>OY740784.1:93798724-94386224 GCA_963514005.1 Raja brachyura | reverse complement strand
CCACAGCACAACCTTGTTTGCTGGTATTTCTGGGTGGCGGTGGCAGTGACCAGCGGGCCTCATCCTACTTGACCGGATCTTCTCGGTCAGAGGTGGAATCTTCCCATTGAGCCAGGCGTTGGTGATGTGGTTCCTCCAACTGATATTTTGAACTTTTCTGAGCATTTGGGTGTAGGTACCATCGAGAGACGGACAGCGCTCAAGTGAGAGTCTTTATTAATCCATGCCATTTCAGTCAGTGCCTTATGGGATAAAAAGTGTGGGCTCGAGCGCATAGAGAGATTGTTGTGGCTGGGCCCTGTTGCCACAAGCGTGTCAGCACTGGACAAAGTGCTTTTTCTTTTTACAGTAGTGGCAGGTTTTGTCATAAGCGAGGCATTGCTCATGTAATTTCGGTTGTGAGCCACCGCAATTACCACAGTTATGGACCAGAGGGTCAGTTACCCTCCGTGGGGCTGTAGGTGGTTGTCAAGGAGTTGTAAAATGTTTGTCACGGGGATCTATAGAAGGCATGGACATAGTAGGCAGAGTGGGGTCCCAGTCCCAGGGCTTTGGTATGGGTATCAGTGTACTCTGCAACGCGGCAGTCACGTTTAACCTTTTCTAGTGTAAGCTCCTCATCCTGAAGCAGTTCATTTCTCACCTTGTCATTCAGGATATCATTTACGAGTCTGCTGCGGATGAGTACGTCGCAGTCTTGGAAGTGGTATCTTGCAGCATTGCTCTTCAGGGCGCCGATGTTGGATCCGACCGCCCTCTTGTTGGATACGAGATAAGAACTTGTGGTGCTCCATGATAACGTTAGTGCGAAGTTGGCATAGATCACTGAACCTTTGGAGGAGGCAGGTGGAATCTCTGAGCCGCGTCTCCAACTATTTTGCCTGAATTTATTTTAGTTTATTTAGTTCTACCCTGTCCGCGATGAACTGGTCATTCAAGATGTTATTATAATGAAAGAACACAAAGCAGTTATCCCAAAGTCTCTTCACAGCAAGTACTTCGATATTGTCCATGGGGGCCATCCTGCTACAGAAATAGTAGTTCCAGCGGAACCACGATCGCAGCACCTGCAAGAAGACAGCCAAAACATACATTCATGTATACCCGACTCACCGTCTAAAAACAGTGATCCCACTTCTGACACCATGTTTGTGAATGATCCACGACAACATACATGGTGTAAGATTAATCTTTATTCCATAAGTAATCTGGAACATTTAAACTGCCAGCCATTCATATCCAGCTCGGCGTGGTTTGTGAGAGGCGGCTGGCCTTGCTAGTGTAAAACTGTGTAGTACCCTACCCAGTCATCAGCTGTGGAGGTCTTCCTTGGCCTTCCAGTCCCTTTGTGATCAGTAAGCTCACCAGCGCTCTCCTTCTTCTTAATGTTGTTCCAAAGAAGTTCACAAAGAAGTTGTGATGAGGCATTACGGGAAGAAGCCCGCCAGCCCGCATGCACGTCAACCTTTAAAGCAGCGGTGTGAAATCACAGAAAACAGTTGCTGAACTGATTATAGGAAGATTCGAGAACTAGAAATACCACATGATCTTTATGAGAAGAGGGTTGGGAGTGGAGGGCACGTAATCCCTCATCAAAACTTCTTATAAAATAAAGATCAAACATCAAACTGGTAAGCTCTCATTTAATCTTACTATTTTACTGCACATTTAGTCACAAGGTTGAAACATCTTTCCCCTTCTTTTATATTGCATAACTTGTATTTTACTTTGAAGTCTCGTGAGCGACTATGTGAAGACTTTAAAGCTCTGTGATTTCATGCCACGAACTTGACTGCATTAGTTGACCAGAAATGATTGAAAAGATAATGCATTCAGACATGACAGATTAAAAACATGCTGATGCTTTTCATAAACAAATGATAATAATAATAATACATAAAAACATAGAAACATAGAAAAATAGGTGCAGGAGTAGGCCATTCGGCCCTTCGAGCCTGCACCGCCATTCAATGTGATCATGGCTGATCATCCAACTCAGTATCCCGTACCTGCCTTCTCTCCATACCCCCTGATCCCTTTAGCCACAAGTGCCACATCTAACGCCCTCTTAAATATAGCCAATGAACTGGCCTCAACTACCTTCTGTGGCAGAGAATTCCAGAGACTCACCACTCTCTGTGTAAAGAATGTTTTCCTCATCTCGGTCCTAAAGGAATTCCCTCTTATCCTTAGACTGCGACCCCTTGTTCTGGACTCCCCCAACATCGGGAACAATCTTTCAGCATCTAGCTTGTCCAACCCCTTAAGAATTTTGTAAGTTTCTATAAAATCCCCCCTCAATCTTCTAAATTCCAGCGAGTACAGGCCGAGTCTATCCAATCTTTCCTCATATGAAAGTCCTGACATCCCAGGAATCAGTCTGGTAAATCTTCTCTGTACCCCCTCTATGGCAAGGATGTCTTTCCTCAGATTTGGAGACCAAAACTGTATGCAATACTCCAGGTGTGGCCTCACCAAAACCCTGTACAACTGCAGTAGAACCTCCCTGCTCCTATAATCAAATCCTTTCGCTATGAATGCTAACATACCATTTGCTTTCTTCACTGCCTGCTGCACCTGCATGCCTACTTTCAATGACTGGTGTACCATGACACCCAGGTCTCGTTGCATCTCCCCTTTTCCTAATCTGCCACCATTCAGAAGATAGTCTACCCTCATGTTTTTGCCACCAAAGTGGATTACCTAACATTTATCCACATTATACTGCATCTGCCATGCATCTGCCCATGCACTCAGCCTATCCAAATCACCCTGCAGCCTCCAAGCATCCTCCTCACACCTAACTATACCCCCCAGCTTGGTGTCATCTGCAAATTTGGAGATGTTGCATTGAATTCCCTCGTCCAAATCATTAATATATATTGTAAATAGCTGGGGTCCCAGCACTGAGCCTTGTGGCACCCCACTAGTCACTGCCTGCCATTCTGAAAAGGACCCGTTTACTCCTACCCTTTGCGTCCTGTCTGCTAGCCAGTTCTCTATCCACATCAATACTGAACCCCCAATACCGTGTGCTTTAAGTTTGTATACTAATCTCTTATGTGGGACCTAGTCGAAAGCCTTCTGAAAGCCTAGATATAACACATCCACTGGTTCTCCCTTATCCACTCTACTAGTTACATCCTCGAAAAATTCTATCAGATTTGTCAGACATGATCTACCTTTCTTAAATCCATGCTGACTTTGTCCAATGATTTCACCACTTTCCAAATGCGCTGCTATCCCATCTTTAATAACTGACTCTAGCAGTTTCCCCACTACCGATGTTAGACTAACTGGTCTGTAATTCCCCGCTTTCTCTCTCCCTCCTTTTTTAAAAAGTGGGGTTACATTAGCTACCCTCCAATCCTCAGGAACTACTCCAGAATCTAAGGAGTTCTGAAAAATTATCACTAATGCATCCACTATTTCTGTGGCTACCTCCTTGAGTACTCTGGGATGCAGACTATCTGGCCCTGGGGATTTATCGGCCTTCAATCCGTTCAATTTACCCAACACCACCTCCCGGCTAACCTGGATCTCACTCAGTTCCTCCATCTTATTTGACCCCCGTTCCACTGCTATTTCCGGCAGATTATTTATGTCTTCCTTAGTGAAGCCAGAACCAAAGTAGTTATTCAATTGGTCTGCCATGTCCTTGTTCCCCATGATCAATTCACCTGTTTCTGACTGCAAGGGACCAACATTTGTTTTAACTAGTCTCTTTCTCTTCACATATCTATAAAAACATTTGCAGTCAGTTTTTATGTTCCATGCCAGTTTCCTTTCATAATCTATTTTCCCTTTCCTAATTAAGCCCTTTGTCCTCCTCTGCTGGATTCTGAATTTCTCCCAGTCCTCCGGTAGGCTGCTTTTTCTGGCAAATTTGTATGCCTCATCTTTTGTCTTTATACTATCCCTGATTTCCCTTGTTATCCATGGATGCTCCACCTTCCCCGATTTATTCTTTTGCCAAACTGGTATGAACAATTTTTGTACTTCATCCATGCAGTCTTTAAATACCTTCCATTGCACATCCACTGTCAACCCTTTAAGAATCACCTGCCAGTCTATCTTGGCCAATTCACATCTCATACCTTCAAAGTTACCTTTGTTCAAGTTCAGAACCATTGTTTCTGACTTAATTTTGTCACTCTCCATCCTAATGAAGAACTCAACCATATTATGGTCACTCTTGCCCAAGGGGCCACGCACAACAAGACTGCTAACTAACCCTTCCTCATTACTCAATACCCAGTCTAGAATAGCCTGCTCTCTCGTTGGTTCCTCCACATGTTGTTTGAGAAAACTATCCCGCATACATTCCAAGAAATCCTCTTCCTCAGCACCCCTGCCAATTTGATTCACCCAATCTACATGCAGATTGAAGTCACCCATTATAACCGTGTTACCCTTGTTGCACGCATTTCTAATTTCCTGTTTGATGCATCCCCAACTCCAATACTACTGTTAGGTGGCCTGTACACAGCTCCCACTAGCGTTTTCTGCCCCTTAGAGTTTCGCCGCTCTACCCATATCGATTCCACATCCTCCATGCTAATGTCCTTCCTTTCTATTGCATTAATCTCCTCTCTCACCAGCAACGCTACCCCACCTCCTTTTCCTTTTCGTCTATCCCTCCTGAATATTGAATATCCCTGGATGTTCAGCTCCCAGCCTTGGTCCCCCTGGAGCCACGTCTCGGTGATCCCAACTATAGCATAGTCATTAATCGCTATCTGCACCTTCAACTCATCCACCTTATTACGAATGCTCCTCGCATTGAGACACAAAGCCTTCAGGCTTGTTTTTACAACACTCTTACTCCTTATACAATTATGTTGACAAGTGGCCCCTTTCACATCGATCCCTATTACACTTGGCCATACTCTCCTATCCCTTTGTGAGCTTTCTTTCCCGTTAATTCTGGGGTCATTAACCATCCCTTTACTCTCTTTCCCTTTAACTCCGTCCTCCACTATCCCATTTGACACCCCACCCCCCTTATTCAGTTTAAAACCATCTGTGTAGCAGTGGCAAACGTGCCGGCCAGAATGCTGGTCCCCCACCTGTTAAGATGCAATCCGTCCCTTTTGTACAGTTCCCCCTTACTCCAAAACAGATCCCAGTGATCTAAGAATCTAAATCCCTGTCCCCTGCACCAGTTCCTCAGCCACACATTCAGGTCCTGTATCTCCCTGTTCCTGCTCTCGCCAGCACGAGGAACTGGAAGTAAACCGGAAATAACAACCCTGGAAGTCCTGCTTTTCAGCATTTCTCCGAGCTCTCTGAAGTCCCGCTGCAAAATATTCATCCCCTTCTTTCCAACATCATTTGTGCCAACATGCACGACCACTTCTGGCTGTTCACCTTCGCCCTTGAGGATTGTCTGCACTCTGTCCGTGACATCCTGGATCCTGACACCAGGAAGGCAGCACACCATCCTCGAATCCCGTCTGTTGCCGCAAAAACCCCTGTCCGTACCTCTCACAATGGAGTCTCCAATTACAAAGGCGTTGCCCGACTTTGGCCTCTTTGGTTTTGGCTCAACAGCCCTTTTTGTTTTGCAAGCCAGTCCGCCGCTGAGTGAGATGCCATCTTCTGTCCCGGCAGCTTCCACGTGGGTGAACCTGTTCACTAGAGGTACAACACCCGGGGACCTTTGCATCCCATGTTTTCCTCCCTTTCTCACCGTCACCCACCTTCTCTCTTCTAGTGCCTTGGGTGTAACAATCTTACTGTAGGACTTGTCGAGGAACGACTCAGTTTCTCGGATGAACCTGAGGTCATCCACTTGTTTCTCCAGTTCCCCAACACGGTCCTTCAGGAGCTGTTCCTGGATGCACTTCTCACATTTGTAGCAGCCAGAGGCACCAGCAGTGTCCTTGACCTCCCACATACTGCAAGTATCACACTGCATCAGCTTGCTTGACATCTTCTTTTGCCTCGGTCTCTCCCTATCCAGTGTTTTGCGCAGCCTCCTCTCCGAAGACTCCTGAGCCAAAGACTCACACTTTACTCACAGGGCACTTCCCTCACAAGGCCGCTCCCCAAGAGCTGCCTTGCTTATATTGGCTGTTAAATTGCCTAATTTACAAACCAAATTCCTCAGTTTTCAACTGTTTTCTCCCTCTGACTCACTGAGAACTCTCCTCCCACTTGGGCTAGAGCCAATCAGTGCTTTCTCCTGCTTCTCTTTGTTGCTGTTGCTTCAAAATCCATGGGAACACTGAGTAAAGTCTGCCTGTGCTTTGTCTCTCCTTTTCAACTGTTTTCCCCCTCTGACTCACTGAGAACTCTCCTCCCACTTGGGCTGGAGCCAATCAGTGCTTTCTCCTACTTCTCTTTGTTGCTGTTGCTTCAAAATCCACGGGAACACTGAGTAAAGTCTGCCTGTGCTTTGTCTCCTTTTCAACTGTTTTCCCCCTCTGACTCACTGAGAACTCTCCTCCCACTTGGGCTAGTGCCAATCAGTGCTTTCTCCTGCTTCTCTTTGTTGCTGTTGCTTCAAAATCCACGGGAACACTGAGTCAATACTGATCCCTTATATCCGGGACAGCAATTTTTGAACAGAATTTACAATCGAGTTGGCAAATGAACCTGGCCTGGCAATCGGTTTATCATAAAAGTTTTGGAAAGTCCGCTCATTCGACCATCCTCCAGTCGCTAGGATGTGGTCCAGCAGAACCTCCATGAACCTCGCTGCTGATGTTGTTGCAGCCCTGGTGGAGTGAGATTTAAAAACATCAGTGTCCACTCCTGCACAAGCCAATACATATCTTAACCACCTGGCGATGGTCTGCACTGATACCCTCTTGTTTTTTTATGGCTAATAAACATTGCCAGTTCAGTGCCTCTAAGGTTCATTGTAGCCTTGAAATATTGTTGAATATGTGTGACCACACACAATATATGGTCCATAGGGTACGCCAAAAATTCCAGCTTTAGACCTAACACCCCTGGTCTGATTTGTTTAATTAGCTCATGTACATAAAATGTTATTTTGTTGGTAGATGTAACCATTCTGTCCATCCGTAGCTTGTGCAATGACTGGACGCGTTGCGTTGAAACTAGCGCCATGAGCATAACTACTTTATATGTGAGCCTGACCAAAGATAAGGATGTATCTGGAGCTCACCAGCAAAGCAGTGTTAGCACAATGTTAACATCCCATACCTCCATGTACCTGGGCCTGGGAGGGTTAGTGTTAAAGATACCCTTCATGAATCTGGATATCAGTAGGTGAGACCTGACAGAGTGGTGCCCTGATCCTAGCAACACGTATGATGACAAGGCACTTTTGGCACAGTTAATGGCACTCTAACTTAATTTTGATCAAAGAACAATTTTGAGAGAAACTCTAAGAAATCAGTTATCCGTGCCGTATAATATGTTATGTTGGAATTAAAACAAAACATTTCCCATCTCTTGATGTAAGAGATGTACTGTTTCTTGGTGCTATCTCTCCAAGCTGCAGTGATCACATCCACGTTCGGTCTGACAATCCGAGCCAGGGAGAGGTCTTCTCAAAGTCTTCAAATCAATAAATTTATTCTATCAGAGGGTGGCCTTCCCGAGTCACGGGATGAACTTGCAATTTTTTGTGTTTAGAAATAACCATATAAGGTTCTATTATCATTCCCAAAATCAGCGGGAACCATGGCTGCGTAAGCCAGTCAGGCACTACCAAAATGCCCGAAGCGGAATCTTGCTGGATTTTTTGTAAGCAGCGACTGATGAGGCAAAATGGAGGAAATGCACAAAAGAACATTCCTCCCTAGTGTAGCGAGAATGCACCTATCGGCACTGCCCCAGGGTCTGGCTCCCATGCAACATATTTTGGCAACTGGTGATTGAGCCTGGATGCAAACAAATCGATATCTGGTGTTCCATACCGAGCAACAATGTTGTTAAATAGTTTGTGATCCAACATCCATTCTGTGTTGTCATTGAATTTGCGTGACCTGGTGTCCGCCACCATGTTACACCTACCTGGCAAGTAGGTAGCTGAAATCCAAATTATTTTTTCGATACACCAGTGCCAAATGATAGTCATTTGGCAACCAGTGCCAAATGACTATCACAAGATACTGACTTGATTCCACCCATGTGATTAATATATGCCACCGCTGTAGTGTTGTCAATTTGTAGTTGAACATGCAGATTATGCATATTCCCACAATAAGCTTTTAACCCATAGAATGCCCCCAGCATCTCCAGGTAGTTGATACCATGTAACTGAAGAATTGATAACTCATGCACATCCCATCTGCCACCACAACTGGAGATGGTATTAGTTGCTCCCCATCCTTGAGCACTAGCAACAGTTTGTAATATAACTTAAGGTTTACTGACCAAAATGTTACTGGAGCAATGCTGAACATTGGTTGTCCACCATTGTAATTCTGCTACAGCTTCAGCTGGTAATAGCATAGGTTTGTTCAAATGGTATTTTAGTGCTTGTTCCTTAGCATATTGTAAGTTCTGATAATGGAAAGGCCCAAATTGTGCTGCTGGAAAAACAGCCACTATTTTGCCAATTACACTGGCCACCTGTCAAATTGATGGCTGCTCCATAAAAACAAGTTTGTTACAGGCTTATATTAATTCTAATCTCTCGCCCCAGGGCAGAGTCACAGACCTATTAATAGAGTTAATGGTAAATCCCAAATAATTAATTACTCTAGTTGGTATCAACTTGGATTTAACTGGATGGATGAGAAACCCCCAATTTCTTAAATATGAGTTTTGTGGCTGAAACAGCTAATTTAGCCAGCGTTTCAGCGTTTATCCTATGATTAGGATATCATCCAGATAGGCCAATATCCAGATAGGTGTTTTTGCGCTCTAAGCAGCCCAAGCACTGGCTTTAATAATTTGGTAAAAACCCTGGGGCCTGTTAAACCATTAGGCAATGCTTTAAACTGCCACTGTTGCCCCATCCAGCTAAATTTCAAATATCTCCTGTGATCCCTGTGAATGGGAACCGAATAGTATGCATCTTTGAGATCGATGCATGCCATAAAGTATCCTTTGGAAATCAGTTGTTTGGCAGTAACGAAGTTTTCCATTTTAAAATATCTATACTGCACATGAGAGTTAAGTTGTGTTAAATCAAGGATGATCCGACAACCTCCATCTTTCTTTTGTCTAGAGCATATATATTGGAGACGAATTGGTGATGTTCATGACTTGACTTCTCGATTACCCCTTGTGTAAAGTGTGAATTTCAGCTTGTATATCCAAACCTTCTTGTTTGGAATGAACAAATGCCGGCTTGGTGTATGTTGTGTGGGTGGCAATGAGTTGGGAAGAAATTCAATTTGGAACCCTTGTATACTGTGCAGTATAAACGGATCTGATGTTATCCACCGCCATTCATGCAAACACAAATGCTATCCACCACCAACTTGTAAGTGATCCACACACCCCATGTTCCAGAAAGAACCAGACCCACCTACCTCCATGGTTACTGGTGGTCTTATAGTAGGCCCAAAGGTCCCTGATATGGTTTCTATTTCTGTCCTCAAGGTTTGGAGGGTAGGACTGCTGGGGTGCACGGACTGCGCATTTTCCATGAAGGCCAGCTTGGGCTTTGGCCTAAAAAAGACTTCTGCCCAGAGAAATCAACTTTCGACCTGCCACCAGCTTCAGCAAACTGCTTACTGCTGATGAAGGCGTAGGGGTGTTGTTGCTGAAATGGTGAAGCTTTGCTCATCGTTGGTGCCTTGGTTAGCCCGATAGCTTTTGCTTCCTCATTCAGGTCTTTAAACTCTTTGGGCATCTTCCCCAAACAGAAGATTCGGCGGCTGAACATTGCTGGACTTACATAAGCCTGCAAATTTTGGATTTAGGGCAGGTCTGCTGGCGTTATTTCGGAAGCAGTTCATTTCGAAGTGTGCATTGCACATCAACGCCAGGGCAACCTGCTGGACGTCCGATAATGGCCCGCCATCCACAGATCTGGCAAATGCCATGATGCCTGAAGCCGGTAATTTTAAAATTCGTTGGAGTTTCATTTCGTGGACCTTGATGCCCCCTCCAATGTATCCCCAGATAGAGCTGTCAACTGCCGGCACTTTTAGGGATGCACAATTTACAGGTGTATGGTATTTTGCAGCTGTTTCAACCATCGCTTCTTCCTGTAATTGATGTGACGTGAGGTAGTTAATGCTGGAAGCCAGCTCTTCTTGCAGTGGCTCCCCTGTTTGCGAGGGTATCACAAACCTTGATGCCATGGCAGGCAATTCTTGTTGAACCCCATGCATGTGCATTCCAGTATGTTCCACTGACATACCTCCGAATTCGGAGTCAGTCATATACTGACCCCTTATACTCCCCTCCTCAGAGTGGGGGACATTAAGCAGCCTTGGACCATGTGGGTGTGGCGGCGTCTAACGGCAGCGGTTTGACTACAGTTGTCCGTCTTTTATTTTTTATTTTCGTCTTGTTAAATGTATGTCTTGAGCCTTTTTTTAAAATTATTTTTAGCTGTGTATATGTGGGGGGGGGGGGGGGGGGGGGTAGAGGGGGTTGTGTGGGGGAAACCATTAATCTATTCCCTGTATGGGAACCCGACTTTTTCCCTGTCGGGTCTCCGGTGTCATTGGGCCTAACATCGTGGAGCTAGCGGTGGCTTCCGGCCGGGACCAACCTGAGGACTTCAGTCGTGGAGCCTGCGGACCTGACATCGCGGAGCTGTCTTCGGAACGGGAAGAGCTGTGGTGGCGCTCGGCTGCGACCTGACTCTGGAGCTTCGGAGGCTCCGGCTGCAGGCCCGGTGGACAGGAACATCGGGAGCTCCAGGTCGCTGGTGGGAGACGGCTTTTCGGAGCTCCCGCAACGGCAACTTCTCCCGCTGTAATCGCGGGTTTAAAGGACACGGAGCCGGGGCCTAACATTACCGGCGTGGCTTAATGGCCACAGGACTTACCATCGTCCGCCGGGGGCTTTAACATCGGAGCCCCAGTTTGCCTAGATGCTGCAGTTGGACTGTTGGACTGCTGGACTGCAGGTGAATAACAGGGAAGAGATAAGACTTTGCCTTCCATCACAGTGAGGAGGTGTTGGAGACTCACTGTGATGGATGTTTATGTAAACTGTTACACAGTTTGGGTCTTGGGGTTTTTGTAATGTAAAAAACTGTAGAAAATGCAATTTTGTTCAAACCAAGTTGTTTTAATGACAATAAAAGGCATTCCATTCCACCAGGCGCTGCCGCAGGCACGAAAGACGACCTGCGTTGATATGTCTCCATATCACGGAGAATATCGTGATGGAGCATCCTCTCCATGAGGTGCTCCATCCGGGATAAATGCCCGAAGATGCTATCCATGTTGGTAGGAGGAGAATCCTCCTGGCCTGACTCGTCTGAGTACCCAGGCCTCTCAGACTTCCGTTTGGCTTTGCCCCCTTTCGGGGTTGCCAATGTGTTTTGGGCAAGCACCAAGTCTGAAGTTGCTGACCGCACTGTCAGTGACTCGGACGGCGAAACCGATGGCCACCGGCTACCCGCACTCCCGCGGTCGTCCGTAGCTGGTTTCTCTGCGGCCCGTCTGGATTTCGTCCTGGATTTTTCCATTAGCCGTAGCAGTTGAAACTTTTCCACCAAAAAACGACCTCAGAATAATGTTGAAACTTACCTGCAGGGTTTTAAACTTACCGCTGGAGGAGCGATGCTCCTTCCAGCCAGTTGTGCGCCATGCGTTAGACGTATTGACGCGCATACGGGCTGACGGGCTTCTTCCCGTAGTCACTCACGTGACTCCAAAGTAAAATCCACTCCCAATCTGCATGATCTCATGTCACATTGTTTTGTCATCCTGCTGTGTTGTTTCTTCCAAATACACAGATATCAAAGTCTCAAAATCAGTCAGACAGGCACTTCCGTGATCAGCTTGGTAACATGAACACATACACAGGATTTCAGTCAGTTTCTTTAGCCAGCCCTCCCGAAGACCAGTACCAATAACCTGTAGTAAGGTCCTGGGCCAAGAGCGATTGAAGAGGTATAATGGGAGCAGCACATATTCCCACCCATTAGGATTCCAGCCATCTCCTCTTTGGTTTCCCTTAACCAAAACCTTCCATGATGCCAGCAAGGTAGACAGGCCACATTGCCACAATAGTATTGAAAGAGGAGCAGTCTGTCACGGTCCCTCATTGATATTGCATGCAGAAGTCATAGGTATGAAAATCCTAACAGGAGCCACATGCAAATATGCTAACATCTCTAGTGGGTTGTATGACATGAAAGACTTCATGGGTAAGAATCACATGTTCATAAGTTATAGCAACAGAATTGGGCCATTCGGCCCATCAAATGTACTCTGCCATTTAATCATCGCTGATCTAAGTTTCCCTCGCAGCCCCTTTCACCTGCCTTCCCCTAATAATGCTGACACCATACTAATCAAGAATCTATCAATCTCCACCTTTAAGATATCCATTGACGACCTCCACAGCCTTCTGTGGCAACGAATTCCACAGATTCTCCACCCTCTAACAAGACATTCCTCTTCATTTCCTTTCTTCTTCTTATCGTGTCCGCACACAAGATTAGAAGTTGTTCAGCCAGAGCTGAACACACTTCTCGGCATCTGCATACAATGGTGTCTGTCTTGCACTTCTTGTGCTACTTGTGCCTGGTGCTGGGAAGATTGATGAAAACAGGGCTGCAGCGTGAACACTCTTTCCTTGACCCCATCTCCTTTCTAAAGGTACGTCCTTTCATTCTGAGGCTATGGCGTCTGGTCCAAGACTCTCCCGTGAAAGGAAATTATTGTTGTTGAGTAAAGTTCATCATCTCTCGCAAATTTGGTCCTTTGATTTGTAGTTTGTGGAGGGAGCCACCCCATGTCAACAAAACGTAAACTTAGATTTAAAGAATATATAGGACTTTGCATTAGAGCAAACCAAGCAGCTTTTCGAATTAATTTCCATTTATATTTGGTGGGAGGTAGGAGTCCAACAGGGAGAGCATTGGACAGTTCTATAGATAGTGAAGACAAAACCTGAGACATCAAAGATACAGTTTTGGCAATACTTGAGTTAAAAAATGGGCAGTCAGGTGATGTAAGTGACATTGTTATATATTACTAGACCAAGTGGGACCCGTTATCTCAAAGCAATATTCCACCACTCACCCATAGCCCCCAACTGCACAGGTGCAGCAGTGGGGCTCCCATTAAGATGCCAGGAATTCCCGTGTGTCACGGCGACCCTCCCCCAACTTCGCCATCCCTCTTCCTACCCCTATCCTCCTCTATTCCCCCCCATTCCCCAGCACTCCCTCCCTCTCCTCCTCACCCTCCCTCTTCATTCCCCTGTCCTCATCCTCTGCGCCCTCTCTCCCTCCTTCTCCCCCAGTCTCCCTCCTCACCTCCCCCCACTTTCCCCTCCCTCTCCCTCCCTATGCTCCCGTCTCCATCAATCCCCCCCGCTGGCCCCATTATCTACAGCAGGGCGGCGATGAAGTTGTACTTAAGGTGGGGGCTGTCGGGGGGGGGGGGGGGAGGAGTGGAGGTTGTGCATCCTGGAGCCGGGGAGGGTTTGAGGTGGGGCCTGTTGGGGGGGCGACTGTCCTGGAGCCGGGGGAGAGAGAGGCTTGAGGCAGGGGCTGTGGCGGTGGGGTAGGGGGCAAGCTTCCTGGAGCCGAAGGAGGGCTTGAGGCAGGGGGTGTTGGGCGGATAAGTGTCCTGGAGCTGAGGGAAGGGAGAGCTTGAGGCAGGGGCCGTCGGGGGGGGGTGAGCGTCTTGTAGCCAAGGGTGGGGGAGGGCTTGAGGCAGGGAGTGTCAGAAGGGGGTGGGCATCCTGGAGCCAAGGGAGGGGGAGGGAAAGGCCAAGGGTACCAGGTGCGGCCTCTCCCCGAGCCCGGTCCCTGCACCGGCTGGAACCCCAGCCCAGGGCCAGAGGGGGGTCAGAAATTAAAATACAAGGAAACTTATCTGTGGAGCCGTCGGGTCGCCGTTGTGACGGGAAAAAAAAATGGCGGTCTTAAATCATGCAAAGGCTGCACTGAGGACCCGTGGGGTGTCCTTAGTGATACCTGTCAAGTAAAGACGGAAGTGGGGGCGGGGCAAGTGGGGTGCTGCTTTTGTTTTTTTAACATCAATAATGTAAAATATACAATCACTCTGAATGAACCTTGTTTAATTTACATCACAGGACAATGGTGAGAAAGGTGGGCCAAAAATTGTAGCGCTATCATGTACCGTTTTTACGCAAATACAAACCAAGCAAACAAACGGACAAACAAACAAGATGAGAGTTTTAGTAATATAGAGATGTTATGCACTGAAGATTTGGAGGCTAGACTAGAGACTTGTTAATGCAGTTGCCTTCTGTGTCTAGTAAACATAGAAACATAGAAACATAGAAAATAGGTGCAGGAGTAGGCCATTCGGCCCTTCGAGCCTGCACCGCCATTCAATGTGATCATGGCTGATCATCCAACTCAGTATCCCGTACCTGCCTTCTCTCCATACCCCCTGATCCCTTTAGCCACAAGTGCCACATCTAACGCCCTCTTAAATATAGCCAATGAACTGGCCTCAACTACCTTCTGTGGCAGAGAATTCCAGAGACTCACCACTCTCTGTGTAAAGAATGTTTTCCTCATTTCGGTCCTAAAGGAATTCCCCCTTATCCTTAGACTGTGACCCCTTGTTCTGGACTCCCCCAACATCGGGAACAATCTTCCAGCATCTAGCTTGTCCAACCCCTTAAGAATTTTGTAGGTTTCTATAAGATCCCCCCTCAATCTTCTAAATTCCATCGAGTACAAACCGAGTCTATCCAATCTTTCCTCATATGAAAGTCCTGACATCCCAGGAATCAGTCTGGTGAATCTTCTCTGCACCCCCTCTATGGCAAGGATGTCTTTCCTCAGATTTGGAGACCAAAACTGTACGCAGTACTCCAGGTGTGGCCTCACCAAAACCCTGTACAACTGCAGTAGAACCTCCCTGCTCCTATACTCAAATCCTTTCGCTATGAATGCTAACATACCATTTGCTTTCTTCACTGCCTGCTGCACCTGCATGCCTACTTTCAATGACTGGTGTACCATGACACCCAGGTCTCGTTGCATCTCCCCCTTACCTAATCTGCCACCATTCAGATAATAGTCTACCCTCATGTTTTTGCCACCAAAGTGGATAACCTCACATTTATCCACATTGTACTGCATCTGCCATGCATCTGCCCATTCACTCAGCCTATCCAAATCACCCTGCAGCCTCCAAGCATCCTCCTCACACCTAACTATACCCCCCAGCTTGGTATCATCTGCAAATTTGGAGATGTTGCATTGAATTCCCTCGTCCAAATCATTAATATATATTGTAAATAGCTGGGGTCCCAGCACTGAGCCTTGCGGCACCCCACTAGTCACTGCCTGCCATTCTGAAAAGGACCCGTTTACTCCTACCCTTTGCCTCCTGTCTGCTAGCCAGTTCTCTATCCACATCAATACTGAACCCCCAATACCGTGTGCTTTAAGTTTGTATGCTAATCTCTTATGCGGGACCTTGTCGAAAGCCTTCTGAAAGTCTAGATATAACACATCCACTGGTTCTCCCTTATCCACTCTACTAGTTACATCCTCGAAAAATTCTATCAGATTTGTCAGACATGATTTACCTTTCGTAAATCCATGCTGACTTTGTCCAATGATTTCACCACTTTCCAAATGCGCTGCTATCCCATCTTTAATAACTGACTCTAGCAGTTTCCCTACTACCGATGTTAGACTAACTGGTCTGTAATTCCCCGCTTTCTCTCTCCCTCCTTTTTTAAAAAGTGGGGTTACATTAGCTACCCTCCAATCCTCAGGAACTACTCCAGAATCTAAGGAATTTTGAAAAATTATCACTAATGCATCCACTATTTCTGTGGCTACCTCCTTGAGTACTCTGGGATGCAGACTATCTGGCCCTGGGGATTTATCGGCCTTCATAACTTCGTAACTGTGAGAAGTAACTGAAGGAGACTTGTGAGATCCTGCAACATGGCATTAGAGCACAACTTCTTGTCTAAGGGAAAGCTCCAGCCTGTCTCGGTGAGTGGCTGGCCAACTATGCTGATATCTCCATTATATGCACTTATTTGCCGCAAGTTCTTAAAAGCCAGTTCCAGATGGGCACAACCATGTCAAGACCTTCCCCTTGTAAATGCTGAACCCCAACCCCAGAAATGGTTTGACAATTGATTAAACTGCATCCTCACGCTTAGCAGCTGTCAGAACTCCCAAGCACCATGCGATGTTTCTGGCATTCACAATCATTGGAAAAATGTTCAAAGTTATGTAAAAAATAATCATACTATTAAAGTTTCAAGTTATCTTAGTTTTATAGGTCTGTAGATTTTAAATGTTAAGTGTAAATGCATGTAAATTTATTTATTTTTTAACAATTAAATACAGTTACTTCAAAACACAAAATTTTGCTGTAACATACCTGCCACAGCTGATCCTCTGCACAAAAATGAATGGAGTTGCTCAATTCATGACAGGTTTTAATTTTAATAATTTTTAATTTGATTTAATTTAATTTATTGTCATTGTCTTCAATGAAGAGACAACAAAATTATTTTTCCATTACAGCCATACAAAAAACCCCTAAAAAAACCACAAAACACAGAACACAGTAGTCCACAACACAAACATCCCCACAGCAGTACCAAAATTTCCCCACTGCGAGGGAAGGAACCAAAGTCCAGTCAACCTCCTCGCCGATGTTCCCCAATGTTCACCCATGGTGGGGGCCTCCCGAGCACCCCGTAGTCGCCGCTATGGGCGGCCTAATGTTCAGGCCCTCTCGCGGGAACCTCTCGTCGGCCACCTTCGACCGGAGTCCGCGGCTCCCGATGTCCACAGGCCGTGCTGGGTGGAGATTCGCGCTGGCGACCCCCGGCAAAGGGTCCCAGGACTCCGCGATGTTAAAGTCAGTGCCGCCCGTGTTGGGAGCTCTGCACCACAGCTCCGCGATATTGGAGCAGCGGCTCAGCACTCCGGAGCTCCAAGCAGCGATCCCAGGAAGGCCTCGCGCCATACCGCAATGTTTCCAGTGCCTCGCCGCCACTGAACCTCTGGTCCGGTCCCGGCAGGAAAGGCCGCACCAATCCAGCTGGTAAGCCGGGGGGTGGGGCGGGGGGGGGGAAGCAAGGATGCGACTCGGATAATAGCCGCATCCTCACCAGGAAGCGACTGAAGGATGGTTTCCCCCTTACCTTACCAGTTTCCCCCCACATTAAAATACCGAAAAAAACCTAAAAAACTAAAAAAACACACTCTAACCATAACAAAATAAAAACAGACGGCCAGACCGTGGGCGGAGGCAGCTAGAAGCAGCGCCACCAGATGTCCAGGAAACTGGAAAGGATAGAGTACCTTGATGTCTTGGTTGCAAAGTTGCAGAAAGTTGTTACTCCACGACTCCAGTAATATTGGCAGTAGCAAGGACCACACAGGATGTTCTTTCTGCAATGGTGTAAATGGTCTCTGTTGTGGGACGTATCACTGATGGGGATGAGTCAGAGTATAGAAGAGAGATCGGGCAACTGTCCATATGGTGCCAGCACAACAACCTGGCCCACAACACCAGCAAAACCAAGGAACGGATTGTAGACTTTGGAAGGAGTAGGATGGGGACCCACAGTCCTGTTTATATCAACGGGTCGATGGTTGAAAGGGTCAAGAGTTTCAAATTCCTAGGCGTGCACATCTGTGAAGATCTTTCCTGTTCCGAGAACACAGATGCAATTATTAAGAAAGCTCATCAGCGCCTCTACTTCCTGAGAAGATTACGGAGAGTTGGTCTGTCAAGGAGGACTCTCTCTAACTTCTACAGGTGCACACTAGAGAGCTTGCTGACCGGTTGCATTGTGGCTTAGTTTGGCAATTTGAGTGCCCTGGAGAGGAAAAGACTACAAAAAGTAGTAAACACTACCCAGTCCATCATCAGCTCCGACCTTCCTTCCATCGAGGGGATCTACCACAGTCGCTGCCTCAAAAAGGCTGGCAGCATCATCAAGGACCCACACCACCCTGGCCACACACTCATCTCCCTGCTACCTTCGTGTAGAAGGTACAGGAGCCTGGAGACTGCAACAACCCGGTTTAGGAATAGCTACTTCCCCACAGCTATCGGGCTATTAAACTTGGCTCGGAACTCTGAACATTAATATCCCTCCATCTGTTATTTGCACTTTATTAATTTATTCATTCATGTGTGTATTTACGTATATAATTGTAGTCAATGCCTACTATGTTCTGTTGTGCTATGCAAAGAAAGATTTTCATTGTCCTGTCAGGGACACATGACAATAAACTCTTTTGACTTTTGACTTTGAGTTTGGTCCTCACAAAGTCAAGTAAAATAAGTAAACTTTTTCCCAACGTCTCACCTATATGTGATAAATGTCAATGCCAAGAAGCTAATATAGCACACTAATTTGTCTTTTGTACAAAAATTCAAACATTTCGGACTGAAATTTTTGAAATTTTCACAAAAATATCTAAAATAAAACTGATTCCAAAAGCAGACTGGATTATCTTTGGGATATCAGAAGATAACCCTGCATTAAATGTGTTTCAAAATACTCTATTTGAATATGGCTTAATAACTGGAAAGAAGCTAATCTTAAAATTCTGGAAAAATTCTCCTATACCAACAGTTAATATGTGGATTTCATCTATGTTCGAAACACTACACTTGGAAGATATGAGACTCCGACTAGCAGGAAAATCAGACTGTTTCTATAAGACATGGTCTGCATTTATCAATTTATTACAAGGATAAGGTGCAAGAATACCTCAAAAAAGTACCGGTGTTGGGTCTTGGTAAAGGGGGAAGAAGAACTGTCGAGTTGGTAGATTCTTTTTGCGAGATGTTTATAATAAAGTAACTGGCTTTTCTTCTTTCTTTCTCCATCTTTCCCTTTTTCCTTTTTGTTTTTCCTCTCCAGGGTCTATCTCTTAATCTCCGGTCTCTAACTCTTCAAGGGTTTCCTTTCCCTCTGTCACACTTTTGCACTTTCACATCTCTTTTTCACTTTTCTACTTTCTTTGCTGGTATTTCTCTCTCTTTTCACTCTTTTCTAAAGCTTTAAAGAAAAAAAATTAAGGGGTACAATGACTGTAATACAATATAAGGGATGTACACTGATGTAACTTATGGTACCTCTAATAAATAAAGATATAAAAAAGACAAAAAACAAAGTCAAGTTGACCCACCCAAAGTCAAGTTAACGGAATCTGGCAAAACGTGCAAATATGTGCAGAAGCTAGCAGGTCTTCGTTCAGGAGGTTGCAAAGGAAACTTTGCTCTATGAGTATTCCTTCAGAGAATGCACCATAAATACTCTGCAGAGTGCAGCTACCTACCCTCTCTATCGCTGCAAGGGATGAAATATTATATCCGTTTCACACAGTTACAGCAACAGCCATATGAATGTTTTATAAAAAATGTTGAGAAATAACTGCTGCCACTGTAAAAATGATTGATCTTTGGACAGTGTGGATAAATTAAAATTAAACTGAATAAATTTGCACTTGATATATAAGTGGAGGGCATTGTAACTGTGTACTTTTCACCTGACTGGACTTCTAGTCTCCTTGGATAATATATTATACTATCCAATCATTCTTATGGTTCACCTTGAAAATACAAGAGATTAATGAAACTAATTATAGTGCTTTCCAATAAGATGGAATGACCAATCAATGCAACTGAATTTCATTTTTTTATTATCTGTAACACAGTCAAAAATGGTCAATTTATTTTACCAAAATAGATACTTGTACTTGCTTGAGCTACAATGATAAAACAGCAAGGATACAGTGTAGCTTTTACCAGTTTAGCAAACTTTTTATAATACACTATAAATGTACATTAATAAGTGTGCTGAACCGCACATACTTAACTTAAACAGGGGTACAGGTAATACCGTATATACAGTATTCACTTGCTAATTCGCCTGATTTTCATAACAAATTATAATTGAATATTAAGGTTCCTGAATAACAAATGATTACGTACAAGGAGTGAATCCACATTTGTTTAAAACCTGGTACATGACTATCCATATTGGTATTCAGGGTAACACTAGTGAGCAAAGATAATCTCCAGTTTCTTCCATGCATATGGATTTAATGAACATTTCTGTCATAAATTCAAAGTTATTTATTTAAATGTCACTCTCATGCACCATGAACTGCTCTCCAAACATCATCATTCTCTTTGCCCACTGACATTATGTCCTAATCCACAATCCCTGGAACTCCTAAATTCCGATCTCTCCTCACATTTTGTCCAAGCATATTTGACGCACTCCTGCTCTGTTGGACCTGATTGGATAGAGCTTATCAGCTGGTTTCCTCTCAAGATCCTAGTTAGCTGATGTTCTGTGGTGCCCATCACAATTTCAATCCCAACATCGTCATCCCCCTCTGGCCCTGCTGTCTTTGCAGACAATCATCTTCCTCTGAAGCTTTCTTTTTTAATATGCCTTAAAATAATTTTGTCTTCTAAATCTTTGTCTATTTTCCACACAACATCACAAAAATAGCATTCAATTTGACCGTTGCCATGACACATAAGTCCTCCTCATCATTCTCAATCTCACTGAAGTCTTTTCCACAATGGACCACAGATCCTCATCCTATGTCCCTCCTATTTTGTTCTGCACTATGCTGCTCTACTTTTATTATCTTTCACTTTGATGCAATCACAAAGAAAACTCATCATCGCCTCCAGAAGATCAAGGAAATTCAATTTGTCAACGAATTCTCATTTGAACTTCCACAGGTGTGGAGAGTATATTGACTGCTTACATCACCTCCTGGTTCAGCAACTCAAATGCCCAGGAATGTAGGAGACTACGGAGAGTGGTAGACGCTGCCCTGTCCATGATAGGTATTGATATGAAGTCTGAAGAAGGGTCTCAACCCGAAACGTCACCCATTCCTTCTATCCGGAGATGCTTTCCGTCCCGCTGAGTTACTCCAACATTTTGTCTCTATATTCGTTGTAAAGCAGCATCTGCAGTTCCTTCCTACACATAGGTATTGATCTCCCCATCATCAAAGGAATCTAACAGAGTGCAGCCTCTGAAAGGCAGCCAGTATCATCAGTGACACAACATCATCCTGGCTCGCCTCTGATTTTGATGCTACCATCAGGAAGAGGGTACAGGAGGCTGAAAACCAGGACCAGTGGATTCTAGAGTGGCTTCTCCCCAGCAGATTTGATATTTAACTGATGGTGTATTTGGTTGCATGACAGACTTCAATTGTTGCACTGTCATAGTTCCCTAATATTACGCTTACTCATTTATTGTATTTATGATGATGATACATTATCTGTATGTTATGGCATTTACAGATCTATTAAACTGTAGCAAGTAAGTATTTAATTGTTCTGTTGTCAGTAACCATGACGATTAAATACTCTGATATTTGTTAGACATCTCTGAGAACCCCCTTATCTTGAGAATTAGAATTCCCCAAAGTTCTAACCTAACTTACCGCTTCCTGTCATCATGCTTCATAGCATTATCCATAACGAAGAAGTCAGCTACCAGCTGTAGAAATGTAGCTGTAGAAATAGAATGCCTTGCTAGTTAAGCATAACAGTTAAGAGATTATTGGAAGCAAGCGAGACACTGCAGAGACAATGTAGACTCATCAGCATTAAGAAAACATTCACCTCATCTTCAAGCCCATCCTGTACACTATAATTTGCAAATCAGAGAGGATCTGTGCAAGGTTAAAATGCAAAATTATGCATTTAGCCTTAATGCCCAATCACATCACCTGCATAAAATTGTAAAGGTAACTAAAATCCTTTTTGAACGAGCATCACAGTGGCTCACATCAAGAAACAAGTTCCAAGATTGGACCTACAGGCTTCCATATAGGAGTTTGCCCAATTTAACTTGCCTCTGACTACTTTACTGCACTGCATTCAGAGAGCTGTGTCAAATGTTCCCAATGTTGGGCGAGTCCAGAACCAGGGGCCACAGTCTTAGAATAAAGGGGAGGTCATTTAAGACTGAGGTGAAAAAAAACGTTTTCACCCAGCCTAGTCATTTAAGAGAGAATTAGATAGAGCGCTAGGGGCTAGTGCAGTCAAGTGATATGGGGAGAAGGCAGGCACGGGTTATTGATAGGGGACGATCAGCCATGATCGCAATGAATGGCGGTGCTGGCTTGAAGGACCAAATGGCCTCCTCCTGCACCTATTTTCTATGTTTCTATGTTTCTATGTGGCCTTTAAAAGTACAAGAAAACTAGACACAATGACACACAGTTTTGCTAAATGGTTGCTGGGGCAAGGGAGAAAACTCTCACATTCAAAGGGAAATGCAAGTCCGGATCAATGAGATGCATGCCAGGAAAAGGTCTTGTTCATGTGGCAGTGGCATAAGACTAGTCATTCTTATCATAATACGACTGTGTCATGAGTGACCATAGTAGTGTCCTCTTGGTTTAACAATCACTATAGCATGGAACAATGCTAAATTCAAATCATAACCTCATAAGATCTGATCTGGTAATCTGTGCACCTGCAAAGTGAAGATCCTCGCTGAAAATGCATTTCATGCTGAGATCTGAATTCTTCAGGCAAGGAGCTTTTCATCAGAAATATGCAACAAGCCACTGATATGATTAGAGCTGGAATTCATTCATTCATAGTATTATATTCAATCCAGATGGACATCCACAGTAGGGGTGTGAGGGGATTTTATGTATTATCTGGACTTTATTGGCTGATTATTAGTGAACTATGTTGGAACTTGGATTGCTAATGTGGAAAGAGTGAGTTGTTTGTTATGGGGCAATTTATTTAGCAAGGCCCTTATAATAATCAACTCCTTGTAACAAAACCTCTTATTTTGTGACCAATGCTGGTCTTGGCTAGAAGATGAGATTTTGGATGCCGAGCAGAGACATTTTCTTCCTCAGTTCCTTCCCAGCCTCCAGGAATTCTTGTCCTCTTTGGCATCAGTCACTGGTATTAATTGTCAAGGCTGCTGTCATAGGAGTGCAAATGGGTGTGTGTAGTTAGGGTAGTGAAAGACAGCCCTTGTCCCAAATATCCCTGTATGCAGGTCTGGCAAGTGAAAAGGTCCAGGCATACTTGTCTCTCAGGATGAAGGAGTTCCCTGCCCTTTCTGAAAATATGGTATTCGCAGTTAGAAAATTCTCAATTAAATCCACAGTAGACTGCACAAGAGAGCTTTGTTGTTTGTGAAATAGTTTGGGCACCCTTAAGGGCTTACATGGGATGCTGGCAATGATGGGATATCCCAGGCTGAGTTGCAACCTATTCCTCACTGCAACCAAAGCAGATGGTATGACTTATTTCCCTGCTGAACCCTATGCCTGGGTGAGCACCAGACTGTGAGACCTGGCAGAGATCTACTGCAACCACCTGGAAAGATAGTGAGGAAGGTGAGAGTCACCATAACCTAGATCTTCACAGAGAGCAGTCCCTGTACAATTGGCTGACCACAGGTCTTCTTGCAGAAGCTATGTTTTCTTCAACTACTTATTTGCCATTCAAGTTCATACACTTGGGAATGTATTAGACCTCCTCCAAACAACGTACCGCTGGAGTAGCCCTGACTTGGTAAGGTGTGGACAATACTGGTTTGATAGGAGAAGAAGGGAATGGTATTGATTGCAGTAAACATTCTTGCTATTAAGATACCTTTTCCACAAGCCGTGACTCCCTTATGTGCTGGCTTTCTAAGGTCTGAAAATCCCAGTTTTCCATTGAGAAATCCCCAGGACAGGATAAATCTAATGGTATCAGCTTTATTCTGAAGAAGGTTTGATGGCTGCAGCCTCCTTACCTGTTGGGAGTTAAAGTCAGGGCTTTGTCTACACAGGTTTTTGTAGATTAGATACCAGTATTTATTTTCTGTTGCAAGTAATTGTCAGCACTCATTGTTGGGCAACAGAAGAGTAAAGGAATTGGAATTGCCCTGACTTGTTGGGCTGAATTTGTTTTCAGAAAAGATGTATGAATGCTTTTGAAGTATTCATAAATATAACTGTAGAGAATGGTAGGAACAGTTGATGCAGATAAGTAAAGCAGATTATTAATGGGGTTACAGGATTATATGAATGACCAGAGGACAGAATCAGTCCTTTATATGCAGAAACTATCATTGTTACAACGAGTTTAAAGCGGCTTCCAAGATAATTTTTGTTGGCGATACATCAGCTTTTTCTACATTCTCTTCTTTGTTCCCCTGCTGCTTGCTGCAGGGTGCAGAGGATATAATAACCTGAGTGCTTTGCAAAAGACAGCAAAGCAGAACCTGATTCAATGGAACAGCAGAATCTGTTTCAATATACCACCCGTGTATGAAGTGAGTCCACATGGGACATTGAGATTGTATTTCCTGGCTGACACAGTTTGGGCATTCTTCATAGCTGTCAGTAGCCGGTGCTTCAGGAAGTAACTTTGGTTCTCTGGCAGCCAGCTGGCCCTATCCCCACTCTTTATCAAGGTGCTGACACAATAGGTGCCACAAATTGGAGGCATCATGCAGGCGCACAAGCCAGCTGCATCTATTTCCTTCCATAGTTCAATAATGCCTGTATACTGATGGAATGTGACATGGGGATTTTAATGACTGCATTAGCCTTCATAGCTGTGTTGATTTAGCGTAAACACCACAATTCACATTTTGAAAGGATTCAGTCACGAAACTGTTTGAATTCTATGGTATGGGGCCGTGCCCTGGTAATTCAGGTCCCAGTGCAATGTAAAATGTGGCAATGCATCCTTTAGAGATGGTGAAAGTAGGTCTCCATAGAAACTGAGCCTGAAGACCTGCCTTTTGGACTGATGCAGAGTAAGCAGCAACTCACCAAGATGCAGGCACAATTGTTGTTTATCACTTTATCTTTTCACCCTCTGAATACATGGTAACAATGGCAGACTGATCTGAATTACCACATCCTATGAGATACTCATCATATCCTATAACTATTACAAGTCTAATCTTGGATGCTTACTTGTGGGTTTACTTGCTTGCTTGAACTTTTTCTTTGATTCACATCTCCTCGAAAACCCGACGAGGTAACGGTGAAATTTCGGGAAATTTCCGAGAGAACCGGAGTGATGCCGATAAGCACCCGACTGATGATGTCATAAAGAGCGACACACAGTATGCTCGCGCCTCGACTCGGGTTTCCCGAGAGATGCCAAGAGCTTTGTACTAAAGTCGGGCCCTGTACAAGAGCTCTCTCCCCGGCCTCTCTCCGCTTTTCAAAGCCCGCTCACTCACCCGGCTCCCCTCCTCCATTCCCCCCCCTCCACCTCCTCCCCTCCACCTCCCCCCCTCTCCATCCTCCCCTCTCCTCCCTCCCCCTCTTTCCCCCCCCTCCTCTCCCCCTCTCTCTCCCTCCCTCCCATCCCCTCTACCTCCCCCTCCTCTCTCTCTCTCTCCCCTCCCCCCTCTACCCCCCTTCCCCCTCCTCCACCACCCTCCCCCACCCACTCTCCCCTCCATCCCCTCCCTTTACCCCCCTCCCACAATCCACCCCTTCCTCTCTACCCTCTCCTCTCTCCCCCTCCCCTCTCCCCCTCCCCCTCTCTCCTCCCCCTCCCCTCCCACCTCTATGCCCCTCTCTCCCCCTTCCCCCCCTCCACCCTTACCTCCCTCTCTCCACCTCCTCTGTCTCTCCCCGCCACTCCCCCTCCCCCTCTGCCTACCTCCCCCCCACCCCTCTCCCCTTCCCCGCCCCATCCCTCCCCCTCCATTCCTTCCTTCCCACCACTGCCCCCCACTCCCCCGCTCACCCACTCCCCCCCTCTCTCTCCCTCTTCCCCCTCTCTCTCCCTCATCTCTCGCCCCCCTCCCCACAATCTCTCCCCCTCCTCTCTCTCCCCTCCATCCCTCTGCCTTCCCTCCACCCCACCCCTCTCCCCTCCCACTCCCTTCCCCCCTCTCTCCCTACTCTCCCCCACTCTGCCCCCTCCTCTCTCTCCCCCTTCCTCCCCCTCACCCCTTCCAGCCTCCGTCCCCCACTCCCCTCCCCCCTCTTCCCCCTTGACCTCCCTCCCCCTCTTTTTGCCGCCCTCTCCCCACCCACCCATCTACCCCCCTCTCTCCCCCCTCCTCTCTCTCCCCCCTTTTCCCTCCACCCCTCTGCCACCCCACCCCACCCCTCTCCTCTCCCCCTCTCCCCTCCCCTCTTCTCCTCCACCTCCCCCTCCCTTTCCCCCTCCTCTCTCCCCCTCTCACCCCGCTTTCCCCACCCCCATCCTCCCCGTGTGTGTGGGGGTGGCTAGTGTGTGTGTGACACTACTGCAGCCCACCCCCTCCGCTACCGCAAGGTCCCCCTTGGTCTAGTCAATACTATAACATGCACAACAATGAACATCAGATTGAGCTACAAAAACAGTAATGTAGAAAGGACGTTAATGATGAGGAAGCAAATCCCAACTTGGTAAAGAAAAGCCTGATTGAGTATTGAAAATAGAACTGAATTATTTGATAGGGCGCAAATTGCTAAGGTCACCATTTTAAATGAGTGGAAACCCCAGAAAAAGGGAGCATCCTTAAGAGCAGAGAGCAGAGAGTCTCTGCAGTTTCTGGCAATGGCAAGGGGTGAGTTGGCAGAGTGGACAGGAGTTGCAATGAAAGGCAAAAGGCACATGCCGTGAGTAATTGCTCAGGGTAAGCAGTCAGTCGGCTTTTTAAAAAACCAAGCATGCGCAGATTGTTCTCCTCTCCAGTAGGCAATCAGTCGACTTTTATCAAGTAATTTGTCTTCAAAAGCCTTATCCCTTAATAAAGTATTTAAAAACATATAGCTCAAAGAAATTTACTTACCACATTATTTGTAGACTATTTGTACTCCATTCTTCTCTCTTTGCTTCTTAAGATACTCTTAAGATAATGACAATCCATGTTTGAAAAACCCATCAAGAAACCTGCACTGCGCATGCGCCATACACCGCGCAGCACGCTTCACAGCACATGCATGCAGTCCACGGAGCAAAGGCAGAATTTCAGCTGCCTTTATAGACCGTTGCCATTGAAGGCTTGAAGCAGCGTCGACGGCACATGAGTTGCACATATTTTTGTGTGTTACATGTTACTGTGGATGAAAGGTACGGGAGAATTATGCCTACCTAAGAGATCGATCTCTTAGGTAGGCATAATTCTCCCTTGCCTTTACTATTTATATTTAATAATTACCATTTTATTATTTTAGTCAGGGTAGGCACAGCCTACCTTGCCCAGCCTGACAGCACGTCCCTTGCAAGCATGATAGCTCACAGAGAGCATTTTCGGTCTAAGTCAGCCATCAGACCTTCTGCTGAAGGTTACCAAGTCTCGTGCAACAACCAAGCAAACCAACTTGGAAATATATTGATGTACCTGAACATTAGCTTTTCCTCCACTTATCCCTCCATCTTTCTGCTTCCACCGTTGAAAAATATGCTCTCAGTCACTTGGTGAAACATTTTTCTCAAAAATTGCCAATTATAACCGATTGAAACCCAACTATATCCCTTTGGTTCTCTGACATTAGAATTTACAGCTCACTGGTATCAAGTTAACTGTACACCTCTAGTTTCCATGAATACAAAAGTATATAATATTATAATTCAAAATAGTTTGCTATATTTCATTCACCAGAGATATATACAATGATTTTTTTTTAATTCAATATTTTGAACAATTGTTATTTCATACTGCTGAAAAGTAAATCTCCAAAGGATCTAGGAGCTTTGATTTAATTTATCTCAAATGTTTTGCCATTTCATTTTATTCTCTCTTGACGGATGTTGTTTGTTTGATATTTGACCCAGGAGAGGAGTCATTTATTTTCGCTCTTATACCAGTTTCCCTGTTTTCACAGAGGTTACACTCGAACTGTCATCTTATTTCACTTCGAGTTCCAGGTCATCTTCTTCACTTATTGCTTCTGCAGAGTCATCAGGACTGTACACTGAGCTTCGCTTGATCCCAAACAGGGAGCTTGTCTGCTGTCTTCTTAACCTATGTAAAAAGGATCAAAATCACACCATATTTCAGTTTAATCTTCCAAGCAGTAGCTTTATTTGCTCAGCCAAGTAAAAACATATTGCCAAGGTACAACAAAACCCACATTGGTGAACTTTATGTTTGTCTGATACAGAATGTACTCTTTGTCCCCATGGAGACATACTTACTTACTTAAACCCAGAGAGCCTTAGCTGAAGTTAGCAGTGCCGAGGATGATCCCTGAAGTGCATGCTGTTGGAATTTAATTAGCTAAATCCACATAGCTAGCAATACATAATATTTTATGGCATCAAATAGACCGCACAAAATTCAAATTAGAAAATACTGTAATGTTGGTGAGCTAACTGGTATAGTGGAATATTACGTTATTAAAAGACAATCCTCTCGACACCAGGGCATTGGTGTATAAGTTCCAGAGATCAGTGCTCTTGACGACACCACTTCATCAGCACTGACGACACCACTGTTGTGGGACGTATCACTGATGGGGACATATCACTTTCCTGGTCCGAGAACACAGATGCAATTATAAGAAAGCTCATCAGTGCCTCTACTTCCTGAGAAGATTACGGAGAGTTGGTCTGTCAAGGAGGACTCTCTCTAACTTCTACAGGTGCACAGTAGAGAGCTTGCTGACCGGTTGCATCGTGGCTTGGTTCGGCAATTTGAGTGCCCTGGAGAGGAAAAGACTACAAAAAGTAGTAAACACTGCCCAGTCCATCATCGGCTCTGACCTTCCTTCCATCGAGGGGATCTATCACAGTCACTGCCTCAAAAAGGCTGGCAGCATCATCAAGGACCCACACCACTCTGGCCACACACTCATCTCCCTGCTACCTTCGGGTAGAAGGTACAGAAGCCTGAGGACTGCAACAATCCGGTTTAGGAATAGCTACTTCCCCACAGCCATCAGGCTATTAAACTTGGTTCGGACAAAACTCTGAACATTAATATCCCTCCATCTGTTATTTGCACTTTATTAATTTATTAATTAATGTGTGTATTTACGAATATAATTGTAGTCAATGCTTACTATGTTCTGTTGTGCTATGTAAAGAAATAATTTCATTGTCCTGTCAGGGACACATGACAATAAACTCTTTAGACTTTGATCCCACCACCTTCAGCTGTTTAAACAATTACCTTCTTTCCATGATAAGTTTAGTATTGAGGATGCTTACAGATTGTCCAGTTCCACTTGCAAATTGTAACAATGGCATTCCATGCCACCACGTTTAATGTACTGACCAGAAACTTGATTGGAACTCCCACATATATAATGTGACCAACTTACACCCAGAAAATAAGATGATTGCAAAGAGTCAACATGGATTTATGCTAGAGTTACTTGAGGATGTGATTAGCAGATTACATATGGGATAACTAGTGGATGTCGGCATTTGGATTTTTTAAAGGCTTTGATAAAGTGCTACACAGTAGGATGAAGCACATGGAACTGAGAATAATACGTTGACATGGATAGAGATTTGGTTTTAAACAAAGAATGGGATAAATTGATCAGGTTGACCGATTGTGATGGGTGGGGTGTGACAGTTATTGATAATTTATAATTATCAGCTCCAGCTATTGATAATTTATTTCAATAATAATGTATTTCAATAATCTGAAGGAGGCAAGAGCCATACTTCCAAGTATGCCAATAATACTAAACTAGATGGGATGGTGAGCATGGAGATATTACATCCAGAGGCTTCAAGAGGATATAGTCAGTCTGCGTATATAGGAAAGAATATGGCAGATAAAATACAACATGAAAAAACATATGAAGCCATCCACTTTGGTGCACGTAATAGAAAAGCAGAATATTTATTAAATGGTGAAAGATTGGGTACTTGCTGTTGAAAGGTGTGCTTGCATACAAGGCACTAAATGGCAACATGTAGGTGCTGCAAGCGATTAATCCTAATGAGGAAGGTACGCTACCTTTTATTATGGCAGGGTTAGGAGAGGGTTTAAATGCAGTGGTAAGAAAGCCTTTCTGTAATTCTATCGGAAATTTGGTAAGACTGCATCTGGAGTATTCTTCACAGTTGAAATCTTGTTACCCTAGAAACAAATTACTTGCCATAAAGGGACTATAACAAAGATTCATGAGATTGGTTCCAGGGGTAATGGAGTGATTGAATGGATTGAGAATATGAAACTATAAGGAAGCAGGCATAGGAGGCCATTCAGCCCCTCAAGTCTGCTCCACCATTCAATATGATCATGGCTGATCTTCCCGAGCCTATCATGTTAAACCTTATTAACACTGGTCAATATAGACTATGTGTGCAGGAAAGAGGTGCAGATGCTGGTTTACACTGAAGATAGGCATAAAATGCTGGAGCAATTCAGCGGATCAGACGGCATCTCTGGAGAAAAGGAGTTTGTGATGTTTTGGGTCATTGCCAGCTCTGATTTGTCCTAAACATTTTCATACCTCTACTTTCCCTTTTCCCTGACTCTCAGTCTGAGAAGGATCTCGACCTGAAACAATACCCGTTCCTTTGCTCCTGCTGCCATACCCACTGAGTTACTCCAGCATTTTGTATCTATCGTCAATATAGACTTCATCTACAGCCCTGCCCACATCAGCCTACTTGATTATTTCTTCAAAAACTCAATGTAATTCATAAATCGTGATCTCCCATGTACAAAACTATACCGACTATTCTTAATCAACCCATCTTTTCAAATACAGCTATATCTTATCCCTCAGAAATCTCGCAGTAATGTTCCTATCATAGATGTTAGACTTACTGTTTATAGTTCCCAAGAAATTCCTTTACAGTCATTTTTAAATAGAGGCTCAAGGTCGTCTCACTCATGTCTTCGGGCATCTCACCTGTATAACATATCTCACACCCATGAACTCTGGGTCCTGCAATTCCTTCTCTAGCTTCCCACTGTAAGCCTAGGAGATTTACCTATATTTGTGTGCCTTAGGATGTCCAACACATTCGTGACTATAATGGAGATTGACTTCTAGACATCCCATTAACTTTCCCAAGTTCCCTTGACTTCATGTTTTTGTCTATAGTTAAAACAGAGGCAAAATATTCACTGAGGACTTTGCCCATTGCCTGTGGCACTACATATAGCTGACCAGCCCAAGAAAGGCCCATTTACTGATTTCTGTCAGTTAAATAATTCTGATTTTACTGTTTATTACTCTATAAGTGCCACATGTTTCATCCTTGTTGACAAACCTCCTACTTATAACCTTATCAAAAGAAAATCCAAATCTATCATGTCTACTGGTACCCTTCTATATTTTAGATATCTCCAGGTGACTAGTCAGGCATGAATTTACTTTCATGTTTTATTCTTCTCAAACCTCTTATTTTGCTCTACGTGTCTAGTTGCCTAATGCAGATTCCAGCATTTTCCCTACTAAATGCTATAAGATGAAAAGGCTAATAATTATCTGCCTCCTCTCCCTCCTTTCTTAAAGTGATATTACAACTGCTGTCTACTATCTGCAGATACCTTTCCAGAAGTTTTTTACCTTTTGGAAGATGATAACTAATGTTTTCGTTATCAAAACAGCCACTCCTTCAAAACTCTGTGATGTAGATCTATTGGCTTTCAGTCTCACTAACATGTGATTTTTACTGGTAATCATTTATTCCAATTCCTCACTAGACCCTTGGCCCTCTAATGCTCTGAACATTGTTTTATCATCTTCTGTTAAGTATTTGTTTAATTTCTCTGTCATTTTCTTTTTCCTCATCGTGAGTTCCCTCCGCCACGGGTACCATGTAATCCCGTGCTACCTGCTCCATGGTTGGATAGTCAGCGACTAAACCGTCTCTCCCACCTGGTTTGCCAGGTGAGGAGGGGGCTGTGGACTCGCAGCAGGACCAAAAACAAAACCTGTCAAAGGGTGGATGAGCTGCTAGCGAGCCAACAGCCATCCACACTTCAGTAGAAGTTGCGATCACTGTCGTACATAGCATTGTAAGGCACCATGCCCTTTGATGTTTTCAACGATGATGATGATCATCTCTTTCTGAAAGGAACTCACAATTGCTCTGGCTGGTCCTTTTACTTTATATATTTGTAGAAGGTCTTACAAATTTGTTTTTCATGCTAGTTTACTCACATATTCTAACTTTCTTTTTTAAATCAATTTCTTGATCCTATTTTGTTGAATTCTAATGCTCTCCCAACCCTCATGCTATTTCTGACAACTAAATTAGTCTTTTCCTTTAATTTAATACCATCTTTACTTTCCTTTCAAACTAAACTCCCATCAGTGTGCACTCACAAGAATCAGCCTTACAAAGCAGTTAATGATTTAACTGATTCCAATACATCACTGGACAATAAACGTTACGGCACAGCAATTTAAAGAAATGTCTTACTATAATTGAAATAAACTCACTTTAGGAAGGCAGAGATGGAACTCACGATGCAAATGGCGTTGCCAAGCAGGACTGTATGACCCATCCCATTCATATTATTCATATTATTCCAAATGACAAACCTAAATTGCTGCCTTTGCTTTCCTTGCCACAGGCAGAGCAATCAAAGGCACCGTTTAAGTGTTTACACCATTTTTAACTTTACAAGCCCTTTTAGTTTAGTTTAGCTTGGAGATACAGCGTTTTGTTTAAGAAACAGGCCCTTCGGCCCACTGAGTTCACGCCGACCAGCGATCCCTGCATATTAACACACACTAAGGACAATTTTTATATTTACCAAGCCAATTTTCCTACATACCTGTACGTCTTTGGAGTGTGGGAGGAAACCAAAGATCTCGGAGAAAACCCACGCGGTCACGGGGAGAACATACAAACTCCGTAAAGATAGCACCCGTAGTCAGGATCGAACCTGGGTCTCCGGCACCACAAGCGCTGTAGGGCAGCAACTCAACCACTGTGCCACCGTGCTGCCCTTTGATAAGATTCCCCTAAAATCCTGAATGTACCAACCCCAATAATGAATCATCTAACAATTCAGAAATCCTGAAGCTTTGGCGTCTCGCTGAAAAATGAGCTAGTTTGGCATCACAGAGATCCTGACAACAGCAGATTAATGGGAGTTTATTGTACAATCCAGCTATGTAATTCAGTGACCATGCTCCATCCTGAGCAGAATCACTTTATATGTGCCCTTTTATAACAGACTATTTTTCGTTCATCCCAATCATTTTCAGGCTTGGCAATGACAGCTATAGCTGAAATAATTGCCAAGCATACTTCCTTTTGTATGGCATAGGTTAGCCTTTTGTCTTAGACTTATGGGCCTGTCCCACTTAGGTGATTTTTTGGGTGACTACAGACTGCTACAAAATTTTCAAAATGTAAAAAGATTTTCAGCGACAGTGGCGACAATTTTTGCTGTTGTAGGCTGTCGTAGTTGTCGGCGATGTTGTAGGTTGTCGCCAGGTGTCGTAGATGAATTCCAATAAAATTAGACCTGGCAGTCGCCTAAAGAGTTGCCTAAGTGGCACAGGCCAATAAGAACTAGCCTTATTGTGATTTGGAATGACTTTGACACATAATCATGCATAAATCGCAGCATGATTCATGTTAACTGGATGAGAACTTCCTCAATAATTGGCGAAGGTGACATGTTCAGAATAGAATTGTCACGATAAATCTGTGTGAGAAAATTGTCAAACTGAATTTACTACAGCACCACCCAAATGCCTGAACCCTGGCTATAATTGGACACTAAAAGCAGCGCCCAGTAGGAGATCATAGTTTCTCCAAAATCCCTAACATTTATTCCTCACATTGTCACCACCCAGGTTTGTCAAGGCTACTTCAATGTGAATCAAGAGATAGCATTATGATTTGTGATTTATAGTTAGGTGGAAAAAGGCAAAGGAATAAAAGTTGTGGGGGTGCACATATAAAAAGGATACAGGTACCACGCAGAAATTAAGCAACAATAGTAAAAACATTATTGTGGTAAGTATCAATATCTCTATACTGATGATCTGTCCAAGCAATTGAAAGCCTGTAATACTGGGTGCATGATTGGTAATGCTCTAGTGAACCATATTATGTATGCAGATGACCTTGTGGTCTTTAGTCCATCTAGCTTTGGTCTCCAGCAGCTCCTTACTATATGTTCTGTGTATGGTGTGGAACATATTAAATATCATGCTGGTAAGAATGCTGTTATGATCCGTAGAACCAAAGAGGATAAATGTCTAAAATGTCCTGATTTTAAATTGTCTGATAATGAACTTAGTATCTGTAATAAGGTAAAATATCTTGGACATTTTATTACAGAACAAATGACAGATGGTGGGGAAATTTATAGGCAACACAGTATTAGGTAACGCTGTGATTTTTCGCCACCTTACTCGCCATTCTCCTGTGCTGCAAGTGCATCAAGTTTTATTCCGATCGGTAAAATATTACAAAAGTTATTTGCCTGTCATTTGCCGGGTCGGGACGCCCCTTCCGGCACCCACTGTCAAACATCCACGGCGAGAATAAAGCTGAGGGAGCGAGTGAGCAGTGTGTGGGAGGGGGCAGGGGCTGGGGCGGGGTCGGGGGCTGTGTTCACGGGGGCGGGGGCTCTGTACGCCGGGGCTGTGTTCGCGGCCAGCGGCGGCTGTGTTCGCGGGCGGCAGTGGCTGTGGCCACCATGACGAGCCGGGAGCTGAGCCGCTGAGTGCGACAGGCTCTGGGGACGAGAGCCTCTGAGTGAGTCCAAAGCCCACACACACCCCCCAAGGGGTCCCACTTAGTCTAATATTATTTATACATTTATTTGCCGGATTAATTACTCTGAAAATGAATTCATCTAGGCCTTATCAAACATAAGGTTTAGCACTACACACTACCAATCCCAGCTGTGGAGATATTGGTATAGTTGACTTGTTGTAGGACTGATTTTTTTAAATTCTTGATCTTAAACCATGTATCGTGCTTTTGTATGTAATTTATTGTCCTTTTATAAGTAACTAGACTAAGTGGGACCCACTGGATCCCATTCTCACTTGGGAGGAATGTTCTCCCAACGCAATATTCCACCTCAGCATCAATATCTCACCACTCACGCATAGCCCCCAACTGTGCAGGTGTGGCTGATGTGAACCCTGAATCCCTGACTCACGGCATCTGGGCTCACAATTCACTCACTCACGGCTTCTGGTTTCAGAGTTCACTGATTAATGGCTTGTGGACTCACAGTTCACTCACTCACGGCTTCTGGACTCACAGTTCACTGGCTCATGGCTTCTGGACTCACAGCCCGCTCACTCACGGCTCCTGGACTCACAATAAACTCACTCACTGCTCCTGGCCTCACAGCTCACTCACTTACGGCTCCTGGACTCACAGTTCATGCACTTACGGCTCCTGGACTCACAGTTCACTCATTCACGGCTCCTGGACTCACAGTTCACTCACTCACGGCTCCTGGACTCACAGCTCACTCACTCACGGCTCCTGGCCTCACAGCTCACTCACTCACGGCTCCTTAAGCTGAGGAATGAAATGTAGAAACGGTGAGGATTGGTCTTGAGGTCTGTTAGGCTAGTAAAAATTGCAAAGTTTCCTAAACCCAACTCCAACCCGCCTACTTCCAGAAAAAGACCTGGGGAAAGGTTGTCACAATTTGCTGCCATAAGCCAACTTGTCAACCACGCTTGCATGTATCTTGCTAATATTTTTTTCACCGCAGGAAACTCACGAGTCAAGAAGGTCAAAGTCAAGGGTGTTTTATTGTTATATTTCCCGAAACGGAGCATCGGACACTCCTTTATCTTCCTTTTGCCTCTTGTCTTTGACACTAATTCCCCTCATCTACCAATCAATTCATCCTCCTCAACTGTATCCATCTATCATGTGCCAGGGTTTACTCTCACTACCTCTCTTTTCAACTTTCTCTTCTCCAGTCCAGCATTCAGAAGAAGGATCCCGATCCAAAACGTTATAATCCATTGCCAGACTGAGGTCACTTGCAAATTGCAGGAACAGCACCTCATATTTTTCTTTGCTACCTTACAATCCAGCAGTATGAACGTTGAATTCTCCAATTTTCGGTAACTTCTAAAAGGAACTCCCTCCTCCTCCCCCTCTTCCCCCCCCCCCTCCTCCTCCTCCTCTCTTTTCTCTTCCCCCTCGTTCCCCCCCCCCCCCCCCTTAAAAGTCCATTCACCATTCCACTAAAAGTCCATTCACCAATTCCATGATTTGCAATAATGTGAGGCTCACACCATCTGTGGACAATTATCCCATCAGGGAACGTCCTTGCCTGAGGTAATCTTTTGCCAGCCCCGATGGTCCTGTTTTTCTGCTTGCTTTTAATTCTCCCCTCCACTACAATCAGGAGTGCCTCAGGAAGGCCGTCAGCATCCATAAAGACTCCTCTCACCCTTGTAATGGACTGTTCGAACTACTCCCTTCCGGCAGACGTTACAAGGCCATCTATTCCCGCACCTCCAGACTCAGGAACAGTTTCATTCCCAGAGCTATAGTGGCTCTGAACCGGCCCTGCTGAGTACCGCACCCACCCCCATGGACTGTTTCCCCCGGCCTCGCACTTTAGTCTGTGTTGAATTTACTGGTCTAATGTTCATTTTTACAAACCTTGTTCTCGGGGTATTTAAATCTAAATTTTATTTGTCGATTAAGTTATGACATCGGATGGAAGTTGCAAACCAAATCTCGTTGCACTTATGTGTAATGACAATAAAATATATTATTATTATTATTAGTCTGAAGAAGGGTCTCGTCCTGAAACGTCATCTAGATGTGTGCTCCAGAGATGCTGCCTGACCTGCTGAGTCACACCAGCATTTTGGTATAAACCAGCATCTGGGGTTCCTTTTTATTACATTATCCCATAACATTATTTGCCCAATCCCTCCACAGAAGCTGCCTGATCCATTGTGTTCCTCCGGCACTTTGTTTTTTGCTCAAGATTCCAGCTTCTGCAGTTCTTATGTTTCCTGCATAGTCTTGAATTATAGCAAAAAAAATAATGGTCTATATTAAACAGTTTTAAATACAGTGCCCCATCTGCTACTGCACTGGAAGTTCATAATAGGGTGCATTTGAGATAATATTACTAAGGACCTCAACTTAAACAATTGCTATTTTTGTTCCATGTTATTGTAATAATGGGTCATGCCAACATAGATGGAAACAGTTTCAAAAATATTTATTTCACAGCATGAAATGGCCGTAAAACAAATAAATCAATGCTCCAAGCATAGAAATACATCTATGTACATGCATGTACTGATACACTAAAATTAAAATTCATTCCATTGTTTAAATGTATTTCCTGTATTATATTTACTTAATTAAACTCTAGCAACGTGATCTGCACATTTTAATCTGGAAAATTTATCATTAAAAAGGTCACTATGCCTCCACTCATAATTCCATTAAAGGACAAAATGAAAAATTAAGATGTTGACATTATTTGAAATTAAAATATTGGAGCTAGACACTCGGCATACAGGGAAAGGTTAAACATAGAGTAATCAATCTGCTGGAATGAAATAGACTATTGTTAATCTTCCCCCACACCCACTACCCCACCCCCAATACACCTTCACACTTGTACCTTAAAGTACTTCAGAGTATGCAATTTATTATACTTCATTGTATATAAAAATTCACAGAACATATTGATCCGTTACCCATAGTCAGGATCGAACCCGGGACTCTGGCACTGTCAGGCAGCAACTCTACTGCTGTGCCACTGTTCCGGTGTATATGATCCTTCCACATCACTGCTCTATTACACTGGGGTCCATGGCAGTTGTGTGTTCCACCACTGGATTCCATGGGGAACCCAGAAGCAGAATGAATACACAGATTCAGGTTTCCAGATTGGTCAGCAAGTTCTGAACATCCACCATTAATGGCACTCGCCTTGATATCCAGAACTTAATTCCATTTTGCACAGCTGGATACCACCAGTTCCAAAGTTCGGAGCAGCTGGCAATTGTTAGATCTGGCATAATGCAGAATTAAATCTCTCAAGAGTGCCTGAAGACAACATTGTTCACACATGATGAACTTCAGAACTGTGCTGACACATTCAAAATTTAGGTAAAGAAAGGGAACGGATGCTGCAAACCAAATGTTATTGTATTATTGATTTCCAGATGGCACAGAGAACTTCATAATACTATCAGAAACCACAATATCTGGGCATACAGTGCAAGAAGGCATTGATGGACACACCTGCTCCATAGAAGAGATTGGGCCACACTAAGCTAAGATTCTATTTGGTTTAGGTTTAGGTTTATTACTGTCACGTGTACAGTGAAAATCTTTGTTGTGCATGCTATCCAATCAGATCAAATAATACTGTGCATAAAACCAATCATGCCAAATTCTCAGTGTTGGAGCACATCAGTTCAATACATACAAGTCCAATGTCTGCAATGGAGTAGAGGTGAACAGCACAAATATACTTGCTATTGGAGGGACCATCAGATGCCTGACAACTGATGGAAAAAAAGCTGTTCCAGGGTCTGGTGGCACACACTTTCAAGATTCTGTGCCATATGCCTGACAGGATGGGACACCTTTGATTATGTTGGCTGCTTATCTGAGGCACCCTGAAATGTAAATGGAGTCAAAGGTGGGGAGTCTGATCTGTGCAATGTACTAGGCTACATCTACAACTCTCTGCAATATCTTGTGGCCTTGGACAGAACTATTCCCAAACCACCCACCAGCATGCTTTCAACAGTGCGTCTGTAGAAGTTTGGAAAGGTCATTGGTGACATGCTGAGTTTCCTCCGTCTCCTGAAGGAGCAGAGGCATTGGTTTACCTTCTTGTCTGTTGCATCAATGTGGTACTATAAGTGAAATATTATTTACTCACTATTCACTAGGTTAGCACAGTGAAAACTAATGAAAATCATTACAGTAAAGATTAAAACAATGTTGGGCTCTACTCTACTCTGCCAATTGCACCTTGATTCTGGTCATCAAACAGCTAGGTAAAAAGGTAAGGTACATGATTGGATCGTGAGATTAACTTCAATAGCTTTTGTATGTGCATGACAATGTATAGTTTCTTTTATCAAAAAGGGATTTAAACAGTAAAGGCAGTGTATAATTTTGGCAGAATATACTTAAAGTAATGTTATCAACATATTGCAAATTATTTCACTGGCATTAAGTACATTTACTTTTAGTTCCACATGAAATTATTCAGATTGAAGCGAAGCGGCAGACCTCTAGAATTCACTTGTTAATTGATCAACCATTGGTCACATAAAAATGCAACAAGGAGTGAACAATCTAATTTTTATTATCTATAGTCAAGTCATGAAGCATATTAAGTAACTAATAATAGTTTATATCATGAAGAATCCCAAAATGAGGCTTAAAAATTGTGAGTTTATGCTTAATAATTAAAAACAGAAAATGCTGAAAACACTCAGCAGGTCAGGCAGCATCCATGCAAGGAGAAATAGAATTAACATTTCAAACCATTTATCAAAACTAGTAAAAGAGAGAAAAATATATATTGTAGAGTTTATTGTTTATTGTCATATGCACAAGTGCGGTGATGTGCAGATACAATGAAAATTCTTGCTTGCAGCAGCATCACAGGCACATATACTCAGACAACACACAAAAACAAATTATCCACACATTCTTAGAGAATGAAGACTGAAAAGAACAAGCCACTATTACAAAAACACTATTGGAAAATAAAACAAGTCCATGGCGATACAAGGAGAGGACCATAATCTTCAGCTGTTGTGCAGATTCATTCAATAACCTGATAACTGTTCCTGGATCAAGCATCTGTACCTCCTTCCTGTTGGTAGCAGAGTGAAGAGGGCATGGTCTAGATGATGGAGACCCTTGATGATAAATGTCTCCTTTTTGAGGCAGTGCCTCATGTAGATGATTTCAATTGTGGGAAGGGCTGTGCCTGTGGTGGACTTTCTACAACTTCTTCCATTCCTGTACATTGGAATAGCCATACCATCCCATGATGCGACCAGTCGGGATTCTTTCTACAGTACATCTCTAAAACCTGGTATTTGGAGCCATCCCAAATCCCTTAAATTTCTAAGAAAGTGGAGGCATGGGCATGCATTCTTATGATTACATCAATGTGTTAGGTCCAGGACAGGTCATCTGGTGATGCCCAAAAAATTGAAGCTCCAAACTCTCTCTACTACTGGCCCATCAATGAAAACTTGAGCATGGTCTTTTGGCTTCCCGTTCTGAAGTCAATGATGAGTTCCCTGGTCTTGTTGTTGCTGCATAACTCAACCAGGTGATCTATCTATCTCCTGTGTGTTGAATCATCACCACCAATGATTCGACCAACCACAGCGATCATCAACAAATATATAGAGGGCATTGAAGCTGTCCGAAGAGATGAGCAGGACAAAGAGAACACCTCTGAGAGGTTGAAACCAAATGTGCTGATGGTTTGAAGCACATTGTATTTTATGTCTGTGTTTTTGATTTCCCTTTATATTTAATGTTTATCACTCCCATCAGTGAAATTAAGCATGGTTAAATTTATTTATTTTAAAGGATAATTGAGGACAATGCATCTCACGGCTTCTTCCTGCCTGCCTAGAATGCCTAATCCGTTGCTGCGGAATATGTTCTTCTAAAGTATCCTGGTTAAATTATGGACTAGTATAAAACAGCAGAAGGAAATTAAAACTGGCATTCTGCTTAATTATGCCGATATATGATAACCATTCATTTTTAAAATACAATTGGATTAAATTTTACCTATGCCTTCTTAAACATGCAAGAAACCGGAATCTCAGTAAGCATTTGCACAGAGTGAAATATGCAAGATCTGAATCAAACCAAACTTGTAGGGATTTTTACAAAGGCAAACAACAATTACAGCCTCTGTTTTAAAGTAATGACTTGATCCCTATGTTTGGGATTTCTATCACTGTTTATGGATGAGCCTTTAGTTCAGTGGTGGACCTATTGCCTCAGCATTGGAAGGAGAAGGTTCAAGCCTTGCTGAAGTGAATGCATTGCAGCAATACTGGACTTGCATCCACTTGCAGCGAATGAGTGAATCAACTTAGACCACTCCTGAAGTCCACATGCCATCAGCCAATTTGATCCCTTCCACATTAAACAAGGGACAGGTTAGTACACAATGGACACACAAATGTATGGCCTTTGTTAGCATGCTGGATAATGTGCTGCTGACCAGTGGTTTGGGATCAGAAGTGTCTCTATCCTTGTTCCAATACAACTACAACAATGGCAACAAACTAATTTTAAAAACATTGCTCTGTTTACATCAAACAAGTTAAATGCATATCAGTCAATTGCTACAATCAGTTTACACCTAAGCAACAGTAAACTGATGGCCTTCAACAGTGCAATCAGTGCCACTTATCAGCAATCTGTTCACTGATGCTTAATTTGGGTTATTTTAGACCCTTGGATTTCATTACAGCAGACGTTCAAACACGCACCAAAGAGTTTAGTTCCTGCACTGAGGTAGTATTGACTGATTTTGACATTAAGGTAGTACTTCAAAGAGATCGAGTAAATTGATGTCATTGAGCATCAAAGCTAGTGTCAAATGTAACATGCAACTCCTCAGATAATGAAACATCACATGTCAGCACGAGGATCTGGATAACGTCTGAGCAGCGTCAACTTCACACCGCACATGTGCCAGGCAACCATCCCAAACAAGGCAGTGTTTAATTGCTCCCCTTGAAAATGGCATCACTATCTTCAAATCCTATCCTTCAGCACACTAACCTGAAGTTAAAAGAAACTTGGGATTTAAGCTATCATCCAGGGAATTTCTTTTTAGTGACATTAGTTTGATTTCTGAGTGCTGTTAGATCCTTCTTTATTTCTATATTTAGTGTATATTTTATAGTAAGGGCAGATTGAGAATATTTCCAATATTTATTTCAATATTGAGATCCATGCCTTTGCGTGATAATAACCTCTTCTGCTTTATTGGATTTTTTCCAAATGGAGCTCTAGGAGTTAGCTTGACTTCCTTGAAACTTCTTGTCCAGTTATTTATTCAGAACAATGAAAATGACACCTTTTACTGCCTATTTCTTAAGGCATAAAACAGATGTTAAGAAACGACCCAAAATACACCAGAAGGACATTGAACATTATATTATCGTGTACCTGAAACATCTGCTGAGTCCCTTATAGGTGCAATAATGGACCAAATGCTTGGGTCGGGTTGACTCCCTCTAGGAAATATCAGCATATCTAGGATAACCAGCAGCGAATAGACACAAAAGGTCAGGCAATGGCACAGGAATGCATCCCAATCTTTCTCCTGATCTGCTTCCAGTGTTTGCTCCTTTAACCATGTCCTGAAACTTAACTTCAAATGAAGCACAGTGGTGCAGCAAGTAGTTGCTGCCTCACAGTTCCACTGACCTGGGTTCAATCCTGATCTTGGGTGCTGTCTATGTGACATTTAGTTTTCCTCTGGGTGTTCCGATTTTCTCCCACATCTCAAAGATCAGTTGGTAGGTTAAGTGGTCAGTGTAAATTGCTGCTAGTATGTTAGTGAATGTTAAAATCTCATGGATGTTGATTGGAGTGTCTCTCGGATAAAGCAGGTGAATCTTATCCTCTTGAAATGCCTAGGGAGGGGAATAGATGCCAGTAGAATGCCCAATCCTACTATTGGGTGTTACGGTCCAATGTCAGGCTGTTCTCGGGCCCCCTGAATAGTATGTACTGTCTATAGTGCAATACCCATCTGAAGTCCACTATGGTACAGCACAATGCCTATATTTTCATATATTCCATATTGATAAGAATAAGGATGGCTAACTGTAGTCCATCAAGTAAATGACAATCTGGAAAAAAATAATCTTCATGAAAGGATTTTTAAGTACTTTCTCCAGGAAAAAAAAGGCTTCTGTGTGAAGATGAAGATTGGCTGATACAGCATTAAAAGCCCATTGGCATGCCGGTGCTGAAGACTGCCAAAGAAGCAGCTGGAGTCAGCAATACTGCTGAGGAGAAACACATCTATAAAGGGCGTTTTGCTATGCAAAATTGCAGCAGCAAAGAGCAAGTGGTGTGAAAACATTGCATAAATCCCTGTTGAAACAACTGCAAAAGTCGTAATGTGCAATACAATGGTAAAAAAAAACTGGCTTATTTAAAAATCTGAGTTCAAAATATTGGCCATTTAATACAAGCAAACAGGTCTGAAAAGGACAGCAAATTGGATGCCGCAAATTGGTTGAATAACCAATATGGCATCAGAGAAATGATTGCTTTCTGAGAAAGCTTTCAAAAATGTACACAACTGGATATACAGATAGGCACCTGGGCACAATTCGCTGAGGATCTGAGGATTCACTAATTCACTGAGGGCCACTCTTGGAGTATGAGTGTATCCCTGGGACATGGCCCCAAGAGTATTAATCCACAATTCTCTATCTAAACCAAATGTTGTAGCAATATGTAGCAAGGAACTGCAGATGCTGGTTTACAAGTAAAAACCCAAAGTGCTGGAGTAACTCAGCAGGTCAGCAGCATCCCTGGAGAACATGGATAGGTGACGTTTTGGGTTAGGAATTTTCAGCAATATTGCCAGGAAATTGAAGGTAAGCAAAAGCTTTTTATCTCCCCACATATTATAAAATGAATGCCATTCTTACTTCCCATGCAATAGCATTCCTTCTTCCTGTTACTGCTGTTTATCAATGACATTCACTCAATTGAAATGTTTTCATAGATGACTGTAGTAATAATAAATACATTTTCAATTCAAATTATCAGTGAAGTTAATTCTGAAAAATAAACAAAAGAGTCTAGTTATTTTCTGGAAGATTTTCAAAATAGGTTTATAGTAGACCATGGGAAAAATATTAAACCAATTAAATTTATGTGAAGGTTGACATCCCATAGTTTAATTAGCTATCAGCCTAAGGATATTATTGCTGAAATCTAATTTGTGAATTCTTATTATAGCTAAAAAGGAAAATGAGCTTCTTCGGGTTTTAATGGCTCTGACTTGAGGGTTATAATAAACTGTTTTATTATTGGTCCAAAGAAACTGACTCAGTTGTACAATAAAGTAGGAGCTACTTTATACCAAAACCTTATGGAAATTCAGCAGAAGAATTTGCCAACTCTATTAAACATAATTATTTTATTTTATATGAAATGTCTGTTTTGTGCATGATATTCCAATTTACTGACTTGCAGTTATACATTAAGTAATGAGTCTGCGTGATTAGCGTGCATGATTATTTTTATGCTTAACTAATAACTCCAATTGGAATCCACTCCTATTCCCCCCTGGCACCTTTCATTTTGCTATTGGAAAGATCTTTTTAAGAGCCCATTACTGGAAATATCTCACAACCACAAAAGAAGCAGAGAATAAGTAGGTCTTACTTAAAGTTACAGGACCGAGATAATATTTAACAAGAGGGAGGCCACTCTTTTCAAGGTGTTCACTGTATACGTTTGTGAAAATTGTACAGAATAAATTACAATTTAAGATATTATTTCATATGCTGGTTGTGTTAATGGTTATTAGCGTCAAATGTGTTCATGAACACCCTGAAGGCAGAGGACCATTTTATTCAGTCTTGCTTCAGTAGGGGCAATTGGCAATAGACAATAGGTGCAGGAGTAGGCCATTTGGCCCTTCGAGCCAGCACCGCCATTCAATATGATCATGGCTGATCATCCCCAATCAGTACCCCATTCCTGCCTTCTCCACATATCCCCTGACTCCGCTATTTTTAAGAGCCCTATCTAGCTCTCTCTTGAAAGCATCCAGAGAACCTGCCTCCACCGCCCTCTGAGGCAGAGAATTCCACAGACTCACCACTCTCTGTCCATCACAATCTTGCCTCTGTCGATTCAATTGCACTTCAGGCTTAACAAGCTACATTGATAATGTTGAGCAATACCATGGGGAATCCTTCACTGTCAGCAGTTCTGTCCTTACGAATGAAATGTTTAATTGTAGACCCATCTACTTTATCTGATGGAATTAAAAGATCGCAAGACATTGCCTAACCAATTTCCTGACCAATATTTATCCTTTCATCAAAAGCAACAAAACAGCTGGGTTAGGAATAATTTGATGCATTTAAGAAGAACTGTGTCATGGACTTCCGAAAGATTAGGATGAGGTCCTGGATCTCCAATATTGTACCATGCACTGACCTGGGTTTATGGGATGTGAGTATAGACCTCTTTCATGCATAAACACACAAAGGGCGTGCCTCTGTGTTCAGACACATTTGGGGTAAATGGATATCACAGAAAAAATAAATTTACAAACCAGAGTGACAGTGGAAAAAGGTGATTGTGTTCTCTGGAAAGAAGGAATTGATGACGTTTCTGATTTACACCCTTCCTCAGACTGGTTAGGGATAAGATAAATTAGATATATAGACGGTGATGTGGAAAGATAAAGAGCAATGCATGAAAGATATGCAAAAAAGTAACGATGATAAAGGAAACAGCCCAGTGTAAGCTGTTTGTAGGGTGAAAATGAGAAGCTAGTGCGACTTGGGTGTTGGAGGGATAGATAGAGGGAATGATGGGCTACCTGAAGTGAGAAAAATCAATATTCATACAACTGGGCTGTAACCTGCCAAAGCGAAATATGTGATGCGGTTCCTCCAATTTGCATTTAGCCTCACTCTGACAATGGAGGAGACGAAGGACAGGTCTGTGTTGGAATGCCAAGGAGAATTAAAGTGTCCAGCAACAGGGAGATCAGGTTGGTTCACGTAGGCTGAGCGAATGTGTTCCGTGAAACGATCGACCAGTCTGCATTTAGTCTCACAGATGTAAAAGATTCCACATCTTGAACAACGGATACAGTAGATGAGGTTGGAGGAGGTGTGAGTGAACCTCTGAAAGGATGGTCGGGATCACTGGACAGAGTCGACGGAGGAAGTATAACAATAGCTGTTGCATCTTCTGTGGTTGTAGGGGAAAGTACCTGCGGTTTGGGTGGGAAGGGATGAGTTAACCAGGGAGTTGCAGAGGGAACGGTCTATAAGGAAGGGGTCGAGATGGGAAAATGTGGCTAGTGGTGGGATCCCGTTGGAGGTGGCGGAAATTTTGGAGGATTATGTGTTGTATGCGACGGCTGATGGGGTGGAAGGTAAGGACTAGAGGGAGTCTGTTCTGTTGTGACTTGGGGGAGGGGGAGCAAGGGCGGAGCAAGGGCTACCGAGGAGACATGAGTGTGGGCCTCATGTATGATAGGAGAGGGGAACCCCCATTCCCTAAAGAATGAGGACATCTCAAATGGTCTGGTATGGAACACCACATCTTGGGTGTAGATGCGGCGCAGACAGAGGAATTGGGAGTTGGGGATTGAGTCTTTGCAGGAAGCAGGGTGGGAATAAATGTAGTCGAGATAGTTGTGAGAGTCAGTGGGCTTGTAATAGACGTCAGTCCATGGTCTATTTCTTGTGATGGAGACTATGAGATCACGAAAGGGGAGGGAGGTGTCGGAGATGGTCCAAGTAAATTTGAGTGCAGGATGAAAATTGGTGGTGAAGTTGATGAAGTCCATGAGTTCTGCATGGGTGCAGGTGGTAACATTCTCTACAAAGAGGCAGGCATAGCTGGAGCCCAAGCGGGTGCCCATAGTTACGCCTTGGACGGAGGAAGTGGCAGGAGTCAGAGGAGAAGTGGTTGAGGGTGAAGACCAGCTCCGTATGATTGATTGGGAAAACAAAGATTAGTAAAGGGCCAATCTTGACAGAGAGCAAATTGGAGCAAGAAAACTAGAAGGGAGAGGATGGGAGAAGAAATCATGGTGATGGTCGATGTCAAGGATGGACAAGGAGGTTATAGTTGATTCCTGAGTGGTTGGGGTATGGTGAGGTTGGGAGGAGGGGGAAGAATGGAAGCAAATAATTTATTGAAGTTGAGTAGGAATACTTCAAAAGAAGCTGAAGAAGACCCAACGTGAAATCCAGCAATATTTCATCTAAAACTAAAATCATCCATCTTGCCAAACAGAGTTCTGTGCCTTCAGAGGCCCATTTGCTTTCAATAGCAACAAGGTTGATCTCCAGTACTGTAAATCTCAAGTTTACAATAATGGAAGTCACCTGAATTTATGATTTGATTTTATGTGACAGTTTTAGAATCTCACTTGTGGATAGATGAAAATACTTCCTTTTTGCATCACTTCAAATAGTGGTGGTTCTGAAAAAAATCCACCTCAATAATATTGATATTGAAATACTAGAGGGGAGGAGTGGAACGCGGTGTCTGAGTTCATCGATAATTATGTTAATTATTGTTTTTGTCATTCATAGAGTATTATACTCGCATGTAAAGACACGTTTTCTGTAGGTCTAAGAGAACATGGGCTTTCTTCCCCAGACAGCAGGGAGTTAATGGCAGTCAGCCATAAGCTGCATGTGTTGGGAAACAGGATGTCTTTGTGTTAATTAAAGCTCTTGCTTAGGACTCCTCATGTTGTAGATTGATTATAAGAACCCACAACACTATGAAGTCCTGCTGGCAAATCTGTACAACTTTTTAAACTGGTTGGTTCTGCCAGTGAAAATAAGAACTCATGAATATATATAAGTACTTATAAAAGGTTTTCTGTAACATGAATAGTTTATAAAAATAATTATTCCATCCTATAATCAGATATTGGTTCCACAACTCCTTGAACCTTTGCATTGTCAAAAATGTAAATGAGACCATAATAGGTTCTAAATGCGTGAGAGTTGATGGGCAGATGTAAGGTCATAACAGCCACTCTGGAATGCCAGCACACACGTGCACCCTTCCTTTTCATTGTTTAGTTTAGAGAAACAATGCGGAAACTGGCCCTTCGGCCCACTGAGTATGTGCCGACATGTGATGCCCGCACACTATTGCTATCCTACACTAGGGACAATTTACATTTCTACCAAGCCAATTAACCTAAAAACCCATACGTCTTTGGAGTGTGGGAGGAAACCAAAGTTCTCGGAGAAAACCCACACGGTCACGGGGAGAATGTACAAACTCCGTACAGACAGCACCCAAAGTCAGGATCGAACTTGGGTCTCTGGCATTGTAAGGTGGCAACCATGCACCACCATGTCGCCCCTTAATGTAAAGGGATCAGAAACCCCTCTAAAACCAACAGATAGTTCCGGCTGTTCCCATTGATGCGCACTGCGACTGCACCAGGTCTAACATTCCCAATTAATCACAATGTAAAAACAAGTAGGCAAAAAATATACCAACCACTGCAGATGACAACAAAATAAATTTATGATGGATTGGCTGATCACAGAACACAAAAGTAACTATTTTTATGGAGAGCTGACTGAGGGAAAACGACCACATGGTGGACAGAAAAAGAGATTCAAAATCTAATTTCTAACATGCCCGGATTTAGAACAATTTCACATGAAATTGGGAAACACAAGCATTGAATAGTTCTGTTTCAAAAATGAAGCATTGACTATCATCCTTGAAAATGTCCATGTGCAATTATTATATTGATGAGAATATAACATGTTACCACAAGAGATGGTCAGGAATAATAGGAAATATATACTCTTCGATTTTATACAAGAAAAGTGGGTTTCTGCTTTATCATAACACAAATGTTGCACTATACATTTGGATTTGATCTGAATCTGGAGAGCTGAATGCATTGTGCCATCAGATAAAACTAGATATGGGGTTATATGAAAAACCTTGAAAACTGGGAATGTGAATGGATAGGATTCGTATTTCAAGTACTGTGAGAGGGCAGGCATAGATAGGTAACAATTAAAAAAGATCAGTGCAATTTCATGATTTATTAATACAGATAAAATGGGTGCAAAATTAAGCTCCACGATGCTAGTTTCCTGGATGCAGTTACACCAAATTTAAGCAAATTACACCAAATTTAAGCTCAGGCTCTGACTAGAGAACCTTTCTTCACTATTGAATGTTGCTCACTAAAATCACCAGATTGCATTAGAGTATCATTTGTTTTTAGTTATGTCTTCCAAAAAATGGCTAAGACCATGAACTTATTTGAGCATTGCAGCAGCTACAGAATGCTGATCCTATAAGTGCTACGGTTTTGATCATCACTGACTATCTTGAGCAGCTACCAGTTATTCACAAAATGGGGTCAGTGCTGATCTGTATCCTAACTGTGTGCCTGCCTTACCCCTCAGATCACTTAACAATTTTGTTTAACACAAATCTATCGATTTCAGATTTACAGTCAGCCTGTCATTCAAATGCAACTTTCAACCACCCCACTTCATATGTTTCCAAACTTTACTAAAAAAATGGCTCTAATTTTTTGAACAATATACCAAGATTCTCCAACAATTTCATGCCCATTATAACTTGAGAACTTCATCTAAATTACAATTTAACCTTCTATAATCAAGTGAATACATTCCTTATTTCTGTAATCCTAGCAATTTAACCCACAAAGCCCAGGCATCATTCTGGTAAATCTACAATGCAGTAAGGCAGAACAAACAGGATAATGTGCTGTAAATTCCAGGAATTCCTGAGATCATTGCACATTATTGTTATCGAACATCAGGATCGAACAGGATATCAGATTAGAAGTAAGAAAGCAAAATACTGGCAATGCTGGAAATCTAACATAAAACAAAAATGTTGGAAACATTTTAACTCTTTGTCCCAACCTTAATAAGGGATATGTGGAATGCACTGGAATATGGGATTGAGATAAAGGATGAATCCTGATCATGCTGAACGGTAGACAACATGGTGGTGAATATATCTTATGCCTGCTTCTATTTTGTTTTTTGTTTTATTTTTCAGTGTCATTACTGCTTTCATTTTATCATTCCTAACTTCTACTCTATCATAGGCCTTCCATGTATTCCTTACTCCCTTCTGACCTACCCCCAACTGATTACATTTTAACATTGTTTTTATCTTCAGCTTTTCCTGATGAGAGGTCACATATCTAAAAAGATACCAGCTTCAATCACCATGGATGGCGCCTGGCTTGTAGAGGCATTTTCAGTATTGTATGCTTTAAGAGTAATAATTCTTTACGTGAATGGGGGTAGTCCTTTGAATTTTTGAAGTTAAAAGCAAATTGAAATGCTTAGGAAATGCACAAGGATATACGATCTGCATTGCCTAATGATTTAAGTAATCGGATGAGAAGAGCTCCTTAAAATACTACAGCAAGACCAGCAGGTAGGTTTTCTCTGCTTGTCTTGCAAATAATTCACTGGCAAACAGATGCCCTGAAGCCCTGCTGTTGAACCAACAGCCTAAATGCCCCAGAAACAGCAGCTCAGGATTCAAGTTTATTTCCCTACATGATAATTTCCAATCTCAGTCATGCTGTTAGAAAAGGGCACAGCAGTGGAAGCTGGAAAACTGTTTGCAAAACAGGGGTTGGCAGAGACATTTTCATTAAAAAATAAAGAGGAAGGAGAAGTTCCCCTTTATCATTTGTTTCACAATAAAAATGTCACTTCGCTAAAATGTCCTGGGTCTACTTTACCAGCTGTCAGGAGAAGGAAATCTAAGGTAATATGTTTTGCCAAGGTATTGTTCCCCATACGTAGGAAGAAGGCACTCACCATAATGGGGGAGATTCTGTTACCCCAGAAGCATTATCCTCCTGTTCCTGGGCCACAGAGCATGTTCCAGCATGATCCTGGCACACGCTGCCATTTGGAACTTGGTTTCTCGTACTTTGGCATGGCTGTGTGCAGCCAAGGGCTGTCAGCACAAACAGCTGGCTCCACTCATAGCAAGACCTTGGCAAATGAAGAGGCTACACCTCCAGGCTCACCAGCTGTCAAAGCTATTATCAGGACACTTGAATGTTTGTGAATATGTTTGACATTCACAAATGTTCAGTAACACTTGGGACTGCTTAAAAAATAGAATGCAGTCGAAAGAATCAAAATAAATATTTCTAACATTTAACGCACTAAAAAATCCAATTAGTCATAAATAATTAAAAACATTTAGCTTATCATTGTGAGGCATCTACTAGAGCCATTGCCTCTTAGTGCCCCTGAATAAAAATTCACACCTGACCATGCATGTTGTCTGTGTGGAGTTTACACGTTGTCCCTATGACTATATGAGTTTTAGGTCCATGGTCAGAAAGGCAGGTGGACTGTTCGATTAATTGGCCACTGTAAATTGCTCCTAATGTGGAGGTGAGTGGTAAAATTGTGGGGAATTGATGAGAACCATATAACCATAGAACATGTGGGGAATTTTTAAAAATGGCATTAAGATAGGATTGGTGAAGATTAATGGTTAATGGTTGGCATGCACTCAGTGGGCTAAATGGGTTTTTTTTTGCACTGTATTTCTCCATGTCTCCGTGACTAACATTGAAATTTACCCAAATAGATAATAGACAAAAAATCCACTTACTTCATTGCCAATTTCTCCTGTTACAAGGGGAATTTTTAACCTAGTGCAGACTCAAAGGGCAGACTTCCTCAACTTCCCAGGCAAGATATGGCTAACCCACAGAGATACATGTTGCTCCATCAGGCTCCCTGAGATACTGCCAGTGGTGCACGGGTGGAGGCAGCAGAATAGGTACTACTGACAGTGTTTAGTTCTGAAGCAGTGGTGGAAACCAGAACCTCTACAGGGAAACTCTGGCTAATTCTGGAACTAGCACAATCATTGGGACTGAAGATCTGGATTATAATAGACTGTAGATGCATAATACATCTCTAAAGCAGTCATTGTTTCAGTATATGTGCAAGCAGGATTTTCATTATACCACGGGTTACACAAAAAGCTGGAGAAACTCAGCGGGTGCAGCAGCATCTAAGGAGCGAAGGAGATAGGCGACGTTTCAGTATATGTGCAAGCAGGATTTTCATTATACCACACTGTACTAAAGATGGACACAAAATGCTGAAGTAACTCAGCGGGGCAGGCAGCTTCTTTGGAGAGAAAGAATGGGTCACGTTTCGGGTCGAGACCCTTCTTCAGACTGAGTGTCAGGGGAGAGGGAAACTGGATATATGGAAGGGTACAAAGAGAATATAAGGTGAAGGATTTGGGCCCCACAGTTAAATCAGGGAAAATGGGGTTTTTACTGCTGCAAAAACAAGAGAAGATTTGGTAGAGGTGTCCACGATCATGGAGTGTTTACATAAGGTTTAGCTTTTAGGTTTAAGGATTTGGTATAGTTTTAACATTTTGCCCAAGAGATCAAGAGTGATTGAGACTTTATTGCCTGAAGAGATGGTTGGCAGATTCGCGCCATGTTTTATAACTAATTGGATAAGCATTTGACCTGCTGGAACATAGAGACCCCAGGAAGTAGGATTAATTACATCAATCTTTTTTAAATGGCATGAATGTAATGGGCTGAATAGCTTATTTTGTGCTGTAATTTTTTTACACTCTATTTACACTCTATGTATTATACACAATATATTATACACTCTTTATTATAATTATTCGCTCCACTCCTTTAACTTCTGCAGTGAGATGCTGCAGATGTTCTACCAATCGATGGTAGCTAGTGCCATCTTCTTCACTGCAGTGTGTTAGGGCAGCAGGGCGAAGGCTACAGACGGCAATAGGATCAACAACCCCTCACCCCCCACCTCCTCAAAGTCTTCTCATTCGTCACTTTATTTTCATGTTTCATGTATTTTGCGTTTTTTATGACTGTTGGCAAATTAATTTCCCTCCTGTGATAAATAAAGTCCTATCGTATAGTATCATATCATATGGCGTATTAGCTGATCTTCTCACATCTTGAACTTCTGCATCACTCCTGACCTGATTCCAATGATTTCTTCCTGCTTGTTTTCATTTAACATCAAAGTTAGAATGTTAGCCCTCACAATAGGGTCAATAAGCAATGGATTTATAGAGTTCATGCTAACCATCAAACACACATTAATATTAATCCTATGTTAATCTCATTGTTATTCTCCTCACTACATCCTGTTTGAATTGCATGGACATCCTAAAGCATGGATTACTGGCAGGAAATATAGTATATCAACTAGGAGTTGAAAATGGCACCAAGATCTGGCAACTCCATTATACTACCTCAGTGTTCTATTCCTCTGCACTTGTACTGAATGTAAGATGTACTTATGTATAGTAAAACTTTTACTGAACTGTATGCCTAAAAATAATTTCACAGTACCCTGCTTCATATGACAATAAAGTACATTTTACCATGCTCAGAGGTAGCTCACTTGCTTCTGAGGCAAAGGGCCCAATTTTAATCAGCATGCCAAAGATTTAAGAATATAATCAACTTGATGGAAGTAATATAAAATCAAACATAACCCTTTTAAGTACAAAACCATATATCCTCTTGAATGAATGTGAAGCATTATTCTAGGTTGCTATTCAAATATCCCATTGTCATTCATAGTTCTCATGATACCACTAAAATAATTTCATTTTTGTGGTATCATTTATGTTATTGCATCCAATGGCTGTCATATTTCACATTAGAATAGTGACTCCATTTTATTGGCTCTGAAACATTTTTTGTCCTGCCAAAAAGAGATGCCATATGAATGAAATAATTCCTTTTTTTATATTTATTGGCCATAGTGCGAATTTACTTTTAATTTGACATCAATGGCTGAGAGCCGCTGCAATAACATTGTTCCAGAGGCCACGATTTTGTATCCAATGCATGGATGCAACTCATAAATCCATTCCGCTACATTGTTATTTTCAAACCTTTATCATAATTGCCAATAGTAACTAACTTAGGGTTTTAAAGGGTTCCAAAGGGTTTCTACAGCTATATTAATAGCAAAAGGATAACAAGGGATAAAATTGGTCCATTGGAGAGACCGAGTGGACAGCTATCTGCAGAGCCAAAAGAGATGGGGGAGATATTGAACAATTTCTTTTCTTCGGAATTCACCAAGGAGAAGGATATTGAATTATGTGAGGTAAGGGAAACTAGTAGAGTAGCTATGGATACTATGTGTTTCAAAGTAAAAGAAGTACTAGCACTTTTGAAAAATATAAAAGTGGATAAGTCTCCAGGTCCTGACAGGATATTCCCTAGGACATTGAGGGAAGTTAGTGTAGAAATAGCCGGGGCTATGACAGAAATATTTGAAATGTCATTAGAAACGGGAATAGTCCCCGAGGATTGGCGTACTGCGCATGTTGTTCCATTGTTTAAAAAGGGTTCTAAAAGTAAACCTAGCAATTATAGACCGGTTAGTTTGACTTCAGTGGTGGGCAAATTAATGGAAAAGATACTTAGAGATAATATATATAAGTATCTGGATAAAGAGGGTCTAATTAGGAACAGTCAACATGGATTTATGCCTGGAAGGTCATGTTTGACTAATCTTCTTGAATTTTTTGAAGAGGTTACTAGGGAAATTGACGAGGGTAAAGCAGTGGATGTTGTCTATATGGACTTCAGTAAGGCCTTTGACAAGGTTCCTCATGGAAGGTTGGTTAAGAAGGTTCAACTGTTGGGTATAAATGCAGGAATAGCAAGATGGATTCAACAGTGGCTGAATGGGAGAAGCCAGAGAGTAATGGTGGATGGCTGTTTGTCGGGTTGGAGGCAGGTGACTAGTGGGGTGCCTCAGGGATCTGTGTTGGGTCCTTTGTTGTTTGTCATATACATCAATGATCTGGATGAAGGGGTGGTAAATTGGATTAGTAAGTATGCAGATGATACCAAGATAGGGGGTGTTGTGGATAATGAAGAGGATTTCCAAAGTCTACAGAGTGATTTAGGCCAGTTGGAAAAATGGGCTGAAAGATGGCAGATGGAGTTTAATGCTGATAAATGTGAGGTGCTACACCTTGGCAGGACAAATCAAAATAGGACGTACATGGTAAACGGTAGGGAATTGAAGAATACAGTTGAACAGAGGGATCTGGGAATAACCGTGCATAGTTCCTTGAAGGTGGAATCTCATATAGATAGGGTGGTAAAGAAAGCTTTTGGTATGCTAGCCTTTATAAATCAGAGCATTGAGTATAGAAGCTGGGATGTAATGTTAAAATTGTACAAGGCGTTGGTGAGACCAAATCTGGAGTATGGTGTACAATTTTGGTCGCCCAATTATAGGAAGGATGTCAACAAAATAGAGAGGGTACAGAGGAGATTTACTAGAATGTTGCCTGGGTTTCAACAGCTAAGTTACAGAGATAGGTTAAATAAGTTAGGTCTTTATTCTCTGGAGCGCAGAAGGTTAAGGGGGGACTTGATAGAGGTCTTTAAAATGATGAGAGGGATAGACAGAGTTAATGTGGACAAGCTTTTCCCTTTGAGAATAGGGAAGATTCAAACACGAGGACATGACTTTAGAATTAAGGGACAGAGGTTTAGGGGTAACATGAGGGGGAACTTCTTTACTCAGAGAGTGGTAGCGGTGTGGAATGAGCTTCCAGTGGAAGTGGTGGCGGCAGGTTCGTTGGTATCATTTAAAAATAAATTGGATAGGCATATGGATGAGAAGGGTATGGAGGGTTATGGTATGAGTGCAGGCAGGTGGGACTAAGGGAAAAAAGTTGTTCAGCACGGACTTGAAGGGCCGAGATGGCCTGTTTCCGTGCTGTAATTGTTATATGGTTATATGGTTAACTTGCATTAGCATTAGTCAACTGGTATCCTACTGCTGATTGGAACACAATATCAAAATTATATCTTTGACATCCAAGACACATATCAACGGCACACAAATTTAAATGAACTGACAGAGCAGTAATTGAAAACTCATGTAACCCTCAGAGCTTTGTACCTAATAGTTCAAAATAAAGTACTTAATTACTACCTGTTTTTGCAAAATCGGATTTAACATTCTTGTCGAGTTACCTTTATGGTTTGAGGCTAACCTTAAAAAGCAGCTTGACCCGAACAGAACAAACCTGCAGTTCAGCAAAGGGATGGATTGCTGTGACAAGTTTGACATTTTTCAAGGGAAAGAAATCCTTGAAAATGAAAAGATTCAACACTTGAATGCACCCACTTTCTCATGCTGGCTGCGTTCAGCAGACTGTGTTACAATGTGTCTTGGCAGATGTTGCTGAACACAACTAGCAGCACTGTTTTTATCAAGTCACACACTCTGCGCACAAAAATGACAAGGTTTCAGCTTAAAATTATCAAATTCCTTTGCGGATAAAAACTAACCATTGTGAATTACGTAAACAGACAGAACCTATGTCTGTTTAGGACTTAAGTATTTGTTTTGCTTGTTTTGCCTACGAATGTTAACACTCAGGCAAGGGCAGCAATGTGTATGTCCACAGTCTGGCACTGTTGAAAATTCACAATTATAAAAGACGGTGTCTTTCACCCAAACTCGCTGCATCAGCCAATTACAAGTTATATCATTATTGATTTGCCCAAGTGAGGCAAAAATAAATACATATATAATCCCCAATTTTATTTTGCAGATAACACTGGGTTATCAGTCCATGGTGATATATCTACTGACCCTGAGTGTTGTGCAAAATATTTAATTAACAATGTTTAGATTATTCCTATCATATTTCAAATCTCTCCATAAAAAATATGCCAATATGAAACCAGACCTATGTATTCATGTGCCCAGGAGCTTATATTAAGAATTGGTCAGTGTAACTTGGACATTCTTCCCATGTGTGCACTTCCACTCTATTATATCAATCACATGGAAGGCTAGCTGTAAATTAACAAGAATAAAAAACAAAAATTGCTAAAGAAATTCAACCAGGATCACAGGAAAGAGAAACAGTTAATGATTCAGGGTGAAGACCCTGGTAATGCAAATTATATTTAGTTTTCTAGTGTCTGTGGTTTTATTGATTTTCAATTTACTTGTACATTAACGGACCCTTTTTGCAATTTAAATTCCTTAATCCTTCCAATATGTGTGTAAATGAAAAATGTACTCAACAAGAGAGAAATGCAAAGGAAATAAAATTTTCGTCCGTTTGGAAAAATGACCCAATAGATCTAAGCGCAAAGTTCACTGAAGTAATAGGTGGTGGAAAAGACTATCCTCCATTCAGCTTTCTCCACACATCCACTCTTCATTCTAATCTACTTCGCCATATGTACAGAGAGAGGAGCTGGAGAAATTGGTGGGCAAGAACTTACTGCAAAGAAATTTAGAAGATGGATTTAATCGAAGGGAACTACTTTTAGCAGCAACACAATTGACAGATGGTAATTGTTGCTCTGATCACTTGGGATCCAACCATGTAATCATCAGCAGATGTTAAAATATATTTTTGTATTTACATTTTTTAACATTTCTTCAGAGGAAAGTGACAAACATTCAATAACAACGAGAGCTTTCATAGCTTGGGCAACATGGTGTGAGGCTCAGTGGTGGACAACACCTTCAGCTGAGTGCATCTGGCTGCTTGCACTGAGAGTAAACTGTGCCACACCAAGCCATTGCACTGGGAACTGGCAGCCAGTGGATGCCTGCACCCAGGATCAAGCTGGAGAAGTGTCCGATGAAGGGTCTCGACCCAAAGCCTTGCCCATTCCTTCTGTCCAGAGATGCTGCCTGACCCTCTGAGTTAATCAAGCATTTTGTGTCCATCTTGTGTTGTGTTATCTTGTGTTTAAACCAGTATATACAGTTCCTATCAGGTAGCACCTGGTTATACTTGCAGGACAGCCAGTTGGCTCCACCCCATAATTAACATGCTGTCCTCCATTCAGAAGCATTAACCGGCTGTTATCCCTCTCATCATCAGAGAGTGTTTCTGAATTCCTCGCAAATGTTAAAAAGTTAAAATGATCAAAATATATGTGAAAATCAAAGGAATGAAGAACCACACAATCATGCTAAAAAAAAATGAACAGCATGAAAGCAAATGTAGATTTTATCAAATCACAAACTCCACTTTTCTCCCAGCAGCAAACTTTTCCGATTCATTTTAATTGGGTTGCTGTGCGAATGCAAGGTGTAACTATTATTTTCCGTTGGAGTCCTTGAGGTGTGCAGGGTATGTACGTATTGGGCTTTGATCTACACTTGGAAGCAGTCGACTCATAGGCCCAGTTATTTCTGAAGCCTTGCTGACTGTGGCCTCTGAAATATTTTGAAAAATGGTATAACCAATGTGTAAAATGTTCCAGTACTTTTCCATTACAGAAATAAGATAAATTATCTTTGGTTTACACATTCTGGTGCAACCGATCATTTTGAAATGCGGGCTTGTGTTCGTCATCCTCCTGTTCTCAAATATAAACAGCAGACTTTCAGACACCTCATGCATCATTTAATTTAGAGTTCAATTCCCTGTAGTTTAAGTGCCTTAAATTCACCTACATTGTGTATTTCTTCAGGTTGCATATATTGATAATTCCAAATGAGTATTATTAGCTCTGGAAATTATTCAAATATTTTTATGACTGAGATTCAAAATTAATGTGATATGTTAACTGCTATCTTTATCCTCACATTTCTTTAAGAAGCAACAAATTCAGGAATCATTCCAAGCAAAGTGACAGCCACAAATATCTAAAGTAATGATTTGCACTTTTTTTTCAAATCTACTAGATTGGGTAATCTGATGTGATGCAGTCATCTTTTCTGAAATGTAAAGTTACATTTGGACATTTGCAATCATTGAATTAATTGCATTCACGAACAAATGCCTATCTGGTTTTTTTTAAACCACCACAACGAACCCACGTCCCTTTCAGGTACCATGGAATAAAGATAATCTAGCCTGGAGCTAGATACAATCAGGAATAAATGTACAATGAATGTTAAGATAAATGTTGTAAGTTATCTGCTTTAAGGGATACTTCTTCATCTCACATTCTTGTGGTCACATCAGTGGTTCCACTTGCTTTTCAATCACTTCAACTTATCTAGAGTTTTTCCTTCAGTGATGCCAAAATCTTAAACCACAGATGAAATATGATTGATGTTGGATGAGCTATTGTTAATGTGTCTGCTTTGGTAAAAATCCCCAAGTAGTAGTCTTTTAGCATGTTAATCACTCTACGGTCGTGTTTTGAGAAACGTAGTTTATTTTTTTTTAAATCCAGGAAGCATCAAAAGGTCATCAGATGACCATTAATAAAAGAAGCATAAAGGCTTCAATAGATTTCTAGTTGCTCCCATGGATCCCATTAGGTTCCACTTGTTTTATCATCAATAACATTGTTCTCAGCACAAAACAGTTCTTTGGAAAAGAGATCTGTGGCAACAACAAAAAAATGGCAGATGTATAAAAGGTGCAAAAAAGCAGCTCGTCAGCACAATTTTACCTTTCCTGAAGCAGAGATTGATTTGGATGGTATTTAAAAGATTAGCCTAATGAAGAAGCTGGTAATGTAACTGGGAGCATACCAATGGCATATTTGTTGACAAAAATCAAACCGATTCTATTTAACATGGAAATCCTTGCTTTTGAATTTATTCTTGGTTTCGGGTGACATTGAGAACACTGGATTTAAGGTCCAAAACTAGTTTCTTTGAGAAGTGAATAATCAGCATTGTCCTTAAACAAAACTGACATACAACAATGGAAAAGTAAAGATAAAAGTAAAGAATAGACCTTGTTTTACAAAATTTGCAAAAGGAAAGATGTTGACTAATGAATTATGAAACAGGATACCAAGGGAGAAGGTAGACAAAAATGCTGGAGAAACTCAGCGGGTGAGGCCGCAACTATGGAGTGAAGGAAATAGGCAACGTTTCGGGTCGAAACCCTTCTTCATATCAAAACCGAAGAGTGAACAGAAGGTGATTAACATGCTAAATGACTACTACTTGGGGACTTTATCAAGTGAGATATAGGGAAACAAGAGAACACCGGATAAATCAAGGTAACACTTAAACAGTAACACAAAAATAAATTAGGACAACTTAACTGTGGTAAAGGAAAATGGTAAAATCTTAAGAACCTGATATGTTGTTGATTATGATGATAACCATATAACCATATAACAATTACAGCACGGAAACAGACCCTCTCGACCCTTCCAGTCTGTGCCGACCATTTATTTTCCCCTAGTCCCTACTGATGAAAGTAGATATTTAGTGGATCTATATTTAAAAAAATATAAATCAGTTAGCCCAAATGAAAATGTAAACAATGTGATTCTATATATTAAACGTTATATGTGGGACGAGGCATAATGATGTTGATAATGAGAAAAAATGTAATATCACTTAACAAAATTAGTTTTTAAACACAATTTGTTGACAAGACTTTATGAGGTTTATTCTGCTAATGAGGCAAGGAAGATGCACATTAAACTGGACAAACAGCTCATTTAGCTTTATATAGACTATGTATCCTTGAGAATCTTCAGTAATTACTGCATATTTGGATTTTTTTTTAATAAATCTGCAAAAAGATGCTGTTTGAGTTACAAATATCGCTGGACATTATCTTTAACACATGTGCCACTAATATTTGCTGGAACTGTACCAGTTACTAGACTAAGTGGGACCCGTTGGGTCCCATGTTCACACAGGGGGGCTGGTTCCCCAACGCAATATTCCACCTCTCCACCAATTCCAATATTGGTAGCCAGTAGGGGGGCTTTCTGGAGCACTAGTATGGGTGTTGTGGGACGAAGGGACTGGTTTCCAGAGGGCTAGTATGGATATTGCGGGGCCAAATGGATTATTGGGTTGGCAGTTCAGTCACTCAGGCCTGGTGATCTGGCAGCTCAATCACTCAGGCCTGGTGGGCTAGCAGCTCAGTCACTCAGGCCTGGTGGGCTGGCAGCTCAGTCACTCAGGCCTGGTGGCTGGCAGCTCGGTCACTCAGACCTGGTGGGCTGGCACATCAGTCACTCAGGGCTGTTGGGCTGGCAGCTCTGAAACTGCCAGAAATTCTGCCCAAAACAGGTGAGAGACCGTGAGAGAGAGAAGGGGAGAGGATGGAGAATCAATTTTAGACATTTTTCATCTATTTCTGCAGATCACAGCAATGAAGGAGGAAAGCCTATCCTGGCCTAAATCTCACAGGGAGCCAATGAAGGGAGGGAGAAGAATACTGGGGTGAGGTTTAATACTTGCAGGGGGAATACTTACTGATGGACCGAAGGGACTCCTGCTGGGCTAGTACAGGCCTGATGGGCTGAAGGGTCTATTTAAAAGAAATCTGAGTGAAATCTCAGCGAAAGGCACTTTTTCTGAACTTTTCCTGGCTTGACACAGGCCATTTGGGCCAAAATGTTCTTCCTGGGCTAATACAAACATTTTGGGCAAAAGAGACTGGTTTCTCGGCTAATAGGGGCTTTGGGGGGCGAAATTAGTGGTTTCAGGCAGGCAAACAACTCATATCATTTTCATTTCATTTTATTTCCATTGCCATTTCAGCTTCAAGCACAGGGCAGGCCAACAAACTCATCTCATTTTCATTTTATTTCATTTCCATTGCCCTTTCAGTTTCAAGCACAGGGCAGGCCAAACAACTCATCTCATTTTCATTTCATTTCATTTCCATTACCATTTCAGTTTCAAGCACAGGGCAGGCCGAACAACTCATCTCATTTTCATTAACGGCGAACAAATTATTTATTGCAAGTACATTGCAGACTCACAGTTCAGTAGACTCATAGTTCAGTTGGCTCACAGCAGAAGCACAGTTGTGGCCTCTCCCTCGCGATCTTCCAGAGTGACTGACTCATGTCCAGGTATCCAGGGTTTGATAGTCCTGCCCCCCCTTCCCCGGAAGGAGCGTCACCTTCATCATGGTGGTTGACAAGCGAGAGGACTGATCAGCTGATCTCAAGATTTTTTAAACATTCATAACTTTTTTATTTTTCATCGATCGGAAAAATCCTCAGGGCTGCTTCAGTGGAAGAGTAAGTAAGATGGCCAAATATCATAGTGATATATGGTAGCGTTCTTTCTAAAATCAATATACAGCGCAGACAGGAAGTGTTCAAGATGAGACTTTTAGTTATATCGATGCTGTCAATCAATGTGTAATACTGTATTCATGCCAGTACTGTTATGTTGGAGTTCAGTGCTCTAATTAATATCTTTACTTAACCTCATAGAGTATGCATTATGCAGTGGGAAGGATAACTACAATCTGCACTAATTAAAGGGCCCTTTACTTTTAGATAATATCAAGTCTGAGATAAGTGAAATAATTATGAGCAAATTGGCAGCAAACTTAACGGCAGATTCGGTATGATTAAATTATGCAACAAACACAAGGGAAGAACAGATGTGCGGTTCAAGGTAAATACTCAAACATCGTTAGCAGACACAAAGTGCTGGAGTAACATAGCATCTGTAAAGAACTTGGATAGGTGACATTTCATTTCTGGACACTTCATCAACCATCGTTGTCTGCTTGTTTGGCTCCATTGTGAACTTCATGAAGATAGTACCTCCAGTCAACCTATCAAAAAATGAACTTATCCTTTACAAACTCCATTCCTACTAGATTTTGAGGTTATTTTGAAAATAAATGGGTGGCGCAGTGGCACAGTCCGTAGAGAAGTTGCCTCACAACAAAAGAGGCCTGATTCAAGCCTGATCTTGGGAGCTGTCTTTGTGGAATTTGCATCCAGAAGATGGGTGTCCATTAGGATAGGAAATGTAGTCTCAAGAAATCTCATGGATGATTTAGAGGTCATTTCTGATGTAACTCAGAATGTTATCCAAAGATATCTTTATAATACTCAGTCCGCCTGGGCCAACGTGATCACCCGGTTGCTAAACACTTTAACGCCCCCTCCCATTCCCATACTGACATTTCTGTCCTGGGCTTCCTCTACTGTCAGAGTGAGGCCAAACACAAATTGAAGGAACAGCACCTCATATTTTGCTGGGTAGCTAACAACCCAGTGATATGAATATTTATTTCTCCAACCTCGTAATCCTTACCTTTTCCTCTCACTGTGTCCCACCCCACCCTAAAAGCCCTGTCTCACAGTGCGAGTTGACCCACGAGGTACCCCGAGTGAAAGACTCGTGGTTGTGTACGAGATTCCAAGTGTATGATCAAGAGTGTAACCAAGTTCCCATGGGTATGATTAAGTTTGCTGTTTACTTGTCATTTCTGCAATGTTCCAAGTTTGTCTCCCACGTTACCAAGTTCCTCTCCCGAGTTACTCTTGTGTCATGCTGTTTTTTTTGCACTATAAAAAGCCTCCCTTGTTTAAATCGGCTCATTTGGAAACATGGCTGCAAGCAGGCCATTGGAGTCCAGGATGGTGATGTTTTTTATTCGAGTGCTGTATGCAGCAGCCCCTTATGTCATGCAAGGACGTTTGTGCAATGAAGGCAGAAGGGAAAGAGTACTCTGTTTCTCTCTCTCCACTGACCTGTTCAGTGATTCCAGCACTTTCTGTTTACACTTCAGATTTCCAGCAGATGCAGTTCTTTTGAGATTTAATTAACATCGACCCGTGTCTGTGTGTGCGTGACTCATTCTCTGTGCAGCCTCAGTTGTGAAGCACGTTCTACTCTTTTCTCTATATTTTTCTGATTTTCAGTATCTGCTGTAACTTGCCTTTGACTCTTATTATTGTGTGAAGTGTTGATTTTACTTCAGAGTCACGTGAGTGACTACGTGAAGAAGGCCGTCAGTCGTCATGCACGTCATTACGTCTGAAGCATGCGCCAACGACGGACTGGCAGGCGCAATTGCGTCTCTCCAGCGGTAAGTTTTAAAAACCGAGGTAAGTGATTTAAATTAGTTACTTATGGTCGTTGTTTGGTGGCTTTCGGATGTTAGTTTTTCTATCAACAGAACGAACCTACCATGTCGAAGGTGCGGAGACGGTCTGCGAAGCAAGCTACGGAAGACCGTGGTGCTGCGGGTAGCGGACGGCTGTCCGGGTCAAGTTCAAGGCCGCTGGTGTTGGAACCAGCGGCAGCAGACTTGTTGCTGCAGGAAAGCACCGTGGCAGCCCCGCCGGGGCGCAAAGCCACCCATAAGTCTGCCAGACCCATAGACACTGATGAGTCTGAGCCGGGGGAATCACCTCCCACTATGGGAAGCGTCTGCGAGCGTCTCTCCCAGATGGAGCACCTGTTGGGGGGGTGCCTCCAGACCGATCTGCTCCAGAGGAGGGAGCAATATCATGCCTGGTCTCCATGGGAGCTTGCGCTAGCAGCACCTTATACAGGGCTGCGAAGTGTCTCCCTATCCATAGAGGGGAGGACACAGAGTCAGCAGTATCCTGACTCAGAGCAGGGAGGCACATCAGGGGAACACCCTGGGGACCTAAGGGCCACAGTGCCTTTATTGGCATCCAAGTACACCATACCTACCCGAACCGGAGAGGCCTTGGATGAAGAGCTGGCCACCACCATAAACTACCTGGCCTCGCACCAGCTAAAGGACCAGGTAATGGAGGAGACCACCGGCCGCTACAGTACACCTGTCAACTGTGCCTCTCTCAGTGTGTTGGCTGTTAACCACGCCATCTTGGGCCATATTGGGCCAGGGGTAAGAGCCCAGGAGGTTAAACTCCAGAAAATTCTAAAAATACTGGCCTCAGGGGTAATGGCTTTTGCCAGGTCTATCGATGGGGGGCCACTAACGGAGACACAACAAGACACAGTGGGGCTCCTCTGCAATGCCCTGTTTGAGATAAACTGTCTGCGCAAGAGTGTCATACGGCCGGCACTAAACCCGAAGATTGCGGTGCTGTGCAAAACCAGCAATGTACATTCGGCAAACTATTTGTTTGGGGCAGACCTGCTGAAGCAGGTACGAGAGCTGGATGACGAGGCCAAGACTCTCCGCCTCATGAGCCGAGCCTCAACTCCACCCAGGGGGTCATCGCTACAAGGCCACCCCTATGCCACCTTCCACAACAGGCGCAGCCAGCCTAGGGGCTCATGGACAGGAGGCAGAGTCCAGCCGTCCCAAGGAGGGAGGCAGGAGGCCAGGACCGCACAGGCTGTAACACCTAAGGTAGGACTTTCTAGTCCCTTGCGGGACAAATCACACCTCTAACTTACAAATTGGGGGGAGGCTAAAACATTGTTTGAATGAATCGATTCGGATTACAGCAAACCCTTTCATACTGCACAGTGTAGAAGGGTTTAAAATTAAGTTCCTTCTTGGCTCATCACCAACCACTCAAAATGTACCAAATCGTACATATCTGTATCCACAACAGGAAAGATTTGCGATACAGGCTGAAATTCAGGCTTTACGAGCAAAAGGGGTGATTCAGAGGTCTCGCCCAGAATCACACCAATTTGTATCGAATATATTTTCCAAGCAAATAAAATGGAGGGAGTCGTATTATCCTAGACTTGACGGAACTCAATAGCCATGTGCAGTATAAACATTTTAAAATGGACAACTTTGGTACAGCTATCCAGCTGGTTTCCAAAGGATGTTATATGGCTTGCATTGATCTAAAATATGCTTATTACTCCATACCATTGTAGATGTTATGTGCATGCCCCTTTAATAGTAGTGACGTAGCCCCTGCTAACCACTCCCCTATAATCAAGTATAACTGTGTCCTCCCTATCCCTAGCTCTCTCTCTGGTGAACGTGACAGACCATGTACAGCTAGGGCAGTGATGTGTGTTTAGGTCATAAAGGTTATAGTAAATAATTCTCTGTGTACGTGCATGTTCTTTACACCAATACACAGGGAACACAGGAGATACTTGAAATTTAACTGGATGGGGCAGATGTGGCAATTCAAGGCATTGCCAAATGGGCTGACTTCAGCACCCAGGCTTTTACAAAATTACTAAAACCAGTTCTGGGACTGCTACGAGCTCAGATTGTGATGGCTTATTTGGATGACATTCTAATAATTGGCAACAGAAAGGAATCAGCAATAGCATCTGTTTCAGCTACCAAACTCATGTTTAAGAGGTTGGGATTTGTAATCCATCCAGTTAAGTCTAAATTGACTCCAATCAGGGTAATTGATTACCTAGGGTTTACAATCAAATCAAATGTCAGTGTCTCCGCCAGCTGGCAAGCAATCAAACTTGAAAGAAGCCTGCAATAAGCTAATTGCTAACCAGCGGCCAACAATCAGACAAGTAGCAAGCATAATTGGCAAGCTTGTGGCAGCCTTTCCAGGTGTACGCTTTGGACCTTTGCACTACCAAAATTTACAAAGCGCAAAGGATCGGGCCCTCAAAGCTCACGCAGGCAAATTCGGGGAACATATGCACTTACCACCAGACGCTATTGCGGAGTTACACGGGTGGGCCACCAACATACATCACCGTTCCAAGGAAATTCAAATTGACACACCATCGGTAATAATACAAACCGATGCGAGTGGCCTGGGCTGGGGGGCAACAGATACCAGCTCCAGCTGCGTGGGCAGATGGAATGTGCAGGAGTCCTTAATCCTACAGCAATATGGCATCAACTACTTAGAATTGTTGGGAGCGCTCTATGGCTTAAAGGCTTATTGCAGCAATATGCATCATGTGCATGTACAACTTCAGATTGACATCACCACGGCAGTGGCGTATGTCAATCACATGGGTAGAATAAAATCTGAGTCATATGATAAATTGTCAAACCTCCTTTGGCATTGGTGTATTGCAAGGAACATTTGGGTCACGGCCATGTACCTGCCAGGGAGATATAATATGGTGGCGGACACTAGATCACGGAAATTCAATGATAACACAGAATGGATGTTGAATCATGTAGTGTTTACTGACATTGTTGGCCGATATGGCACGCTGGATATTGATTTGTTTGCCTCCAGGTTGAATCACCAGTTACCCAAATATGTCTCATGGGAGCCAGACCCAGGGGCAGTTGCAGTCGATGCTTTCACACTGCATTGGGGAGGAATGTTCTTGTATGTTTTCCCTCCCTTTTCTCTCATCAGCCAATGATTGGTCAAAATAAAGCAAGACAATGCCACAGGCATTTTGGTAGTGCCAGATTGGCCTATGCAACCCTGGTTCCCACTTGTCCTGGGAATCATGACACAGCATTTGATGGCTGTCCCCAACAGCAGGGAGCTGCTGGTACACCCGATAACGGGGAGCCATCATCCGCTACATGACCAAATCAATTTGTTGGTTTGCAGATTCTGAGGACACCTTTCCTGGGACTCGGACTGGCTGATCGAATGGTGGATGTAATTACAGCAGCCTGGAGGGACAGCAGTATGTCTCCCACATCAAAAAGTGGGAGACATATTGCCGGGCATCCAACATCACATATGACACTGTGGGCATCACGGACATATTAGAATTTCTATCTACCTTACATCATGATCAGAAATTAGGCTACAGTGCCATCAACAGTGCCAGGAGTGCACTGTCCTCATATATAGTACTGGGAACGGGGGCCTTACCGGTGGGAAAGCATCCCATTATTACCAGATTCATGAAGGGCATATATAACACTGCACCCCCCAGGCCACGATATACCAACACATGGGATGTAAGTGCGGTGCTGATGCTACTCCGTCAGTGGGGCCCAGCCACCACATTATCCTTACACAAGCTCACCCTCAAGATGGTCATGCTAATGGCACTCATTACGGTGCAACGAGTCCAGATGCTGCACAAACTGCGACTCGACAACATGCACAACACTGCCAACACCATAACGTTTGTTATTTATGATTTAGTAAAACAGAGCAGGTCCAGGGTGCCAGGGCCCAGGCTTGAGTTCTTGGCATACCCCGAAGATCCTCGACTATGTGTGGTAGATCACTTGCACCAGTATATTACAGTCTCCAGGAGCCTCAGAGGCACAGAGTTAGCTGTCCTAATCAGCCACAAAAAGCCACACCATTGGGTGTCAACACAAACCATTTCCAGATGGCTAAAAGAGGTACTGGCATTTACAAATCTCACTCCACCAGGGCTGCATCAACGTCGGCAGCAAGGGCTATGGACGTGCCCCTCGACAGCATCCTAGCGCCTGCAGGATGGGCCAATGAAAGGATTTTCCGCCGGTTTTATAACAAACCCATTGCCGGACCAGGGGTGTTTGCACGTACCATTTTGAATTCTGTTTAGTTTCCCCCCAGGTTGAGCGGGGTCACTATTGTTTTTGTTTGCATTAAAGCATCAGTTTTTTTACCTAACTATGTTATGTCTGAATGCTTTAACATTTTTTCTCACTCACCCATGGTCAATCCATTTAGTGCGTGACGCCTGGATTCGAACCGGCGTGAAATCACAGAGCTTTGAAATCTTCACGTAGTCACTCACGTGACTCCGAAGTAAAATAGTAAGATTAAACAAGAATTTACCAGTTCAAAGTTTGATCTTGATTTTATGAGGAGTTACGATGAGCGATTATGTGCCCACCGCTCCCAACCCTCATATTATCATGTCATCTGGTAGTTCTAGTTTCTCCAAATCTTACTATCTTTAGGTCAACTTATTTTTATCTGTGATTCCATACTGCTGCTTTGAAGATTGACGCGCATGACGACTGACGGCCTTCTTCACGTAATCGCTCATCGTAACTCCGATGGTATCCATGCATACCACCGGATACCATGGCTGAGTAGGCCAGTCGGGTATGATAAGAATGCCCTTAGCAGCATCTGTCTGGATTTTCCGCAACACCTGACTGATGAGGCAAAATGGAGGAAATGCATAGAAACCCATTTCCCCCAGTCCAGCGAGAACGCATCCATCGCCATTGCCCCAGGATCTGGTTCCCACGAAACGTATGTTGGTACCTGATGGTTCAACCGTGACGCAAAGAGGTCGATATCCGGTTCACCAAATTTGGCTGTAATTTTAGCGGATATTTGGGGATTCAACATCCACTCGATGTTGTCATTGAATTTGCGTGACCTGGTATCCGCCACTGTATTGAGCTCACCTGGTAAATAGGTAGCTGAAATCCAAATATTCCGTCGAACACACCAGAGCCAAATTGTATTTGCCAATTCATCACATGAAATTGACCTGGTACCGCCCATATGGTTTAGATATGCCACCGCAGTGGTATTATCTATTTGGAGACGGACATGAGCATCAGTAAGGTTAGAACAATAAGCTCGAAGTCCGTGAAATGCTCCTAGATCTCCAAATAGTTTATCCCTTGTGACAACAACAGGGTAGATTCAAGGGTGTCCCATCTGCCCTCACAACTAGAGTAGTTGTTCGTAGCTCCCCAGCCATGGGAGCTTGCGTCTGTTTGTAAGTATACCATCGGATTGGGCAAAATGATGGGTTTAAGTGAGTCATAAATATTGTCAATCCACCATTGTAACTCAATCTGTGCCTTGAGAGGCAGCTGCATTGGTCTATCGAAATGTCTAGCATTCAGTTTTAACGCTGAGAGCTTGGCTCTCTGCAAATTTTGATAATGCAAAGGCCCGTATTGGGCAGCTGGAAAAAAGCTACAATCTTGCCAATCACTTTAGTAGTTTGTCTAATTGATGGTATACTGGCCCAGACTAGATCCTTGCATACTTGGGTGACATCCCCAACCTAGTTAGTTGGTATGGTGGCCCTCATGTGATTGGAATCCACCGTAAACCCCAGATAACCCTTGACCTGTGAAGGGCAGGACTTTGATTTATCTGGATGGATAATGAACCCCATTTCCTGAAAAATTTCCACGGTGGCTGAAACTGCCAGTTCGCTGATTCCCAATAATTAGGACATCACCTAGATAGGCCATCACTATGTGATTTTGTCTCCTAGTGTAGCCAGTATTGGTTTGAGCAATTTAGTAAATAATCTAGGGCTGTGTAAGCCCATTTGGCAAAGCTCTGTATTGCCAGAGCTGATCCATCCAGGTAAATTGCAAGAACTTCCTATGGTGTTTCTGAATGGATACTGAATAGCATGCATCTTTTAGTCAATGCATGCCACAAAGCAGCCCCCAGAACCCAATAACTTGGCTGTCTGGAACGTTTCCATTTTGAAATGGGTATATTCTACAAAAGTATTCAAATGGGTCAAATCAAAAATAACCCGGCATCCTCCATCCCTCTTGGTTTTTGTAATTACGTTGGATACAAATTCAATTGGTTGGTGTATAGTTCTTTCTATCCTTTTCCCTTGTAGCCTTAAAATTTCAGCATAGCCTACTGCCGCTCTTTGCTGGACAGTGTAAATTTCCGATCTGGCATATGCTGGGATGGAGGGATTTCACCATTGATGAATCCAATCTCATGGCCTTGAATACTTTGTAAGATAAACTCATCAGAAGTGATGGTTCCGCATGCCTCCGGAAAGAGCCGTAGTCTCCCACCAACATGTGAAGTTAAACATGCAGGTGCATGAAATCCAGACCACCTTACCTTCATGGTTATCGGCGGTCCTTGATATGTATGGCCGGATGTGGAGGTGCTGGATTGAGCTGATAATGCGGCGCCCACATTTTCCATGCTGGCCGCTGGGGCCCTAGCCCTGAAATGTCTAGGTTGTTGAGGCAGCTGAAATTGAGGTGGAGCTGGAGCGTAGGTCCTTGCTGGTCTAACGGCAGGGCCTTGTGGCCTGAAAAATAGCACTCCCTGGCCTGCTGCCTGATCGAGATATGTGACCGCATGAGTCCCACCGTCTTAGCGTGGTCATCCAGCTCCTTGACCCTCTTCGTGAGGTCTTCCCCGAACAACTGTCTGGGTGGCGGCGTAGGAGGTGCTTTGCATAACCCCGCAAATTTTGGGTACAGTGTGGGTTTGATGACGCTCTTCCTGAAGGCGTTTATCTCATACTGTGTGGTACACAATAGAGCCAGAGCATCCTCCTGCTTGGTGCTCAGATCCTCCCCGTCCATCGACCGCGCAAACGCGGTATTCCCAGCAGTGAGCAGCTTCAGGATCCGCTGGAGCTCCATCTCCTCGGTCCTGATCCTTGGGCTCATGTTGCCCCAGATTGGCGTATTGACTATGGGCTCGTTGAAGGGAGTTGCAGTTCGCTGAGCTTTGTGCCTGTTTTATGGCCTCCGATAGGACCTCCTCCTGGAGCTGATGGTTGGTCGGGAAGTCCACGGTGGCAGCCAGTTTGGAGTTGAGGGGTAGTCCCGATGTCTCTGATAATGCGAATATTGCCGTTACATCGAGGAGTTCTTCCTGCGGCCCTCCGATGTAGCTGGTGTATGGTCCAAACCATCCTCATCCTCTTCCTCTGGCTGCCTCAGGCTGCCTGCTGACGATGGTGAAACCTCCCTGTGCCCTCTGGAGCTGGATGCTTCCTCCCGTTGATTCTGTTGCAGGAGGAGCTCCAACATCCGCTCCATCCGGTCAATATGCCCCTCGCACTAGCACTCGGGCGGTCGGAGTCCTCATGTTCTGCTGAACTGCTGAGGCTCCGTTCATCGGCCCGCACCTCGTCGAGGTGAACCCGGTGCCGGAAGTTGTCGCTACCAGCCGTCGCAGCAAAGCTGAGCGATTCCCGCGCGGGAGGTACGCTCAAACGCCTCCTCTGCGGAGCTCGATCCCGCTGCCACGGAGGGCAAACGCGGTGGAGAGTCGGCACCCAATGCCTCAGCACGGTGACCCGACGCCCGCGCGGGTTTGCCGACTGCCCACATCGTGGGCCTAGCCGACGCACGGTCCCGTCCTCCCATCCACGGGGGACTCGGTGACCGTGGCGGGACTCCTCCTAAGTGTCTCTTCCCGGTTTCGTTGGTTGGGGAGTCCACTGGTCCTGATAGGTCTCCCAGTGGACTTGAGTCCCGCCATAACACCAGTCCGCATTTTAGCGGCAGGTGACGCCATTGCCCCTAAAGGGTTAGGCTTACGGGCTCCATCCCTCCCTCTCCTCCGAGGGCTCAGGGAGAAGGGCCGTGCAGCCACACGCGAGCCCTTGCCCAGGTCGACCAACGAGCCCGTTGGCGACCTTGATACGGAGACAGGGTCTACCTGCTCCACTGGTACACCGAAATCCTGCTCCTCAAACCATCACTGGAGCTCCGGTGTATTGGCGGGTCGGGCCCTGTAGCGACAGGGCTCCCCGACTTCCACGCCTATTTCCCGGCCCGACTCGCAGGTGCAGCCGTTGAGGAGGGCTCCGGGATAAGTGGCCGGCGACTCCTGCGGATGTCCTGGCCCTTACTCCTTCCATGTCCCTGTATGGAAAGAATACACTCGCCACAACAGGAACACCAACTCTAGGGGGCTTAGCCTTACCTGAGTCGGCCCTCTGAAGGGCTGGTGGGGAGCCGCGCTCCCCTCCAGCCGTCGGCAGCAATGCGTTGCGACGATATGTCGCGCATGCGTGCTGGCGGGTTCTTCACGAAGTCACTCACGTGACTCCGAAATGAAATAAATATTGAAAGCATGTACATGGGGTCAACAAAATATTAGGTAAATGCTTGTGGGAAAGTGAATAGTGTGTCCCCTCCCCCCCTTCCCGGATCACAGTCATAGTCATCGGTAGCCACACCTGGGAAATGAAAAGTTTCAATTGACGGTGCCACAGTAGACTCACGAGTCACTAAGGTAAACGCAAGGGCCACTACATTATTGCAACGAGTTTAAATGTTTCAATTTCTAACTTGAACAGTAAATTTGGCTCATGCAAAACCTCAAACATGTTTGAATTTTTTCAAGCGTTAACAAGTTTCACAGGTACCTGCCATTAGCGCCACGAGCACGCGCGAGTGCCGACGTTCCCGCTACATTAATTGTACGTGATTACCACGAGTGAAAACTCGGGGTCACTCGTCTGTCGACTCGCACCGTGAGACAGGGGTCTAATTCTCCTACTAGTTTCACTGTCTTCCTGATTAATTTTACTGTTTGTATACCTCTTTGTTACCTTCACTTCAAGATCCATTGTACATTTCCTTGATCATCATCTGCTTTGATCTGTCCTTTCTATACTTTACAGGCTCTGTACCCTTCCATATCTCCAGTTTCCCTCTCCCCCGACTCTCAGTCTGAAGAAAGGTCTCGACCCAAAACGTCATCCATTCCTTCTCTCCAGAGATGCAGCCTGTCCTTTTGAGTTACTCCAGCATTATCTTCTGTGTAAACCAGCATCTGCAATTGCTTCCTACACGTTTTATTTGGTTCCTGGACTGAGGACTGACAAATAAATGCATGTGCAAAGGTTTTTTTTAACTTTTTAACAAATGCACAGCATATCACGAAAAAACATGGGAATATCCAGCAAAAGTGACTTAAATAGTTAAAATAGTTTGCTCAAGGATTCTAAATCCAAAATAGAATAATGTTTTATGTTATCATAGATCACAACTCTCCCTATGATTTGAAGTTTATCGAATGGAAAGCTTTGTACGATCACTGGCCTATGATGAGTTAGCTTAATTCATTCTGGACAACAATAAGGCTGCTTTAATGATAGCCTTTAACACTGTCTGTGGTTATCAAGTGGGAATTCTGCACAGAATAGTCACATGTGACAGCATTGAGTTCAGCCGTTGTATTCCCTCTGTCAAATAAACTGCAATTGCTGTTTTGACTCACACTTGAATAATGAATAATGACCATATGGGAAGGTGCCAATCATATACAGTAGATGATGACTGACACCTTTAGAACTAGATTTCATTTAGGGGATTAATACCTGTAAACGACAAGTCTACTAATGGAAAACTGATTGCCAAGAAATATTTAGACAAATGCCAAAAACAAATGCAACAGCATTTGAAAATAAAACTGACAAGCAACGATTTAAAAATTGTGTGGAAAAGTAAATGGATGATATAACAAGCACACAACAATCACAAAATTCCATACATTTTATATCAGCTTGAGTTCATCAGTCACGAGTGGGTCTAAAGGCGTTAAAATAAGCCCTTCACTGGAGCATCAAATAAACGATAAAGTCTACCCACTCATCTGTAGAATAATTTGTGAGTTTATAATGATGGGAACTATGATCTACTTTGCCAGTTCTCAGGTTGTGAAGAAATGAATTAATATCAATGCCTTTAGGGATTTGCACCTTTTCAGAAGAAATCTGTTCCTAAGAGCACATTGGAAAAAAGAAGAGAGAGACCAACAGAAACAAATAAAGGAGTATTTCAATCTATGAAAATTATTCATTATTAATCAGAAAGTGTCGGCAAAGAACTGAAAAGAATGTCACTTAACATTTGAAAGAGAAATTAATGAATTAAATACTTTGACTAACATAAGATTCTGGAGACTGCATGCAAGGCCAAAGCAACCAAACACATTTGGAGTCTTCAGATGCAAGGTGGCTTGCATGGATTTGTAAAATATAGGTCATATTTCCAGATGATGGAGGAAACCATTCAACCCATCCAGTCTATCCTGGCTCTTAGAGGATTTCCAACATATTATTTATTTTCTCTCAACCCACTTTTTTTTCTCATTTCCATCAACACATCTCCAATACTCTTACCATTCAACTACAGACCAAGGAGTACCTTACAGAAGTCACTTTACCCAACATGTCCTTTGGAAATGAGAATAATCAGCTGCACCCAGAAGTTTGTCAAATCTGACAAAACTATTTGAGGGGATGAATAATGTCAGCGATAATTGAATCCCATGAGTATTTGTTATATTGTTACATTTGAAACCAGGTTGTGACATGCAAATGAAGTGCATGGCGCAGTTAAGTCATGTGATCCAGAGAGCACAAACAGTTGTAGAATGCAACCTAGTTTCAATTGTAACAACAGTATTATGTGTGGAAACTTCTTGAATTAACTTTATCAATTATCCATTACATGAAGTTAGCTAAAGGAAAAGACCATGCAATTCTTGCTAGGAAATCTGTTGCAGAACAGGAGTCAGAGAGCAGTAAATTCAAGCTGACGAGCTGCAAATCAGGAAGTTCATTACACTCGGCACAGTAAGTCAGCTTTCTCTCCCACAACCAACTCCCCAGCACTGAGGGTTCAATTATACTCTATTGCTTCCTCCTCATTGACTCATAGAAATCACTGGCCCATCACCGCTCAAAATGGAGAAGGGAAATTTGGAATCTCTTCATCAAGCACACATAAAAAACGGCAGTACAAACCCCAATACAAAAAATGAACATATCTCCTTCCACACTATCTGTCATAGACAAGTATGCAAAATAGATAAATGACTAAAGGACTACTTGCCTTTATTTCTAAGGGACAAAGGTAGCTAAGTACTAAACAAAATGCCAGACAAAGGTCTGATGATGGGTCCCGACCCGAAAGGTCGTCATGCCATTTCTCTCCATGGATGCTGCCTGAACGCTGAATTCCTCCAGCACTTTTCTTGCTTATACCCCTGACCCACTTAGGAAACCTGAACGGAAACCTCTGGAGACTTTGCACCCCACCCAAGGTTTCCGTGAGGTTCCGTGCGGTTCCTGGAGGTTCCGGTCACTCTCCATGAGTCACCAGTGGTTCTGGTCACTTGCCTGGAAAGCCTCAACCGAAGCGCGAGCTGCATCTACTGATCAAAGAACCTATAGGATCTTTGCTTCCGACCGCGCACACACACACAAACACATCACGAAGGTGGGGACATGGAGAGCGGAGGAGCGCTTTCTGTGCGTTGAAGAGGAAAGTAAACGTGCACAGAGCACGGTAAGTCCTTTAGAGAGGGCGGGAGGGAGGGAGAAAGGGAGAGAATGGGAGAGAGAAGGGAAGAGAGAAGGGGAGAGAGTTGGGGAAAGAGAAGGGGAAAGTGAAGGTGAAAGAGAAGGTGAAAGAGAAGGGGGAGAAGGGGAGAGAAGGGGAGAGATGGGGGGAGAAGGGGAGAGAAGGGGAGGGGAAGGAGTGGAAACAGTTTCAATAAGTTTAATAAAGTTAGCAGGCATTTTACCTTCCGGTGGATCTTCCCACTTAGGAAACCTGAACGGAAGCCTCTGGAGACCTTGCGCCCCACCCAAGGTTTCCATGAGGTTCCTAGAGGTTCCGGTCCCCCTCCCTATTGGTGGAAAGTGGTTTCCGCGTAGTCGCGGCTTCTTCTATGTTCCTGCGATCATTATTTTTTTAAATGGCCTAAAAATTTTTTAAATTGACACTAAAAATAGGGTAAAAATGGGTCACTGGAGTGGGGTTGCATTTTTACTTACAGCCAATCGAAGGCCTTCACTGACTGCCCATTCTGATGGGCTCATTGGAGTTTTCTGTAAGATCTTTGGTTTTCAGGACCTAGAAGATCGGCCGGAAGATAAAATGCCTGGTAACTTTATTAAACTTCTTAAAACTGTATCCACGCCTTCTCCCTACCTGCACATGATCCAGACAACTCCATTCCCTGCATATCCATGTACCTATCCACAAGGCACTTAAATTCTAATATCATAATATTCCAGAACAAGGGGTCACAGTCTAAGGATAAGGGGGAATTCCTTTAGGACCGAAATGAGGAAAACATTCTTTACACAGAGAGTCGTGAGTCTCTGGAATTCTCTGCCACAGAAGGTAGTTGAGGCCAGTTCATTGGCTATATTTAAGAGGGCGTTAGATGTGGCACTTGTGGCTAAAGGGATCAGGGGGTATGGAGAGAAGGCAGGTACGGGATACTGAGTTGGATGATCAGCCATGATCACATTGAATGGCGGTGCAGGCTCAAAGGGCCGAATGGCCTACTCCTGCACCTATTTTCTATGTTTCTATGTCTATGTTTCTATATGTCTCCATCTGCCAATGAGTACCAGGCACACACCACCCTCTGTGTAAAACATTTGCCATATACGTCTCCTATACAGGGCTCGAAATTAACGGTTGCCCGGGTGCCAATGACCAAACAAAGTGCCGCCGGGCAACCTAAACGCCAAGCCATTTGCCCGGCTTGGCAAGCAAATACTGGTTTATACTGAAAGACACAAAAAACTGGAGTAACTTAGCGGGTCAGGCAGCATCTCTGTCGAATAGGAACGTGACGTTTCGTGTCAGCGGCGGCAACAGCTGTAGTGCAGGGCAAAGATACTAGAAGCGGGGTGTTGAAGGATCGGAGCGAATGACGGGCCCCGTACAGCGGCAACAGCGGCCATGACAGCAGATCCACCGCCTCCTCCTCCCGCACCCCGCCCAGTGGAAGAAGACCTCCCTCACCCTCCCTCCCTCCCTCCCTCCCTCCCTCCTCCCGGCCTCGGCGTGTGAGAGGGGTGATTTGAAAGAGCTGTTGGTGGATTTGCAGCAGTATCTTTTGATTTGCAGGCAGCGGCCGCTATCGCCCTGATAAGGGCCGCTGCCTGCAAACCCGTTAACGGCAGTTTCAAAACAACCCCTCTCGCATGCCGAGGCCAGGAGGAGGGAGGGAGGGAGAAGGAAGTCTCCTTCCGCTGGGCGGGGTGCAGGATGAGGAGGCGGTGAATACGCTGTCGCGGCCGCTGTTGCCACTGAAGCAGCTGCACCAAAGGTCCTATAGCTATAGGATCTTTGAGCTGCACCGTGGTGAGGAGTTCCCAACCGCCTCCCACTTTGGCGTTGGACAGGGACTGCCAAGGCAGCAGGGCGATGTTGTCCGAGGATCGCAGACCTTCCTTCCTCCCCACCCCCTCTGCCCATTCACCCCCCCCCCCCCCCCCCCTCTATCTCTCTTGTACGGCCCCCTCCACCCCTCTTATCCTGGGACCTCTCCTCTCCATCCCGCACTGATCCCCATTCCCTCCTCTATTCAGTCCTCACTGACATCCCCTGTACTCCCCTCCCAATCTACCCCCCCCCAATCTATTCATCACCCAACCCACCTCGCATTGATTCTCCTGCTACCCCCCCTCACCCCCCATCCATCCTACACTGGTCCCACAATTCATCCTGTACTGACCCCCCCTTCCCATCCATCCTGCACTTCTCCCGCCATTCATACTGCACTGATCCTCCCATTCATCCCATCCTGACCCGCCCTCCATTTACCCTGCACCAATCCCCCCAACCATCCTGCAGTGATCTCCCCATTCATCTTTTACTGATATCCCATTCATCCTGTACTGATCCCATCATGCATTCTGTACTGATCCCATCATGCATTCTGTACTGATCCCCTCAAGCATCCTGTACTGATCCCCTCAAGCATCCCGTACTGATCCCCTCATTCATCCTGTAGTGATCTCCATTCATCCTGCACAGACCCTCAGATCCACACGATCCTGACCCCCTCTCCCCCCATTCATCCTTTGCTGATCCTCCCCATCCATCCTGTACTGATCCCCTCATTCAAGAAGAATGGGCGAACAGTCTGAAGAAGGGTCTTAAGAAACGTTGCCTATTTCCTTAGCTCCATAGATGCTGCCTCATCCGCTGAATTTCTCCAGCATTTTTGTCTACCCCCATTCATCCTGTACTGATCTCCCATTCGTCCTGTACTGACCCCCCCCCCCATCCATCCTGTACTGATCCCCCATTCAACACCACTGACATCCCCCGTGCTCTCCCCTCACAATTTTACATACTCCAACCAACACGTACTAATTCACCTGCCTCAATCCAGCCATTCCGCACCAATTCCCTTCTCAACCCCCCCCCCTGCCATCTATCCACGCCACATTGACTCTCACACCTCCTGACCCTATTGTGCTTCACGGTCTTCGGAGCGAACATTGACTATGTTTGATAAGAGAATGCAATCAAATGTGTTTTAATTCCCAATGTTATTATTTGTTTTGACACCTTTAAACATATTACCAAAAGAACATTTACTGCAGTTATGTCCTTTGGCCATCTCTTTGGCCATCTCTTGTGTAATGTTTAACCTGTCAGATGGGTATAGTCGGTTTTAACAACTATTATCATAAAATGCCTAAATTTTCATTTGGCAACCTAAAAAGCTGTCATGGTTGCCCAGCTGGCAACAGGGAAAAGAAGTTAAGCGAGAGCCCTGCTATAAACTTGGCCCCTTTCACTTTACAGCTATGCCCTTTAGTAGTTGATATTTCCAACTGGGAATAAAGGTTTTGACTGGTTACTCTATTTATGCCTCTCATAATTTTATATACTTCCATCAGGTCGCTCCGCAACTCAGAGAAATCAATTCAAGTCTGTCCTAATAACTTCTAAATCATCAAGAGTGTTTTATTGTCATATATCCCGAATAGAACAGTGAAATTCTTACTTGCAGGGATCATTCTGAAAACGATCTCTGCACCCTTTCTAAAACCTCCATATCCCTCCTGTATAGGGGCAACCAAGACATCATGCAATACTCCAAATGAGGCCTAACCAAAGTCTTCCAAAGTGACTTCATGACTTCCTGACTCTTATACTCAATACTTCCACCAATAAATCCAAGCAAACATGATGCATTCTTCACCACTCGATGTACTTGTGTTGCCACTTTCAGGGAGTTGTGGACTTAGACCCCAAAATCCTGCTGTACATCAATTTTGTTAAGGGTTTATCATTAACTATATATATTTTTCCCCAGTCCAACAGAACCTTAAAACGTATGGAGAAACAAAGAACTGCAGATGCTAATTTATACACACAAAGAAAAAGATGGAGTAATTCAGCGAGTCAGGCAGCATCCCTGGAGAACCTATTTGTCCAACGATGCTTCCTGACCCATTGAGTTACTCCAGCACTTTGTGTCTATCTTTAAAACTTATGTAGTTGTGATCACAATTCCCAAAATGGTCTTCATAGAATCATAGAAAATAGGTGCAGGAGTAGGCCATTCGGCCCTTCGAGCCTGCACCGCCATTCAATATGATCATGGCTGATCATCCGAATCAGTCTTCCCTGCCTATACTCCCTTTGAACCTTACTGGTCTACTTTCCCATCAGTCCCTTCAATTGCTGATCTACTATTCAGGTTCCCACCCCCTGCCTTTCTAGTTTAAATCCTCCCGAGTAACACGAGGGAACCTCCCAGCAAGGATATTGGTCCTCCTCCAGTTTATCTGCAACTCATCCCTCTTGTACAACCCTCCCTCTTGTGACCACTGCCCCACAAGAAATTCCCATGGCCTAAAAATCTGAAACCTGTGCCAATTCCCAAGCTACCCATTCATCAGCCCTATCTTCCTATTCCTACCCTCACTAGCATATGGCACTGGTGGTAATCTGGAGATTACTACCCTTGAGATCCTGCTTTTTAATCGTTTGCCTAATTCCTAATATTCAGTCTTCAGGAGCTCATCCCATTTCCTACCCATGTCATTCATTTATGTCAACGTGCACATCATGCATATGGTTATATTGGTTTTTGATGATATTGGGGCTAGATTTACCAGAATGATATCTTGTCTCCAAGAATTAAAATATAATGTGAATTAATAAGAACTAGGGTTGCTTTCTGTGGAATATAAAAGACCAGGGATGATTTGATTGAATAGTTGTAATTATTAATCAGGTTTGTTGGGATAGATAGGGGAATGAAATCTGGAGCCACACGTTAAAAATTTCAATGAGCCCTTCCATGAGTTATATAAGAATGTGTTTGACACGTGAATCTTTCCCAGTTATTGACTGATGCAAGGTCAATTGTTAACTTTAAACCTCAAGCTGATGGATTTTTGTGCACTTAAAGTATTAAGGGATAAGACATGTTTGATTAAGTCAGTTGTGATCGCAATGAAAGATGGAAAAGGCTTATGAAGTTAAATTGCTTAATGCTCCTACAATCAACATATGAAATGTTTTGGGGTATCAATATTCTGTCAGCACACCTGATAGAACTGATAAAAATGTCACCTCATGGTTTCAATGAACTTGGTTCAATCCTTGCCTCTGGCGCTGTTTATGAGGAGGCTCCCAATGACAGGGTCAGGGTATCTCTGATCAGCTCTAATTAGTTGATGAATTAATTCGCCTCAACAAATTGTGCCTAGTGTGTCAATAGGTAACAGAGTCGTGGGAATTGATGGGCATGAGGTGAGAATAAAAATGGGATAGTGGAAATGGATGCAAGATGCTTGGAATGAGCTAATGGGACGAACGGCTTGTTAACCACGTTATATGACTCTATAACAAACAGAATAATTTGCAAAAGGGCTGTGACATCAGCACAAACAAAAATGTAAAGGAATACTGAGTTAGATTTTAGATATAAGATGAATGGAGAAAGGAGATGACATAACATCAGGCTGGAAAACATAGCACTTTTGGGACATGGGAAGAAGCGCATTTAACTGGACTGCACAGTGGCTCAAAGACATACAAGTTTGTAGGTTAATTGGTCTCTGAACATTTCCCCTAGTGTGTAAGGAGTAGATGAGAAAATGGGATAACATAGAACTGGGGTAAACGGGCGATCGATGGTGGATACGGATGGCCGAATAATCTGTTTCCCTATTGAATCTCTAAGACTAAAACTGCTTTTATATATTAACTCAGCTCATGTGATTTGCGTACTAAAGCAAGAAATGATCGAAATTTGGTTACAGTGCAGGCTTAATAAAACAATTTACATCGATCTAGCAGCAAATGGATATACTGGCAGGAAAACAAAGAATAGATTTCTTTAAAGAAATGCACCCATTTTTCTGACTGGCCAACAAAAACTAAATGTACCATGCATTTAAAAGATACCAAATCAATATAAAAATCAGTAAGCTGTGTATGTGGCTTCAGGCAAACTCTCATGCCGTAGATGGACTTTGTTCATTCTGTTCAGAAGAAGGTATATGTTGTTTCCTCCATTCCAAATAAACAACATGATCAAGACTTACACATACATGAAAACAAAACAAAAAATCTGGAGATACTGGAAATCTGAAATAATGAAAATGCTGGTAACACTCAGCAGTTCAGGCAGTATCTGCTTCACATCCAGGACCTGGGAATGAGTGAAAACCAATTATTTTTTAGAAGCAGAGAATGCGGCAGAAAGATGGGTAAAACAAGAGGGATATCTCTGGTAGATATCTCTGTCTGATATCTCTGTGTCAGATATCTCTGATATCTCAGACCAAACGCCTTAAAATGGCAGCTAGACGCCCAAAATACTCCTTTATCTGTGTTATGTGTTGATAATAATAAGACTCAGGCTCATCAGCCCTAACTGTGATGTTGGAAAGACAAACTGTGCCAAAATGATGACAGACAAAACTGGACAGTTCTGATACAGACTGAAAGAAATGGTGATCTACCGAATGTTGGAATATTTTATACTGTGACCAGAAGGCTAGAATCTATTCAGATGGAAGATGAGCTATTCCTCATGCTTGTATGGGGCCTCATTGTAAGTACAATTTAGACTTTAATTTAGACTTTAGAGATACAGCATGGAAACAGGCCCTTTGGCCCACTGAGTCTGCACCGACCAGTGATCACCCCGTACACAAGCACTATCCTACACACTAAGGACAGTTTACAATTTACAGAAGCCAATTAAGATGCAAACCTGTATGTCTTTGGAGTGTGGGAGGAAACTGGCTCACCCAGAGAAAACCTACATGGTCACAGGGTGAACGTACAAACTCCGTACAGACAGCACCCATAGTCAGGATCAAACCCTGGTCTCTGGCGCTGTAAGGCAACAACTCTGCTGCTGTGCCACTTTGCTGACCCTAATAAATTGAGAAAGAATCTGACTAAAAATGAAATATTTGAATAATTGAATTTATATAATGTACTTTTCAAATATTCCAATATTTCAGTAACAGTAAAAAACTGTACAGAGGATGGTATTAAGAATTGGAGCAAAAGTATGCACTTTCTTACTGGCATTGTAGAAGGCAGACAACCAGAGGGCTTTCATTGCATAATCATTAGTGACTCTTATCACTTGCTGTCATTGAAGGTGGCAGGAAAATCAATTAGACAGCGAGATTTAGACTACTGTTAATTAACTCCTGAGATATTAAAAAATGAGGCTTAATAACTGATGAGAAACAAAAAGAATAAAATGCAGTGTCCGGATTAGGAAGCTTCAATGTTTTCAAAGTTAATTAAAGATATAAACATTTAGAAAAAAATAATGGCATCAAATAGACATGGGATAATCTTTCTGTCAGATCAGTTAAGCTGCATCACTGCCTGTGTCCCAATTAAATCAAATTTAAAGCAATTGTGTTGGAGCAAAGGCACAACTATCAAGAAAGATCTTGTTGCTTTGATATCTGACTGGCAGTCCTGACTATCGGGATTAGCAGCCGGTGTCTATGGAGAGAAATGGTTATGCAGTCTGAGGTACTATGCTAATTTTGATGTTGTGAGGGGCCTGACAACATTAATGATTGCTGAGATATAAACCCTGTTACTTTATGTGTACTGCGCAAAACTTCTTTACAGCAAGCTAAAGAAGCATGACCATGAATAGCTGAATTACTAGACCTGGAACTGCAATTAACATTCAATATAAGCTACTGTTATCTGTCATAATATTGAGTCCTACCACTTGAAATAAGTAGGACTATTGAAATAAATATCCAAAAGGTCAGTCCTGGTTTGATTTTTGAAGAAAACTAGATTTAATGGTAACATAAGAAAAGGGAAACCTATTGAAAACAGTGTTAAAGAAGGAACTGCAGATGCTGGAGAATCGAGGGTTACACAAAACGCTGGAGAAACTCTGCAGGTGCAGCAGCATCTAAGGAGCGAAGGAGATAGGCGACGTTTCGGGTCGACACCCTTCTTCAGACGAAGGGTCTTTGTCTGAAGAAGGGTCTCGACCAGAAACGTTGCCTATCTTCTTCGCTCCTTAAATGCTGCTGCACCCACTGAGTTTCTCCAGCTTTTTGTGTAACCCTATTGAAACCAGTACTTGATGGAAGTACTTTTATAAATTTAACAATTATGGTTGAAAGCTAACTTTGCAAGGCAGAACCAAAGAAACAAAAAGTAGAAAGAAAAACAGGAAGCAGTGTGGCACAGTGAAATCTGGAAATGGAACCAGGGTTTTTGTTTTTGATTAGATGAATGGCAATGGCAAAAATATTTTTTTGATTTGCAGCTTTGGAAACTATCCAAAACTTCAGAACAAACCATGTGTAGGAACTGCAAGGAACAGCAGATGCTGGTTTAAAACGTAGACACAAAAAGCTGGAGTAACTCAGCAGTACAGGCAGCATCTCTGGAGTGAAGGAATGGGTGACATTTTGGGTCGAGGCCCTTCTGAAGAACAGCCTTGGTCTTCATAATATCAATAAACCAGGCTGGTACTGCATTGTCTCCATGTGGTCTAATCAGAACATGACACCAATGAGTCAAAATAAGTTACTGTCAAAACAGTTATGGATAATGATTCTTCCATGAACTAGTTACCCATGTGAATGCATTGAAACTTCTCTCATGCATAAAATGAAAAATGCAGTGGAGTTTCTATTCATGTAACTTAAATTAAATTATTTCACTTTGGAGATTGATGCTGATCTAGACGAAAATATAATTAGATAAATTCGGGGGCTAACATATAAATTGTGCTAACTTTAGAGATTAAATAATTATATTACTGATAATTTATGTTCCTTTGCAATTAGAAATTGTAAACATTGTTTTTAGCTACTGTCATCCTTTATGTTAGTTGGGTGATTTTGCTTTCACATCAACAAAATTCAGAACAGGTAAGATGATTTTTGATGATTAAGATGATATGTGAAGAGAAAAAGGTTAGTTAAAACAAATGTAGGTCCCTTGCAGTCAGAAACTGGTGAATTGATCATGGGGAACAAGGGCATGGCAGACCAATTGAATAACTACTTTGGTTCTGTCTTCACAAAGGAAGACATAAATAATCTGCTGGAAATAGCAGGGGACCGGCGGTCAAATGATATGGAGGAACTGAGTGAAATCCAGGTTAGCCGGGAGGTGGTGTTGGGTAAATTGAATGGATTAAAGGCTGATAAATCCCCAAGGCCAGATAGGCTGCATCCCAGAGTACTTAAGGAAGTAGCCCCAGAAATAGTGGATGCATTAGTGATAATTTTTCAAAATTCTTTAGATTCTGAAGTAGTTCCTGAGGATTGGAGGGTAGCTAATGTAACCCCACTTTTCAAAAAGGGTGCCAGAGAGAAAACGGGGAATTGCAGACCAATTAGTCTAACATCGGTAGTGGGGCTAGAGTCAGTTATTAAAGATGGGATAGCAGCACATTTGGAAAGCGATGAAATCATTGGACAAAGTCAGCATGGATTTATGAAAGGTAAATCATGTCTGACGAATCTTATAGAATTTTTTGAGGATGTAACTAGTAGTGGATAAGGGAGAACCTGTGGATGTGTTATATCTGGACTTTCGGAAGGCTTTCGACAAGGTCCCACATAAGAGATTAGCATACAAACTTAAAGCACACGGTATTGGAGGTTCAGTATTGATGTGGATAGAGAACTGGCTGGCAGATAGGAAACAAAGAGTAGGAGTAAACGGGTCCTTTTCAGAATGACAGGCAGTGACTACTGGGACCCCAGCTATTTACAATATATATTAATGATCTGGATGAGGGAATTGAATGCAACATCTCCAAGTTTGCGGATGACACGAAGCTGGGGGGCAGTGTTAGCTGTGAGGAGGATGCTAGGAGGCTGCAAGGTGACTTGGATAGGTTGAGTGAGTGGACAAATGCATGCCAGATGCAGTATAATGTGGATAAATGTGAGGTTATCCACTTTGGCAGCAAAAACAGGAGGGTAGATTATTATTTGAATGGTGGTCAATTAGGAAATGGGGAGATGCAATGAGACCTAGGTGTCATGGTACACCAGTCATTGAAAGTAGGCATGCAGGTGCAGCAGGCTGTGAAGAAAGCGAATGGTATGTTGACAATCATAGCAAAAAGATTTGAGTACAAGAACAAGGGGGTTCTACTGCAGTTGTACAGGGTCTTGGTGAGGCCACACCTGGACTATTGTGTACAGTTTTGGTCTCCTAATCTGAGGAAAGACATTCTTGCCATAGAGGGAGTACAGAGAAGGTTCACCAGACTGATTTCTGGGATGGCAGGACTTCCATATGAAGAAAGACTGGATAGACTCCGTTTGTATTCGCTGGAATTTAGGAGATTGAGGGGGGATCTTATAGAGACTTACAAAATTCTTAAGGGGTTGGACAGGCTAGATGCAGGAAGATTGTTCCCAATGTTGGGAAACTCCAGAACAAGGGTTCACAGTTTACGGATAAGGGGGAAGTCTTTTAGGACTGAGATGAGAAGATCTTTTTTCACACGGAGAGTGGTGAGTCTGTGGAATTCTCTGCCACAGTAGGTAGTTGAGGACAGTTCATTGGCTATATTTAAGAGGGAGCCAGATGTGGCCCTTGTGGCTAAAGGGATCAGGGGGTATGGAGAGAAGGCAGGTACAGGATACTGAGTTGGATGATCAGCCATGATCATATTGAATGGCGGTGCAGGCTCGAAGGGCCGAATGGCCTACTCCTGCACCTATTTTCTATGATTTTATGATCCAAAGGTTTCAAAGGTCAAAGGTTTTTTATTGTCACATGTACCAATTAAGTAACAGTGATATGCAAATTACCATACAGCCATACCAAAAAAAAGCAACAAGATACACAACTACATAAAAGTTAACATGAACATCTACCACAACAGATTCCCCACATTCCTCACTGTGGTGGAAGGCAATAAGATCCAGTCTTCTTCCCTCATTCTTCTCCTGCGGTCGGGGCAGGCGAACCATCCGTCGGGACGATCAAAGCTCTTGCAGCCTGCGGTCGAAGCCCCCGCGTCGGGGCGAATAATGCTCCTGTATCGGGGCATTCGAAGCTCCCATGTTGAGGCTTTCGGGGCTTCCACATCGGGGCAGTCGAAGATCCTGCAGCTTGTTCCCGAAGTCGGTCTCCGACCAGAGTCCGTGGGACTACATGATGTTAAAGTCCGCAGGCATCCGCAGTAGAGCTCGGAGGTTGACCCCTGGCAATGGGATCACGGGTTCCATGATATTAAGTTTGCAGGCACCCGCAGGGGAGATCCCGGTCGGCTTCCAGTAAAAGCCGTCAACTTCTCGATGTTACGCCACAGTGCGGACGGGGATGGGATACGTAAAAATATTGCATCTCGGTCGTGGTAAGAGATTAGAAAACGTTTCTAATACATAAAGGATCGGCAAAATTTTCGGGTCAGTGGATTGGTTTGCAGTCAAGCTGCTGATTCAGCACAGATTAAAGCTCTCAGGGAGCATGGTGTCTGTCAAGATGTGGAGAGAAGGTGGGTTTGTAATCAGGCAATGCCCACTTGAGGTGCATTCCCAGCCCTAAACGCAGTGTTCAGGAATCTACTCTGGAGTGTTCCCTTTACAAAATGACAGAACAAGCCTTAAAACGGTTGTGAAGTCAAGCTTTTGTACGAGTGCCCCATACCATTTGTGGTGTAAAAGCAGTGAAGGCCATTCCAGGGGTGTATTGCGTGGAGTACACCAGAATGTGGTGCATGATACAATTTCCAGGCCACTGATTTTATGACTGAAAATAGTTAAAATGCTAGGTTTTGAACCAGACTTTTAAAATGTTTGTAATGCCAACTGCTAACATATTGGGCTGAAGTTTGCCTACCAGCAGCCAACATTTCCGAAGGAACTGTGGATAGCAGGATCCACCTGCTATAAATTTCCCAAAGTCTCCAATTTCTGCAAGCATCAGTAAAATGCAGAAGTGTCACAGATTAGACGTTGCCATAGGGTTCTCCGCTGAGTAATCAGAATACAGGTTCACTTCACATTTGACTTTATCCCAATGAGAACCGATGTCCAGACCGTGGCCCCATTTATTTGAATGTTGTTGCCAACCCATTGGAAGGTGTGCTGGCTGATGCTTGAATTACTTTACTTACTTTGATGTTTAAATATTTATCAGCATCTTTGTTCATTTCAATTTATTTTACAGGGTACTTTTTTTAAATGACATCTATTTGAAGGATTAAAATACTTCTGACCATCAGAAACATTTTAAAGTAATTCAGAAGACTAACATCAGTCAGGTGTCAAATGATGTGTAGGAAGGAACTGCAGATGCTGGTTTAAACCAAAGATAGACACAAAATGCTGGAATAACTCAGCGGGATAACCAGCATCTCAGGAGAGAAGGAATGGGCGACGTTTCGGGTCGAGACCCTTCTTGAGACTGTCAAAAGATGTTTAATGACCTCAGCAATAAGTAGCCTGGGGCCTACTCAGCACTTGAAGCCCACTACACCTTACAGGTTAGCTACCTGGTGTGGAGGTCAACTTGCTCAGTTGGGGTGGTTAAGCGTTTGAGTGCTGACCTAGAAAATAACTTCCTGACTGAAAGGTCACACTGCGTCATGCTGAGAAGTATATAATGGGTTTTCCATGATAACATTTGCAATATTATTTCATGTATTTCAAGGTAGAATGGTAAGACCACTGAGTCTTAAAGCCTAAAGCCATATTTAGATATTCATCAAATAATACAGATAAGTTGAAAAGCAAAACAAGAAACTGCTGACGAAGCTGAACTTCATTATTGCTTCCTATAAAAAGGCTACCATATTTCTGAACCAGAAACACAAAAAGCAAGTCAGGCAGCAATTGTGATGAAAAAAAGAGTAAATATTTCAGGTTGTTGGTCTTTCACCTGAACTAATTTTCTGTGATGCAACAAATAGTGTTGAGAAATTTGCAAATTATTTAAGCCATCAAAGATTGGTATTTTTCTATTTGTGGGTAGCAAATACATAATGATTGTGCTGTTTCGATATCATTATAGGAATCTGCAGTGCAGGCAATTAATTGTCAATGTTAACATGAACTATTTAACATCAGGTTCAGCACTAATGCCTCTAAATCGTCGTGGAAACACAATAGATTGCAGATGCTGGAATCTTAAACAAAAAATTAAACTGCTGGAAGAACTGTGTGGTTTATCCAGCATCTGTGGAGGGAAAATAAACAGATGACATGTCTGAAGAAGAATTCTGACCTGAAATGTCATCTGTTCATTCTGCTCTGCAGATATTGCCTGGCCTGTTGAGTTCCTCCAGCAGTTTGTTTTTTTCCAACAAAGCACAGGTTTGGTGTATCTGAAAATGTGCCTCTGCATAATTTTGGAAAAGTATCTCCACTAATCTGATCCCACAACTCCATTCCTTGAGATATAGATTATAGATTTGCTGATGAAGTCAAACACTGTTGTGTCATGGTCCCAAATTCAGTATGAACTGAAGTGGGACTGTCCACAGTAGTTTCAGGATAGAAAGGACCCCAATCCCAATAAGCCAGGAATTACTTAGAACTGAAGACCAAAGATAAAATTACAGGTAGATAAAAATGCTGGAGAAATTCAGCGGGTTGAGGCAGCATCTATGGATCGAAGGAATAGGTGACATTTCGGGTCGAGATCCTTTTTCAGACTCTTCTGTGTCAGCAGTCCTTTACTTACTTCTGGCATAGAAAAAGACCATTCTGCGCATTGGATTCATAGAAACATAGAAACATAGAAAACAGGTGCAGGAGTAGGCCATTCGGCCCTTCGAGCCTGCACCGCCATTCAATGTGATCATGGCTGATCATCCAACTCAGTATCCCGTACCTGCCTTCTCTCCATACCCCCTGATCCCTTTAGCCACAAGTGCCACATCTAACGCCCTCTTAAATATAGCCAATGAACTGGCCTCAACTACCTTCTGTGGCAGAGAATTCCAGAGACTCACCACTCTCTGTGTAAAGAATGTTTTCCTCATTTCGGTCCTAAAGGAATTCCCCCTTATCCTTAGACTGTGACCCCTTGTTCTGGACTCCCCCAACATCGGGAACAATCTTCCAGCATCTAGCTTGTCCAACCCCTTAAGAATTTTGTAGGTTTCTATAAGATCCCCCCTCAATCTTCTAAATTCCATCGAGTACAAACTGAGTCTATCCAATCTTTCCTCATATGAAAGTCCTGACATCCCAGGAATCAGTCTGGTGAATCTTCTCTGTACCCCCTCTATGGCAAGGATGTCTTTCCTCAGATTTGGAGACCAAAACTGTACGCAGTACTCCAGGTGTGGCCTCACCAAAACCCTGTACAACTGCAGTAGAACCTCCCTGCTCCTATACTCAAATCCTTTCGCTATGAATGCTAACATACCATTTGCTTTCTTCACTGCCTGCTGCACCTGCATGCCTACTTTCAATGACTGGTGTACCATGACACCCAGGTCTCGTTGCATCTCCCCCTTACCTAATCTGCCACCATTCAGATAATAGTCTACACTCATGTTTTTGCCACCAAAGTGGATAACCTCACATTTATCCACATTGTACTGCATCTGCCATGCATCTGCCCATTCACTCAGCCTATCCAAATCACCCTGCAGCCTCCAAGCATCCTCCTCACACCTAACTATACCCCCCAGCTTGGTATCATCTGCAAATTTGGAGATGCTGCATTGAATTCCCTCGTCCAAATCATTAATATATATTGTAAATAGCTGGGGTCCCAGCACTGAGCCTTGCGGCACCCCACTAGTCACTGCCTGCCATTCTGAAAAGGACCCGTTTACTCCTACCCTTTGCCTCCTGTCTGCTAGCCAGTTCTCTATCCACATCAATACTGAACCCCCAATACCGTGTGCTTTAAGTTTGTATGCTAATCTCTTATGCGGGACCTTGTCGAAAGCCTTCTGAAAGTCTAGATATAACACATCCACTGGTTCTCCCTTATCCACTCTACTAGTTACATCCTCGAAAAATTCTATCAGATTTGTCAGACATGATTTACCTTTCGTAAATCCATGCTGACTTTGTCCAATGATTTCACCACTTTCCAAATGCGCTGCTATCCCATCTTTAATAACTGACTCTAGCAGTTTCCCCACTACCGATGTTAGACTAACTGGTCTGTAATTCCCCGCTTTCTCTCTCCCTCCTTTTTTAAAAAGTGGGGTTACATTAGCTACCCTCCAATCCTCAGGAACTACTCCAGAATCTAAGGAATTTTGAAAAATTATCACTAATGCATCCACTATTTCTGTGGCTACCTCCTTGAGTACTCTGGGATGCAGACTATCTGGCCCTGGGGATTTATCGGCCTTCAATCCGTTCAATTTACCCAACACCACCTCCCGGCTAACCTGGATTTCACTCAGTTCCTCCATCTTATTTGACCCCCGTTCCACTGCTATTTCCGGCAGATTATTTATGTCTTCCTTAGTGAAGACAGAACCAAAGTAGTTATTCAATTGGTCTGCCATGTCCTTGTTCCCCATGATCAATTCACCTGTTTCTGACTGCAAGGGACCAACATTTGTTTTAACTAGTCTCTTTCTCTTTACATATCTATAAAAACTTTTGCAGTCAGTTTTTATGTTCCCTGCCAGTTTCCTTTCATAATCTATTTTCCCTTTCCTAATTAAGCCCTTTGTCCTCCTCTGCTGGATTCTGAATTTCTCCCAGTCCTCCGGTAGGCTGCTTTTTCTGGCAAATTTGTATGCCTCATCTTTTGTTTTTATACTATCCCTGATTTCCCTTGTTATCCATGGATGCACCACCTTCCCCGATTTATTCTTTTGCCAAACTGGTATGAACAACTTTTGTACTTCATCCATGCAGTCTTTAAATACCTTCCATTGCACATCCACTGTCAACCCTTTAAGAATCACCTGCCAGTCTATCTTGGCCAATTCACATCTCATACCTTCAAAGTTACCTTTGTTCAAGTTCAGAACCCTTGTTTCTGACTTAATTTTGTCACTCTCCATCCTAATGAAGAACTCAACCATATTATGGTCACTCTTGCCCAAGGGGCCACGCACAACAAGACTGCTAACTAACCCTTCCTCATTACTCAATACCCAGTCTAGAATAGCCTGCTCTCTCGTTGGTTCCTCCACATGTTGGTTGAGAAAACTATCCCGCATACATTCCAGGAAATCCTCTTCCTCAGCACCCCTGCCAATTTGATTCACCCAATCTACATGCAGATTGAAGTCACCCATTATAACCGTGTTACCCTTGTTGCACGCATTTCTAATTTCCTGTTTGATGCCATCCCCAACTCCAATACTACTGCTAGGTGGTACTATGCTTGGGAGAGGATGGGAGAGGATTCACTATGCTTTCAGCAGGGTGATGCCATCAGTCTCCTAATCTTCTCTCTAACCAAGCCTACCAAGTCATCCTTGGTTCTTTTGTCACTTAATTAAAGAGAAATTTACAGTAATTAGTTAATTTACCAGCAATCTTTGGCATGAGGGAGGAGAATGTACTAGCTCCACACAGATTGTACTCAAGTTCAGGATCAGACCTAGTTTCCTGGGGTTGTGAAGTTGATTGTTAATTGTAATCATATATTGTCTTTCTGCTGACTGGTCAGCATGCAACAAAAAGCTTTTCACTGTACCTCGGGAAAATAAACTGAACTTAACTAAGAATAAGTACCCTGCGCAATGTCACATTTAATAAAATGACTACATTCAAGATGGATATAATCTCTTGCCACATTTTGGAGCAGTGTTCCATAAAATGTATGCAATTGTTTTCAAATGTAGATCGTTCTTTTAAATGAGGTAGTGCAGAAACAGGGGTGGCATGTTTCTGACAATATTACAGGGCTTGGCATAACTATCCTCTGCATCCCAAACTTCTATATTACAGTTCTCAATGTGTTTCAAAGTTGGAAAAGTCAGGATTTGATTATTATTCACTAAAATTAGGTCAGTTGTAAGGATTGATTATTTTTTATAAGCAAATTAGTAAGTGACAACTTGAGGGAGAGAAAAATTACTGCAGAAATAAGTCTGTTTCCCTAATGCTTCCCAGGCATGTATGTCTTCATATTGATTCATCATCTTTGTGGTTGAGATGACTGTGATGTCCGATTAGTTTTAAATTATATTTGAAAGGACTGAATACTAATCCAATCATTTTATTTTTTGGCTGCATGCCCCTCTATCCAAAATAATTCCAAATGTGTGAAAAAATAGTTTTCAGCTGAAGTTACCACTCAATCAAAGATTATTTCTAGGGTACTGTGTTTACTATCAGTGATTCTCATTCCTTTTACATAGATCCAAAAGTTTTTTTGCAGATCAGAAACAATTCAGTTCAGTTTAGTTCAGTTTCAGTTTAGTTTAATGACAGAAAGAAAATACATGATTTTACTTCGGAGTCACGTGAGTGACTACGTGAAGAAGGCCATTCCCACGCATGGTGAAATCCCGGTCCGGACCACGGAATTGCGGGTAGCCAGGGGCCGCTCCCAAGTTGCTGACAAGGAGGTCAGCGACACCTAGGAGACGAATGCGAGTGGAGGTTCTCCCAGTTGGGCTCCCAGACAGCTATGCTCCCCCAGAGAACGGGGTTAGACTGGCAGTTAGCTGGTCTTACTACCCCAGTCTCTGTTTATGGGGTTAGCAGCTCCTACATTGCAATGGTTCCCCCAGTAAAAGGGGTTAGACTGGCAGTCAGCCGGTCTTGCAACCCCAGCCATTCACTATGGGGTCTGCAGCTCCTACACCATTATGGTTCCCCAGAAATAGGGGTTAGACTGGCAGCAAGTCGGTCTCGCTACCCCAGTCTCGGACAATGGGGTCAGAAACCTCCAGACCGCTTAGGTCTTCCGAGATAAAGCAGTTAGACTGGTGGTACGCTGGTCTCGCTACCCCTGTTGCAGACTATGGGGTCAGCAGCCCCAGACTGCTTAGGTCTTACTATAGAAAGCGGCTAGACTGGCAGTAAGCCAGTCTCACTACCCCAGTCTCTGTCAATGGGGTCAGCAGCACCCAGACCACTTAGGGCTTCCCAGATAGGGGTTAGATTGGCAATAAACCGGTCTTGCAACCCCAGTCGCTGACAATGGGGTCAGCAGCTCCCAGACCGCTTAGGTCTTCCTAAATAAGGGGAAAACTGGCAGTAAGCTGGTCTCGAGACACAGTCACTAACTATGGGGTCAGCAACTCACAGACCACTATGGTTCCCCAAAAAAGGGGTTAAACCACGAGGAAGCCAGTCAGGCCTTGGGACTCGGTCGGGTCGGGCCAGGAGGTCCCCCCCTCCTTCTACGGGTAGCGTCTGTGAACATCTAAAACCCACCTGGAGCACCTGATGGAGGTTGCTCCAGAGAGATATGCTCCAGAAGAGAGCTATCTGAGCCCAGGTATTCTGAAAAACCCGCTGGCAGTGGCACCTGTTAGGGCTGCACAATGTCTCCCTCTCTGAGGAAGGAAGCATCAGGGGGTCAGTTTTGCTCTGGCCCAGAGTCATATTCTGATATAGGTCCGAGGGGCCATGTCAGCGCAGGTATCCTCAGAGGCCTGTGGCAGCACCTGTCTCAGGGCTGTCTACGAGTCTCCCTCTCGGTGGAGGGGAGTGTAGTGACTGGACCCGTGCGCTGAGGCAGCACCAGGGAATAACCTACCTATGAGAGTCGAACCAAAGATAGAGATATAGCTGGAGGCCCATGGTGAATAAATGTTAACACAATGTCAATATCCCATACTTCCGTGTACTTGGGTCTGGAAGAACTTGTGTTAAAGATATCCTAAATACTGGACACCAGACGTTGAAACCCGAGAGAGCGGGTCCCACTTGCTGCAGCAACTATGATGAGAAGCACGTTGGGTACAGTTAATGGGACTATAACATAATTTATTGTCAAAGACCCATAGAAAATGAACTCTAAGACGTCAGTATCGGTGCCGTATTATGTGTAACATAAAATTTAAACGAAAAAAAACGCTTCCCATCTCCTTGAAGAGGCAAAGTACTGCTTTTTTGTTGCTATCCCTGCATTATGCAGTGAGACATACATGGAGTCATGGACATACATACAGTCTGACAGCCCGAGCCGCAGGAGCGGTCTTCTCAGATTCTGTAAAGCAATGAATTGATTAATCATGTAGAGGCTAGTTCCCCGAATCCCAGGCTGAACCAGCAAATGTTATGTTTAGAACCCCATAAAAGGTTCTATATTATTCCCAACATTTGTGGGAAACCATGGCTGCGTCGCCCAGTCAGACAGTACGAGAACACTAAATGCGGAATCTTGCTGAATAATTGCAAGCCCCGACTGATGAGGCAAAATGGAGAACCACATAAAAGAACATTCCTCCCCTGTGTAGCGAGAATGAGCCTGCATGCAAACATATCGATATTGGATGCCATCGAGCCATAGATCCTAAAATGCTTTTTGATCCAACATCCATACTTTGTTGTCATTGACTTTGCATGATGATACACCAGAGCCAAAAAGGTTGGGTAAATTATGACAGGATACTTTGACTTTATTGCATCCATGTGACTAACATATGCCATCACCACAGTATATCAACTTGGAACTAAGCATGCAGGTTTTCCATATTCGCACAATAACCCTTTAACCCATAGCATACACCTAGTGTCTATAGGTAGTTGATACCAATCTGAAAAATTGGTGATTCATGCAAATCCCATCCGCCTTCGTTACTAGAGATGGCATTCGTGATTTTCCATCTTTGAGCTCTAGCACGTGTAAGTGATATAACTGAAGAGTATGTGACCAAAACTACTGGAGCAATGTTGAATATCCCTGGCGCTGCCCTCAGCGCACGGGTCCAGTCACTACATAAATTGCGAATGGACAGGATCATTACACCTGCAATATCATAATTCATGTTTACATACCCCATGCACCTTCGGTTACATGTGGTCGCATGTTTATATCATTACGTCAAGTTCATCTAGAGCCTTAGAGGCTCTGATACTAGTTCAGACCATCTCCAGGTGGTTATGCGAGGTTTGGCATACAGGATTAGATACTGCTTTCTAACCTCGCTCCATCAGGGCTGCTACAACACCGGCAGCAAGGGTTATGTACGGTCCTCTGGACCACATCCTGTCAACTGCAGGATGGTCTAACAAGCGAGGTATCCAACATTTATTTTAACCCATTGCCAGACCAGGGATATTTGCCAACTCTATTTAGATTCAATTTATATTTCCCCTTGGTTCAGAAGGGGAAACTGTTATTATTGTTTGTTCTTTTATCAGCATAAATCAGCATCAGCATTTTGTAGCATGTTTTAAATCTATGTCATGTATGTATGCATTATGATGTCTCCCTCATCTATGGTCAACTGATGCAGTCGTGCTTGTGTGGACTCGTTTTTCCACGGCATGAAATCACAGACCTTCAAAATCTTCACGTAGTCACTCACGTGACTCCGAAGTAAAATAGTAAGATTAAACGGGAACTTACCAGTTTGAAGTTTGATCATTACTTTATGAGGAGTTACGATGAGGGATTACGTGCCCTCCGCTCCCTACCCTCGTAACTTAATGATCATCTGGTAGTTCTAGTCATCTATAATCTTACTATGTTAGTTCAACAATTGTTATCTGTGATTTCACACCACTGCTTTGAAGATAGATGCACATGCGTGGGGACAGCCTTCTTCACGTAATCCCTCATCGTAACTCCTCATAAAATAATGATCAAACTTCAAACTGGTAAGTTCTCGTTTAATCTTACTATTACAATCGATCCATTTACAGTGTATACAGACAAGATAAGGAATAACGTTTAGTGCAATGTAAAGCCAGCAAATCCGATCAAGGATAGTCCGAGGTCATAAAAGAGGTAGATAGGTAAAGAGGTAATTTGCAATTACCTGTCTGAAAATAAACAGATGAGACATTGGAAGAGAATAAATTAATAACAACTGCCCCAGCTACCCCCACTGTATGTCCTCTACCCACTCCCACGAACATACCCAATTATTATTCCCAATTCCACCACGCCACAACCATCTTCCTACCAAGCACTAGCATCAGCGTCCAACCAAACGTTACAGATACTTCAAAAGAAAATCTATAATGATACCATACAATGACCTGGCTCTGAATAATTCTGGAAGAGTGCCTCTAATTATTCTGATCTTTCAAACATATTTGCAAGAAATCTACTTTTTTGCTCAGCAGATTCCTCCGCTTGTAGCCGTGGAGTTGTAAGCTGGAACTCAGCAAAGTCCATTGTGTCTGTTGCCAAATAAAACTGACAGGGAGGAAAATTGAAATGATCCAGATCTCTGAAAGCACAATGGAAATGTGAACCACCAGATCATTGAAGACAGTTATTTATGCATTAATTGCCAGAAAGATGCTATCATAAAATGCACAATCTAACACTCAACCGAGCTGGCTTAATAGTGTTGACAAATATATCAGAAATAGATTTGTGTACACAATAATAAAGGATATCTCCAGAAAACAAACTAGCTCCAGAGCAAAGCTCAAAGCCTGAGAATGACAGGATCTTGAACCTTGAGAAAGATGTTCACAAAGGCTGAAAGAGACGTTAGCAGAAAAATAAGGAAGTATCACAATCACAATCACAAATAAGGAAGCAAAAGAATCACCAAGAAGACCAACTGAAAGTTGATGGGTCATAAGGAATTGGAGTTCCATTTGTTCTTAGGTTGCAGAGGGATTAGAAGTACCCTATCACATGTGCAAAGGTTTTTTTCTTGGTATTTACAGATTATTTGAATTTCGGCATAGAAATCATAATATAGAATTTTTCAGTTTAAACAAAAGTAGAAGGAGAACTGTAAAATAATTTAGGAGATGGATAATTTAGTGTAATTGACATGGGAAAATCTGTTTAATTTGCAGAAGTATATTGTACAATTTGAAGGATATTGATAAAATGGATATAAACTCAATTGAAAAATATTAAAGTGTGTGAGGGAATCTGGTGGCCTGGTGATGTAAATGAATAACTTCTTCCTGCATTCCAGAACTGAAGGTGATAGTCAAGGGGCCCACTTGGGCGACCTAATCCATGAGTTTGGGCGAGCTTGCCCTTGACTCATACTCGCAGCATGGTCGACACGAGGTCGTAGAAGGTCTTCGTAACTCTCCTTCATGCTCGAGAGTGGTATCCTCGTACACGAGGCCTCAGCTAAGTCACGGTGTTTTTTTCAATATGTTAAAAAATGCCCGCGAGTAAAAAAAAGGTCGCCATGGAAAAAATCGATACTTTTTTACTCGTAGGTTTAGTCGTAATAGGTCATAGGTAATCGAGGGTAGTCGAAGGTAGTCAAAAGGGAATCGTAGTCGAAGGGAAGTCGAAGGAGATTGAAGGAGGTCATCTTCACTCTCCATTATTCAGTGTCCAATTTTCCCGAAGTTAGTCATAGCTAGTCAAAGCTGTTCTTCAACATAGTCGAAGGAGGTCTTCTACATGGTCAAAAGACGTCTTCAACATGTCATTTTTTCAAACTCTTCTAAACTCGCCAATTAGGTCGCCCAAGTGGGACAGCCCCTTCATTTGTACAAGGCATTTAGATGAAGAAACCAAACCACATCCAAAATTTGCTAGATGCTAAGAGAAGAGTTTAGAGCAGAAATAACTGAGAGAATTGATATTGGCTTTTATAATGACTACAGGATGGAACAACATTATGTGCATGAACAGAAAATATAAACTTCAAAACTGTAAATAAGGGAATTTAGGAAAAATCTATTTTACAAGAGTTGTTAGAGCCTGGAATCTGTTTATACTGGGAATAATTGAAAGAAAGTGTTTTTTTTTTCACAGAGGAAAAGGAGAGAGGAATACAATGCACTTTATTTTAGGTTGCTGAAGGGAGCAACTGTCAGTTTGCTGTACAATGCAATGTATTGCACGAGAATTTAAACCACAATGACAGAAGCAACAGCACATGATGGAGAATATTTGTGCAGAATTATGCACTTTGTCACCAAAGATCAGACATTATGATGACAATTTATGAAGAAATATAAATTTAAATTGACATCAGTAAAAAAAAAAATCAGTCGCACACTCCAAATGATTATAATGAACTGCTGAAAGAAAATACGGATGGATATCGCTCTATCTATATATTACCAAAAGTCTGATCTTGACCGCTTTTGGCTCGCTGTGCTGTGATTTCCGAGAGATCATTTTTGGCCTGCCCGCACAGAGCCCCCCTCCGCCTTCCTGGACCAGAGGATTTTTCCCATCGATGAAAAACCAGAGAGATATTAATGTTTTTAACAAATTCGCCATTCTCTCTGCTGCCCGTGCTGGAGGGAGGGGGAGGGAATATAAAACCAGGAAGTCATGTGCCTCACTCAGTCTCTGCAAGATGGAGGAACCAGAGGGTCACGTCGCCCTGAGCTCTGAATAGCACTGAACACATGTCTACTCAACTGTGAGTGCCCTTAATGTGGTTTGAAAAAGAAAATATGGTTAGTTTGAAGTAAAAAGGCACTGCTGCAAATGTTTGTTTGGGGGATTTGGGTTTAAGTTAAAAGGCACTACTGCAAATGGTGGCTTGGTTGCTTTAGCTTGAAGTGAAAAGGCACTACTGCAAATGGTGGCTTGGGTGTTTTGGCTTGAAGTTAAAAGCCACTACTGCAAATGGTGGCTTGAGTGCTTTGGCTTGAAGTGAAAAGGCACTACTGCAAATGGTGGCTTGGGTGCTTTGGCTTGAAGTGAAAAGGCACTACTGCAAATGGTGGCTTGGGTGCTTTGGCTTGAAGTGAAAAGGCACTACCGCAAATGGTGGCTTGGGGGATTTGGCTTGAAGTTAAAAGGCACTACTGCAAATGGTGGCTTGGGGGATTTGGCTTGAAGTTAAAAGGCACTACTGCAAATGGTGGCTTGGGTGCTTTGGCTTGAAGTGAAAAGGCACTACTGCAAATGGTGGCTTGGGTGATTTGGCTTGAAGTGAAAAGGCACTACTGCAAATGGTGGCTTGGGTGCTTTGGCTAACTTCCTGTTTGCACTGTATATTTATTTTAGATAAAACACTACCACTTACGGCTGTGGCTTTTGGCCATCTTACTTAGTCCCCCTCCACTCAGCAGGTGCAGAGGATTATTCCCATCAACTAAAAATAAAAGTGTTATTAGTGTTTAAAAAATGTTGAGAATCTCTCTACTGCCATGAAGGCCATAACTTTTCCGGTGGGAGGGGGAGGGGTTATAAAACCCGGAAGTGTGTGTGTGGCTCAGTCTCTGCATGATGGGGGAGGGAGAGGTCACAAATATGTCTGAGCTGCGAATAAACTGGACACACTGACTGTCTACTGAACTGTGAGTTTGGTGTGGTTTTATGGTGGTTTCACCCTGCTTGAAATGGTATGAAAATGCATTTGAATGTGGTGGCGTTGCACCCTGCTTGAAGTGGTATGAAACTGCACTTGAAATTGGTGGCCTTGCACCCTGCTTGAAGTGGTAGGAAACTGCACTTGAATTTGGTGGCCTTGCACCCTGCTTGAAGTGGTAGGAAACTGCACTTGAATTTGGTGGCCTTGCACCCTGCTTGAAGTGGTAAGAAACTGCACTTGAATTTGGTGGCCTTGCACCCTGCTGGAAATGGTAAGAAAATGGATTTGAATGTGGTGGCCTTGCACCCTGCTTGAAATGGAATTTCAAGGAATAGCCATGAGTCAACTGCCAGCCCGCCAGCCATGAGTCAACTGCTGAGCCCACCAGCCGTGAGTGAGCTGCCAGCACATCAGCGTTGAGGGACTGAGCTGCCATCCCAAGAACCTATACCAGTGCTCCAGAAAGCCCCCCCACTGACCACCAATATTGGAATTGGTGGAGAGGTGGAATATTGCGCCGGGGACCAGCCGTCCCATGTGAACATGGGACCCAACGGGTCCCAGGTAGTCTAGTATAATTAATTGAAAAGATAATATAATGATACAATTATAATTTTATATAGACAATTCCGACAGCTCAGACAGCTCCGACGGTCTAAAGAGGAGGCCTACAGGAACGGGGATGCAGACCTCTACAGGCAAGCCAAGTACAAGCTGAGAAGAGGAATCAGAGCAGCCAAGGAAAGGTAAGGGCCTGTCCTAACAGCATCCGACTCCATGCGATGAGCGCGATCAAACTAGAAGCGGGGGCCGCGTGGAGGTCGGGTGATCCCCTGTACAGGGCCGTTCCCACCAGCATGCGCCTGCATGCGGCAAGCGCGACCAAACCGGCAGCAAGGGCCACGCGGAGGTCGTGTGAGTGGCGCAACGCGGCGCAAAGTGAGGCAAACTTGGAGCGAAGTCTTAAGGTAAGTTTGCCAGGACAGAGAGGGGCACACAGAGAGGGGCACAGAGGCACACACACAGAGGGCCACGGGAGCCACACACATAGCGGGTCACGGAGGCACCTACAGATAGGTTCACGGAGGCACGATGTCGAGGCGGTGTGTAATGCATCGAGGCGACTGCGAGCCGACAAGCCGTTGCCGCGCGGAATTTTTTAACATAGTCAGTTGTTCGGAGCCCCGCGCGATGTCGGGACGAACTCCGCACAATTCCGCACAGCTCCAGCAATCGAAGTTGGACCGGCCCCGCGACGCCGGACGGCTCAAGCGACCACGTTAGGTCGCGCACATCGCATGGAGTTGCATGCCTGTAGGACAGGCCCTGTAATCTGAGAAGTTGAGGAGCAAGTTCTCAGCTAGTGACTCTTCTTCAGTTTGGAAAGTCTTGCAAGTAATTACCAGCTACAAGAGGAAAGTCCCCCGCTCTTTGGACAATCGTCAGCTGACCAACGACCTGAACGAGTTTTACTCCAGGTTTGAAAATCAGAAACATAACCCTGGTACATCCTCCCCACCACCGCAACCAACACAGCCAGACCCCAGTCTACAAAGAATGGACCCTGCACTTTCTCCTTCCCATTCACCACTTCACACCTACTTAAGGCAAGACTCCAGTAAGAAAAGACTGGATCATTTCCCACGCCAACCAAAACTTCACACCCACTCACAGCCTGACGTCAGTCTGCAAAGACTGTGCCCTTCTACACCCACCCCCATCAAATCACCACTTCACACCCAATCACCCACATCCACTGTGCTGCACAACATCACATCCAATATCAACAATAAAAATAGAGGAGGCGGAAAGGCTTTTCTGTAGACAAAAAAGCCGGAATCTCCAGGACCTGACAATGTTTCCCCCTCTACTCTTAAGCTCTGTGACAAACAGCTGGCACCGGTCTAAACAGATATTTTCAACCAGTCCCTGCAACCAGTCCCTGCCTGCTTCAAAGTCTCCACTATTGTCCCTGTACCCAAAAAGGCAAGGATTACTTGTCTTAATGACTACAGGCCTGTTGCACTGACCTCTGTAGTCATGAAGACACTCGAAAGGCTTGTGCTGGACAAGCTGAAAAATATCACGATCCCCCTGTTGGATCCTATGCAGTTTGCAAATCGGGCCAATAGATCTGTGGATGATGCAGTCAACCTGGGCCTGCACTTCATCCTATAGCACCTAGACCACCAAGGGACCTATGCGAGGATCCTGTTTGTTGATTTTAGCTCTGCACTCAACACCATTGTGCCAGTGCTACTACACTTCAAACGTTCCGAGTTAATCTGTGCCTGAACCCCTCTGTCGGTGGATCACCAGCTTCCTGACAGATAGGAAGCAGCATGTGAGGCAGGTAAAGCACATCTCGGACCCACAAACACTCAGCATTGGAGCACCACAAGGCTGCGTACTCTCTCCTCTCCTCTACTCTCTCTCCACCAATGACTGCACCTCCACAGACACCTCTGTCAAGATTCTCAAGGTTGTGGACGACACAACCCTGATTGGACTGATCCAGGATGGGGAGGAATCTGCCTACAGACAGGAACTGTCAGAGTTGGCGTCCTGGTGCCATCGAAACAACCTGGAGCTCAATGCTCTTAAGACAGTGGAATTGTTTGTAGACTTTAGGAGAGCTCCCCCTCCCCTCAGCCCACTCACCATCAACAACACCACAGTCACATCTGTGGAGTCTTTTAAGTTCCTGGGAACCATCATCTCCAAGGACCTTAAGTGGGAAGCTACCATCGATTCCACAGTCAAAAAGGCACAACAGAGGATGTACTTCCTACGGCAGCTGAGGAAGCACAATCTGCCACAGGCAATGATGGTCCAATTCTACACGGCTAACGTAGAGTCTGTCCTCACCTTCTCCATCATGGTCTGGTTTGGCTCAGCCACCAAGCAAGACACCTGGAGGCTGCAGCGAATCGTCTGATCAGCAGAGAAGGTTATTGGCTGCAACCTTCCCTCCATTGATGAACTGTACACTGCAAGGGCCAGGAAGCGAGTGGGCAAGATCATCTCTGACCCCTCTCATCCTGGCCACAAACTCTTTGAATCACTTTCCTCTGGAAGGCGACTCTGGACTGTCAAAGCTGTGACAGCCAGACATCATTTTTTTTTTTATCCATGAGTAGTTGCTCTATTCAACAGCCAAAAATCTGTAGCCTCCCTTTGATCTGGGATTTTGTCCGTTCACATGCTTGATCAATGGTGTTTTATCATTAATGTTTTATTATTATGAATGTTTAGTGTTTTCTGAGTCATTTGTAACTGTCACTGTATGTCATGTTGTTACTTGTGGGTGAAGCACCAAGGCAAATTCCTTGTATGTGAATACTTGGACAATAAACTTAAACTTACTTACTTACTTATAAATCATACAAGAACAAGCATCATGCCTTGCTTCACAATAAGCTCACATCAATAACATATAAATACAAGTTATAAACCTTATATGTAGCAAACCTATTTGATGTTTATTTTTTTACATTTTTTGACAATCCCCTAAACTTCTTATTTTGATGTAATTCGACTCTCATCATGGTTCGGGGGTTGAATATTTTAACCTCACATGCCCTACAATCTATATAACTAAAAATCTCATTTTGACTACTTCCTGTTTGCACTGCATATTGATTTTAGGAAAAACGCTACCACTTACGGCTGTGATGTTTGACTCAGAGTCCCCTCCGCTGGGCAGGACAAGAGGATTTTTCCCATCGATAAAAAATAAAAGACTTATTAATGTTCAAAAAATGTTGAGATTCTCTCTCCTGTCAATCACGCCATAATGGCCACGCTCCTTCCGGTGGGGGGGGAGGGACTATAAAACCCGGAAGTATTGAATGCCTCAATCTCTGCAAGATGGGGGAGCGAGAAGTCATGTCTCTCAGTCTGAGCTGTATATAACACTGAACAAATGTCTATTAAACTGTGTGCCCTTAATGCGGTTTGAAAATGCAGTTTTAAAATGCAGTTTCAAAATGCAAATGTTGTTTTTGTTTTGAAAATGCAAAAGTGTTGGTTACTTTGAAAATGCCAAAATGTTGCTTGCTTTGAAAATGCTAAAGTGTTGCATGCTTTGAAAATGGAAAAGTGGATGTTGCCTGTTTTGAGAATGGAAAAGTGGGTGTTGCCTGCTTCGAGAATGGAAAACTGGGTGTTGCCTGCTTTGAGAATGGTAAAGTGGGTGTTGCCTGCTTGGAAAATGGAAAAGTGGTTGTTGCCTGCTTTTAAAATGGAAAAGTGGTTGTTGCCTGCTTGGAAAAGGGAAAAGAGGTTGTTGTCTGCTTTGATAATGGAAACGTGATGTTTGCCTGCTTGGAAATGGAAACGTGGAAATGTGGTTTTTGCCTTATGGAAAGGGGGTGTTTCACTATAAATCCCGGAAGTGTGGGCGTGGCTCAGTCTCTGCAAGATGGGGGAGGGAGAGGTCACGACTCTCTGTCTTTGGTGGCCTTGCACCCTGCTTGAAATGGTATGAAACTGAATTTGAATTTGGTAGCCTTGCACCATGCTTGAAATGGTAGGAAACTGCACTTGAATTTAATAGGCTTGCACCCTGCTTGAAATGGTAGGAAACTGCACTTGAATTTGGTCGCCTTGCACCCTGCTGGAAATGGTAGGATACTACACTTGAATTGAATAGCTTTGCACCCTGCTTGAAATGATAGGAAACTGCACTTGTATTTGGTGGCCTTGCACCCTGCTTGAAATGGTAGGAAACTGCACTTGAATTTGGTGGCCTTGCGCCCTGCTTGAAGTGGTAGGAAACTGCACTTGAATTTGGTGGCCTTGCACCCTGCTTGAAATGGTAGGATACTGCACTTGAATTGAATAGCCTTGTACCCTGCTTGAAATGATAGGAAACTGCACTTGAATTTGGTGGCCTTGCGCCCTGCTTGAAGTGGTATGAAACTGCACTTGAATTTGGTGGCCTTACACCCTGCTTGAAGTGGTATGAAACTGCACATGAATTTGGTGGCCTTGCAACCTGCTTGATTGAAGTGGTCTGAAAGTGCACTTAAATTTGGTGGCCTTACACCCTGCTTGAAGTGGTAGGAAACTGCACGTGAATTTGGTGACCTTGCACCCTGCTTGAAGTGGTATGAAATTGCACTTGAATTTGGTCGCCTTGCACCCTCCTTGAAATGGAATTTCAAGGAATAGCCATGAGTCAACAGCCAGCCCACCAGCCGTGAATGAGTGGGCTGCCAGCACACCAGGCTTGAGTGACTGAGCCGCCAGCCCAAGAATCCATTTGGCCCACAATGTCCATACTAGCCCTCTGGAAACTAGTCCCTTTAGCCCACAACACCCATACTAGCATTCCTGAAAGCCCCCCCTCTCCCCCCCCCCCCCCCCCACTGGCCACCAGAATTGATGGTCAGGTGGAATATTGCGTTGGGGGACCAGCTGTCCCGTGTGAAGCCAGGACCCAATGGGTCCCACATAGTCCAGTATTAGCTAAGAATGTGTGCATTGACAGCAGTAAATGTCATACAATACGACTGAGGTTGGAGTAACTTTAGTTCTAGAGTGGAGGAGGCAGATTAGTTTTAACATTTGTTCTGTAGAGTAGCAGAAAACTTGTTGGAAAAGAGAAACAATCTGTGGTAAGAGAGGTTGAGTGGAGCACACACTTGCTCCGAATCTGCACTTGAATTGAGTCTAGTGGAGCTGCTGATTAGCATCATAGTTTGTAAGACATGGTGAAGCAGGCAAAGAACAGCGAACATCTGAGATATGCCAAACCTGAAAACAATTCATTATGTTCACGACCTATAATGGTTTGGTGCTGTTCTCTGCATTCTCCTGTGGGTTGTAGACTGACAAGGACTTGCGTTCTTTCGCCAAGCAGAGGGATCCTACAGTTTTTAATGGTTTTGTGATAAATTGTATCATCAAATCTCTGTAATTACTGCAAGTAAATGGTGTTCCTTTCCTGAAAATGCAGTAAACACACAAAGCTTGCTTTCAGTCACATCGAGAGGCTGAGCCGTAAACTGCACCTAAAATAACCACTTCAGCAGAGTGAAATACCAACATTGTTTCTCTTTCTGCACAGGTGCTTTCCAACATTTCCTATTTTTGTTTCAATTTTTTACAATATGTACTAAATCATTATCTTTTCATTGTCCTGTGTTCTTTCCAAGTATGGATCCTAGCTAAAAGGATGGGATTAGTTGGACGATTAATGGTGAGGGGGGTGAGGCATAAGATGGCAAGCTAAAGGTGGATCTAGGTGAGAAGAGATGAATTGGTGGATGGAGTCAGGTGGGGAAGAGAGAGGTGGCGGTAGCAACAGAGTCTGGGACACGGTTCATGGAGATAACCATAGCTACAGCTGATGGAAAAGGAAGTTTGCGTAAAGGACAAATAAATGAGGAGGGTGGGCCGATGGAACAGTGGGTGAGGGACCCGGTGGAAGAAATGTTTGGGTGATTGGCAAATGGAGTGGTTGGGGAAGAAGCATAATGAGGGAACAGGGTATTGTGCAGAGGTAAGGGCATAAGTGGGAAGGTCTTGATAGAGAAGGTCTTGAGAGAGAAGCAGATGACCTGAAATTAGAGAATTCAATGTTCGCACCATTGAGCTGTGGACTACTCAGTCGAAGAAGGATCTTGACCCAAAAGGTCACCCATTCCATCTCTCCAGTTTACCTGAGAGAAGGAATGAAAGAAAGCTTGAAAGTAAGCTTGAGCATGAAAGAAAGCATGTGGGGAATATAAAAACAGACTCTAAAAGCTTACTTCGATATGTAAAAAGGAAATGATTAGTGAAGACAAATGTAGGTCCCTTACAATCAGATGAATTTATAATGGGAAACAAAGAAATGGCAGAATAGTTAAACAAGTGCTTTGGTTCTGTCTGCACTAAAGAAGACACAAACAATCTCCCAGAAATACTATGGGACCGAGGATCTAGTGGGAGGGAGGAACTGAAGGGAATCCACGTTTGTCAGGAAATGGTGTTAGGACCGTTGGTGGTAAGCCGTTGGGACTAAAGGCAGATAAATTCACAGGGCCTGATGGTCTGCATCCCAGAGTACTCAAGGCAGTGGCCCTAGAAATTGTGTATTGATTAGTGATCATTTTCCAATGTTGTTTTGACTCTGGATCAGTTCCTGTGGACTGGAAGGTAGCCAATGTAACCCCACTTTTTAAGAAAGGAGGGAGAGAGAAAATGGGGAATTATAGACCAGGTAGCCTTACATCAGTCATGGGGAAGATGGTTGATTGTTAAAGAAGTTATAGCAGCGCATTTGGAAAGCAATGACAGGATCGGTCAAAGTCATCATGGATTTATGAAAAGGAAATCATGCTTGACTAATCTTCTGGAATATTTTGAGGGTGTACCGAGTAGAATGGTTAAGGGTGAGCCAGTGAGTGTGATGCATCTGGACTCAAAAAGCCTTTGACAAGGTTAAGAGATTAGTGTGCTAAATTAAAGCACATGGTATTGGGGGTAGGGTATTGACATGGATAGAGAACTGGTTGGCAGACAGGAAGCAAATAGCAGGAATTAAGTGGTCCTTTTCAGAATGGCAGGTAGTGACTAGTGGGGAGCTGCAAGGTTTGGTGCCAAGACCCCAGTTATTTACAATATATACAGTGGTAATGATTCAGATGAGGGAATTAAATGTAACATCCCCAAGTTTGCGGATGACACAAAGCTGGGTGGCATTGTGAGCTGTGATGAGGATGGTATGAGGCTGCAGGGTGACTTGGATAGATTGGGTGAGCAGGCAGATGCATGGCGGATGCCGTATAACGTGGATAAATGTGACGTTATCCACTTTGGTGGCAAGAACAGGAAGGCAGATTATTATCTGAATGGTGTCAGATTCGGAAAAGTTGAGGTGCAACGAGACCTGGGTGTGCTTGTACATCAGTCACCGAAAGTAAGCATGAAGTTACAGCAGGCATTGAAGAAAGCCAATGGTATGTTGCCCTTCATTGCAAGAGGATTTGGGTTTAGGAGCAAGGAGGTCCTACTGCAGTTGTACAGGGCTCTGGTTTGTCTGGACCTGAAGTATTGTGTGCAATTTTGGTCCCTTAATTTGAGGAAGGACATTATTGCTATTGACGGAGTGCAGCGTAGGTTAATTCCCAGGATGGCGGGACTGACATATGATGAAAGAATGGGTCGACTGGGCTTGTATTCACTGGAATTTAGAAGGATGAGAGGGGATGTTATAGAAACATATAAAATTCTTAATGGATTGGTCAGGCAGGAAAAACGTTCCCGATGTTGGGGGAGTCCGGAATAGGGGTCATAGTTTAAGAATAAGGGATAGGCCATTTAGGACTGAGATGAGGAAAATCTTCTTCACCCAGAGAGTTGTGAATCTGTGGCCAATTCACTTGATGTTTTCAAGAGAGGGTTAGATTTAGCTCTTCGGGCAAAAAGGAATCAAGGGACATGGGGGAAAAAGCAGGAACGGGATTGCTGGCTCGAAGAGCCAAATGGCCTACTCCTGCACAAATTTTTGTATGTTTCCAGGTGTTGCACATCCTATGTTTGAAAGGAAAGAGCTTGACGAGAGGCAGGATGGGTGGGGAGGAATAAAAGTATGAGGCTGTCACAGAGAGAGTGGTCCCTTTAGAAAGCAGGAGTGTGTGGGGAGTGGAAAATGTGACTGGTGGTGGGATCATGTGTAGCTAGTGAAAATGTTGATGAATAATGTGCTGGATGTGAAGGCAGATGGGAGTGAAAGGTGAGATGCATGGGACTCAAGCCCTATTTTATCTGATGGAAGGTGGGGTGAGAGCAGATGTACGGGAAATGGAGGAGATGCGCAGGATGAACTCTTCAGACATGGTGGGGGTGGGGGAAAGCCCAGTTTCTTGAAGGAAGGCATGTCCTGGAGTGGAAGGTCCCATCTCAGGAACTGATGCAGTCGAGGTGGGAAAACTGAGACAAGAGCACGCATCTTTACAAAGGAGAAGGTGGGAGGAGATGTCATTGAGGTAGTTGTGGGAATCAGTGGGTTTGTAACGTCTGTAGTTTGTCTCCTGAAAGAGCAAGAAAAGAGAGAGAGGCATCAGAAATGATCCAAGTTAATTTGAGGACAGGGTGGGAGTTAGTGGCAAAGTCGATGAAAATAACGAGTTCTGCACGGGTGCAGGTGGTAGCACCAATGCAGTCGTCAATGTAGTTGAGTAAGAGTTGGGGATGGTGTCAGAGAAAGTTTGAAACAAAGACTCCAGCATCCGCAGTCTTGTGTGTTTACATGCATGCATTGGCTGCCAAAACCCTTTTGGATGTTGAAACTTAAAATGGGCTCATCTTCTTCCATGTGTTATTGTGTTCCATTGATCATTTCACCCATATTCCTTGATTACAATCCTCTTGGCAAAACTCAAAATTGTTTCTTCACGTTCCTGATGACTGAAGCACTTCATGCTTTATGTCATGCATTTATTTTAGTTCTGCACATTATATATATTGTCTGTAAAGAATTTTCTGTATTCATGCAATTATTCTCTGGTGTTTTATACCTGCCTCTAATTGCTGTCAGTTAATGAAAGTCTTAAAACTAATATTTTACACAGATCTCTGACTTTAAAACATAACATTAATATTTTACACATTTATTTTAATTTCTCATTGTCATTTGTCTCAAGGAATTAGCAATTTCTGCGAAATGGGTTTGCCTAAGTTATTACCGTAGCTATACAAAAGCAAATATTTTTATCTCCATGGCAAGATTTCCAGCTTTTATCAATATTTCCCAGTGCTGGGACTATTTATGTTGTAAAAGTGGCTCAAGGGAAGTAATATAAATGCAGAGACAGACATAATCTCCATGTACAACACTGTTCAGTTTATCTTTCTCTTGCCAGTCAAGATCTGTGTTTCCTAAGGAAATGGAAAAAGGTAGCTTTATTATCGAGATTTAACCTTATAATTGAGAGGGAGGTTGTGGACAATCTCAGAGATTTGTCTGCCCAATGCTGCAAGACTACTGGAGAGCAATTAGTTTACAGTGCCCTCCATAATGTTTGGGACAAAGACCCATAATTTATGTATTTGCCTCTATACTCCACAATTTGAGATTTGCAATAGAAAAAATTACATGTGGTTAAAGCGCACATTGTCAGATTTTATTAAAGGCCATTTGTATACATTTTCGTTTCACCATGTAGAAATCACAGCTGAGTTTATACATAGTCCCCGCATTTCAGGGCACCATAATGTTTGGGACACATGGCGTCACAGACGTTTGTAATTGCTCAGGTGTGTTTAATTGCCTATTTAGTGCAGGTATAAGAGAGCTCTCAGCACTTCCAGTCTTTCCTTCAGTTTTTCCATCACCTTTGGAAACTTTTATTTGTCCTCATATCACAACATGAGGACAAAAGTTGTGCTAATGAAAGTCAAAGAATCCATTATGAGACTGAGAAACAAAAATAAAACTGTTAGAGACCTAAGGATTACCAACATCAACTGTTTGGAATATCATTAAGAGGAAAAAGAGCACTGGTGAAGTTACTAATCGCAAAGGGACTGGCAGGCCAAGAAAGACCTCCACAGCTGAAGACAGAAGAATTCTCTCTAAAATAAAGAAAAATCCCCAAACACCTGTCCGACAGATCACAAACTGAAGGTACTGGTTCACTTATCTTCATTGATGATACAACTGCTAATGGTAGTAGTATAATGAATTCTGAAGTGTATAGATGCATCCTATCTGCTCAAGTTCAAACAAATACTTCAAAACTCACTGGCCGGTAGTTTATTCTACAGCAAGACAATGATCCCAAACATACTGCTAAACCAACAAAGGAGTTTTTCAAAGCTAAAAGATGGTCAGTTCTTGAGTGGCCAAATCAATCACCCAAACTGAACCCAATTGAGCATGCCTTTTATATGCTGAAGAGAAAACTGAAGGGGACTAGCCCCCAAAACAAGCATAAGCTAAAGATGGCTGCAATACAGGCCTGGCAGAGCATCACCAGAGAAGACACCCAGCAACTGGTGATATCAAGGTTCAAGATTAGTTTATTGGTCACATACATTGGTGTAGTGAAATGTTTCCTGCCAATGCAGCACACAAAAAAAAGAATACAGACACAACACTAATAAAGAAATTCAAACATCCCCCTACAATGGTTCCCATTATGAGGGAAGGCACAAAGTCCAGTTTCCAACCCATGTCCATCCATAGTCAGCCCTATTGAGGCCTCCGCAGTCGCCTTCACAGAGGCCCGATGTTCCAGGCCATTCTCGCCGGGTGTTGGTGTTCCGGCGTCGGGAGAATTCTCTCAGCGGCTTGGGACACCTGGAACGGCCGCTTCCTTACCGGAGTCCGAGGCTTCCGGCCGACAAGGCTGCGCTAAATGGAGTTCCACCACTGGCTCCCGATGTTGAAGTTCAGCGCCGCCACAGACCCGCAGCTCCGTGATGTTTTTGTCGGCGGTCTTCAGCACACCGGAGTTCGAGCGCGGCGACCCAGGCAAGGCATCGCTCGCTCCGCAATGGCGCTCCAGCGCTCCTCCGCTGCCAAAGCCGAGGATCTGGGCGGTCTCCTCAGGAAACGCCGCTCCAGGCCCGCTGGTAGTCCGCGAGGACGGTTCGAAGTTGCAGCCCGGAGAAAAGCTGCCTCTCTGACCAGGTAGGGACCAGGAAAAGTAGTTTCCCCCTTCCCCCCTCCCCCCCCCCCCCCCCCTTCCCCCACATAAAAAAAATAGAACTCCAAAAACAAAACACTTTAACTCAGCAAAAATTAAAAAAAAGAGTGAAAAACATACAGCTGCAGGCTGGGCAGCCATACCATACAGGGCGGCGCCCCCTGAGATATATCCATATCCGCAATCCACATTAGGCAGGAATAATCCACATTAGGCAGGAAATTGTGTTGGATAGACTGATGCGACAGAAGGCTAATAAATCCCCAGGGCCTGATGGTCTGCATCCCAGGGTACTTAAGGAAGTGGCTCTAGAAATTGTGGATACATTGGTGATCATTTTCCAATGTTCTATAGACTCAGGATCAGTTCCTGTGGATTGGAGAGAAGCTAATGTTATCCCACTTTTTAAGAAATGCGGGAGAGAGAAAACAGGGAATTATAGTCCAGTTAGCCTGACATCGGTGGTGGGGAAGATGCTGGAGTCAATTATAAAAGATGAGATAGCTGCACATTTGGATAGCAGTAACAGGATCGGTCTGAGTCAGCATGGATTTATGAAGGAAAAATCATGCTTGACTAATCTTCTGGAATTTTTTTGAAGATGTAGCTAGGAAAATGGACAAGGAAAATGGCCATGGATGCAGTGTACCTGGACTTTCGGGAAACATTTGATAAGGTCCCACATAGGAGATTAGTGGGCAAAATTGGTGCACATGGTATTGGGGATAGTGTGCTGACATGGATTTGGAAGAAGGGATTCAAAGTAACATTAGCAAATTTGCAGATGACACAAAGCTGGGTGGCAGTGTTAACTGTAAGGAGGATGCTATGAGAATGCAAGGTGACTTGGACAGGTTAGGGGAGTGGGCAAAATCACGGCAGATGAAGTTTAATGCAGATAAATGTGAGGTTATCCACTTTTGTAGCAAAAACAGGAAGGCAGATTACTATCTAAATGGGGTCAAGTTGGGAAAAGGGGAAGTACAACGGGATCTGGGGGTTCTTGTACATCAGTCTATGAAAGGAAGCATGCAGGCACAGCAGGCAGTGAAGAAAGCGAATGGCATGTTGGCCATTATATCAAGAGGAATTGAATATAGGAGGAAGGACATTCTTGCTATTGAGGGACTGCAGCGTAGTTTTACAAGGTTAATTGCCGGGATGGCGGGACTGTCATATGCAGAGAGAATGGAGCAGCTGGGCTTGTACACTCTGGAGTTTAGAAGGATGAGAGGGAATCTCATTGAAACATATAAGATTGTTAAGGGCTTGGACGCACTAGAGGCAGGAAACATGTTCCCGATGTTGGGGGAGTCCAGAACCAGGGGCCACAGTTTAAGAATAAGGAGTAAGCCATTTAAAACGGAGGTGGGGAAACACTTTTTCTCACAGAGAGTGGTGAATCTGTGGAATTCTCTGCCTCAGAGGGCGGTGGAGGCAGGTTCTCTGGATGCTTTCAAGAGAGAGCTAGATAGGGCTCTTAAAAATAGCGGCCAGGGGATATGAGGCGAAGGCAGGAATGGGGTACTGATTGGGGATGATCAGCCATGATCACAATGAATGGCGGTGCTGGCTCGAAGGACCAAATGGCCTACTCCTCACCTATTGTCTATTATCCATGAATTGCAGATTTCAATCAGTCATTGCATGCAAAGAACATGCAACAAAATACTTACCATGACTACTGAAACCAAAATGTATAAAAATAACCTTTATTAAAATCTGACAATGTGTACTTTAACCACATGTGATTTTTTCTATTACAAATCTCAAATTGTGGAGTAGAGAGGCCAATAAATAAATGATGGGTCTTTATCCCAAACATTATGGAGAGCATTGTATGTTCAAGAATATGGTCCCAAATGCAAGTACTGTATATTGATTATTTAAAAACAATGAAATCAAGTGAAAAACAACCTGCTGGATTAGCTAAGTGGGAGAAGCATTATCTGCGGGCAGAAAGGAATTGCCAACATTTTGGCTCTCAACCTAAAACATCAGCAATTCCTTTCCTCCCATAGATGCTGCTCTACCTTCTGAGATCCTCCAGCAGATTGGCTTTTGCTTCAGATTCCCGTATGGGAAGGAACCCATGGATGAAACTGGATGAAAGTTTAAAATCCATCCAAACTGTAGTTTCTCCCATGCTCACAATAGTTGAAATCAAATATCAACATAAGAAGCAATAGGTGGAGGTGCACTGTTCTGCTCTGCTATCTGATCTTGGGTTCAACTCTTGTTCCCTGCCTGTCTCCCATTAGGCTCTCCATTCTGCATGTGAATATATAGCTGTGTATCTCAATCTTGAATATATTAAATGAATCAGCCTCCTCAGCTTTCTGATTCATTTCTGAGCGAAGAAATTCCCCCTGATATTTGCTCATTTGGAAACTAAATCCCTCGATTGCCAAATACTCAAACCTGGGCAAGTATCCTCGCAACAGTTATGTCCCAAAAGCAGCATGATGTTCTACACTCACCTAGCTTTGCACATCCGCTGTCTAAGAGTAGCTCTGGTTAATTCTTTGCTTAAAGTCATACACTGATGTATGACTTTCATAAAGTAATACAATACAAAAGCAAGTTATTTGGCCAACTTGTCCATGCTGAATATTTAATCATATCCCTCAAAACCTTTACTATCCACGTCCCATGTTCAAATGTCTTTTAATCGTTGTTATTGTACCTGCCTCGACTTCTTCCTCTGGCAGAGTTTTTTTTCCAAAGTTATCTGAAAATTTTGACTTACCTTCTGTTTGGCACCTTCTACAGATACTCCAGGGATTATGATGCTGAGTGAGGGGGCTACAACCTTTCAGTCCTGCAATCCTTGATCAACTCGTCTTTCATCAGTAAAGAAAGATTGACATGCACTTACATGTTCCTGTCAGTTTATATTCAATGTTTTTGAAGCTTAATCATACATGTGTGGGAGGAAATTCAACAGCAAAACTGTTTTAGTGATATTGATTAAGGAATAATGCCATTGAGATTTTGTAATTCCAGCTGGGAAAGCAGACAGAGGTTTATTCAAAGGATAGTTCCACCAACAGTGCAAATTAGCCTCAATATTATTCCTCAAATTTCTGGAACGTGATCTGAACCCAAAACGTGATTCAGTACAGTGAGCAGAGCCAAACAAGCTGCATTAACTCTCCAGAGGCATTGGATCAAATTGAGGGAGATAATTTTTAACCTTAGCTACAAAGTTTCATCAGCCACTAATTTTATACCTTTCCTAATTCCGCTTTCTAATGATTTCAGAAACATGACACCCGAGCACAAAGGAACAATTTTACTCCCGGTGTTGTCTAACTAGGGCCCTGTACAACTGCAGAAGGTGTTGGCCTTCATAAAAAGAGGAGTTGAGTATAGGAGCAAGGAGGTCCTTCTGCAATTGTACTGGGCCCTAGTAAGACCACACCGGGAGTATGGTGTGCAGTTTCGGTCTCCCAATTTGAGGAAGGACATTCGCGCCATTGAGGGAATGCAGCTTAGGTTCACAAGGTTAATTCCCGGGATGGCGGGACGGTCATATGTTGAGAGAATGGAGTGGCTGGGCTTGTATACTCTGGAATTTAGAAGGATGAGGGAGGATCTTATTGAAACAAATAAGATTATTAAGTGTTTGGACATGCTAGAGGCTGGAAACATGTTCCCGATGTTGGGTGAGTCCAGAACCAGGGGCCACAGTTTAAGAATAAGGGGTAAGCCATTTAAAACGGAGATGAGGAAACACTTTTTCACACACAGCGTTGTGAGTCTGTGGAATTCTCTGCCTCAGAGGGCGGTTCTCTGGAAACGTTCAAGAAAGTGCTAGATAAGGCTCTTGAAGATAGCGGAGTCAGGGGATATGGGGAGAAGGCAGGAACGGGATACTGATTGTGGATGATCAGCCATGATTACATTGAATGGCGGTGCTGGCTTGAAGGGCCGTTTGGCCCACTCCTGCACTTATTGTCTATTGCTAGTGGCTATATATAATTAAGATATACAATGTAGCAGAAATGCAGAATAAGATACTAACAAAAATGCAAAAAATTCCTTTACAGAACATTTTTGTAATCTACAAATAAGAATTTAATCTTTAGCCTGATGACTAAACAAGATGGTTCCTTTGTGTTTCAAAATCTTGCTGGCAAATGACACGAAAACTGGGAATAGAATAAATTCAACACAATGAATTAGGGTTGTTAGAACCTACCTGACCTGCAATGTATTTCCATCATTTTCTCTTTTTTTACATTTCCAGCGCCTATTTTTGTTTTTGGATTTTGGATTTTAATTGCAGGTTTGAGTGCATGGCACTAATAATAGAGTAGGATTAAGCATCCCAGTCATTTGAGCCTCCCTCTCCTCCCCCACATAAAAATCATGTTTATCTCTCTCAGTGCCATTTGTCAGCACACTATCACCCATGATTCATTCAATATCTAGAAAGCTATCAATCTTGAATGAAAAGTGGAAGCCTCCAAAACCTCTGGGCTAGTGAATTCACCATACTTTGTATAGAAATGAACAACAATAGATATGGATTTTTTAAAAAAATTCTGGTACTTCATCTCATTATAAAACATGAGCCAAGTTTTAGCTGTGGAATACAATTTCACCCCCCAACTTGCAATCAGGGCCTTTAAAACAATACTTTGCAAAACACAAAGAAATTGACATTGTTAAATGGCCTCTTGACATAATAATTTCAACTCTATATAACATGGCAAGGCCATAACAAAGAAACTCAAACATATTACTCAATTAGAATATCGCTGCTTAAATAATTACTTGGTTACAATGTATCTCACTGCACTGATTACATATTTCACCCTTGTGCTCACAAGGAACTGCTGTGCATCTTGTTGTTATAGTGCTAATGAACATTGTTCAGAATATTGTTGTTTTCCTGTATCAATATTATATGGAGAAGAACAATTGGAAAGTATTTTTGAGGATGTGACAGATACAAAGAGTGTGGATCATGTTAAATAAAGGATTGAAGCTTTAGTTCACATAATTACCAGCCCTCAAGAGCAAGGAACAATGTTAAGGCATTTTCAATTTTTTAATATATTTTCAAAACAAAAATCATTATTTGTTTTTTATTACCAACAAAACTAACACAAAGAACAAGTTTGATGTTCCAATCCATTCCAACGGAAGATGGGTGGAGGTGGTAGAATTAGGAATTACGAAAATGGACACACTAATGAAAACTGATGAATATCTATATAATTAAAACTCAAATCTTGACCACTTCCTGTCTGCACTGCATTCTGATTTTACAAAAAATGCTACCACTTACGGCTGTGATTTTTGGCCATCTTGCTCAGAGTCCCCCTCCGCTGTGCAGGACAAGAGGAGTTTTCCCATCAATGAAAAATAAAAGACTTATTAATGTTGAAAAAATGTCGAGATTCTCTCTCCTGTCAATCATACCATGAAGGTCACGCCCCTTCCAGTGGGATGTGGGAGGGACTATAAAACCCGGAAGTGTGGACTGCCTCAGTCTCTGTGAGATGGGGGGAGCGAGAGGTCACAACTCTCAGTCTGAGTTGTGGATAACACTGAACACATGTCTACTAAACTGTAAGTAGTTTTACTAATCTGTGAGTGCCCTTAATGTAGTTTGAAAATGTAGTTTGAAAATGCAACAGTGGTTTGGTTTGAAAATGCAAATGTGGTTTGGTTTAAAAATGTAAAAGTGTGTTGGTTTGAAAATGCAAAAGTGGGTTGGTTTGAAAATGCAAAAGTGGTGTTGACTTTGCCTTATTGAGAAGTGGTGTTGCCTTTGTCTTATTGAAAAGTGGTGTTGCCTTTGCCTTATTGAAATGTGGTGTTGCCTTTGCCTTATTGAATAGTGGTGTTGCCTTTGCCTTATTGAAAAGTGGTGTTGCCTTTGCCTTATTGAAAAGTGGTGTTGCCTTTGCCTTATTGAAAAGTGGTGTTGCCTTTGCCTTATTGAAAAGTGGTGTTGCCTTCGCCTTATTGAAAAGTGGTGTTGCCTTCTATATAATTAAAAGTCAATTTTGACCACTTCCTGTTTGCGCTGTATATTGATTTTAGAAAAAATGCTACCATGTACGGCGGCCATCTTACTCAGAGCCCCCTCCGCTCATCAGGTGCGGAGGATTTTTCCTGTGTTTAAAAAATGTTGTGATTCTCTCTCCTGTTAATCATGCCTTGAAGGCGACGCCCCTTCCGGTGGAAGGGGGAGGGACTATAAAACCCAGAAGTGTGGGCATGGCTCAATCTCTGCAAGATGCAGGAGGGAGAGGTCACGATCCTCTGTCTTTGCACCCTGCTTGCAATGGTATGAAACTGCACTTGCCTTTGGTGGCCTTGCACCCTGCTTGAAATGGTATGAAACTGCACTTGACTTTGGTGGCCTTGCACCCTGCTTGAAATGGTATGAAACTGAACTTGACTTTGGTGGCCTAGCACCCTGCTTGAAATGGTATGAAACTACATTTGAATTTGGTGACCCTGAACCCTGCCTGAAACGGTATGAACCTGCATGTGAATTTGGTGGCCTTGCACCCTGCTTAAAGTGGTATGAAACTGAACTTGAATTTGGTGGCCTTGCACCCTGCTTGAAATGGTATGAAACTGAACTTGAATTTGGTGGCCTTGCACCCTGCTAGAAATGGTATGAAACTGCACTTGAATTTGGTGGCCTTGCACCCTTCCTGAAATGGTATGAAACTGCATTTGAATTTGGTGGCCCTGAACCCTGCCTGAAATGGTATGAACCTGCATTTGAATTTGGTGGCCTTGCACCCTGCTTGAAGTGGTGGGAAACTGCACTTGAGTGAGGTGGCCTTGCACCCTGCTTGAAATGGAATTTCAAGGAATAGCCGTGCATCAACTGCCAGCACACCAGGCTTGAGTGACAGAGCCACCATCCCAATAATCCATTTGGCCCACAATGTCCATACTAGCCCTCTGGAAAGCAGTTCCTTCAGCCCACAACACCCATACTAGCGCTCCAGAAAGCCCCCTCTCCCCCGCCCCCCAGGCCACCATTATTGGAATTGGTGAAAAGGTGGAAAACTGCGTTGGGGGACCAGCCCTCCCATGTGAAGCTGGGACCCAACGGGTCCCACTTAGTCTAGTAGTAATATAAAGAAACCGAATGAAGTTTAGTACAAAGCACCTTCATACCTATATGGAGCATTTGCGGTTATGGCCAAAGAAACATATTTACCTTAAGATGTTTTAAAAAATGCTGAAAACTCATTTGTACATTTTAGCTTGCATTTGTTATGTTTATATATGAAGCGCAGTTAGAAAAACTCCTGAAGAAAGAGCAATGAAGAGTGTGGAGAAGGGCTGTTGATTTGTTGAAGGGAAAAGCATAGTTGGATATATAACAGGTGGTTGATCTACAATTGTCCTACAACAACTCCGCTCAAGTTGAAATACGTGCCCTCTTTATTTTCTGAGGTTCCTTGGGCACCATCATTCCAAAAAGATGCATTCAACGTGCCATAATTTACACTGAAATCAAGAAAGCAATTTATGTTCATACTAGTGTGTAGTTTAATGCAACAGCTAAAAAATATATAGAAATAATTTTGGGTGTGGGAATTATGAGCAAGACCAGCAATCATTGCCCATCATCAACTGCCCTTAGGAAGGCATTGAAACCTTCAATTCATTTTGTACACCTGCAGCTACAATGCTGTTGAGTCAAACATTCTAGGATATAGGTCCTGTGATGAAGAAGGAGTTGTGGCATATTTCCAAGTTAAGGCAGAGTGAAACAATGGGGAACGTATATATGAAAGGCTACTTTATTCTCCTCTAAAATAAGGTGGCCAAAATCAAGGTGCTATTGAAGTAGCCGAGACAAATAACTAAGATACATTTTGTAGGCCCTGCCCTGCATATCTATGCTGATGGGAATTAACTGTCAGAAATGTTTCCTTCCCATTTAAAACATTTCATACACTGGGACTGATTTTTATTTTTACCATTACCAAATAGAGCAGAAGGGCCCTGTTGAGCAAAGACACAGATCATTAAAATTGGCAATGCAGTTAGTTAAGACCATAAAAAGGCAGTCAGTTTAATGCCTCATATTTATAACTAATTGTTCTCCCATCATAGAGGGAAGGCACTGGGCCATTTGAGCCATTGTGATTCTCAGTTTTCTTATGTCCTAATTCCCCCACTTATTTTCCTGGAAACTCTCCCCTTTCACATGCACATGAACACCCCCTACAAACTTTACTGCCACCCACCTACATTAAAGGCAATATTAGTAGCCAATTAACCTTCCAGTACTTCTTAGGATGTGGAAGGAACCATCAAACCATCCAGGAGAAGCTTATATATTCACAGAGCGAAAATGCAAGTTCCATTCTGCCAGCAGCAGAAGTCTGGAATGAACCTGGGTCACAGGAGCTGTGAGGCAGTAACTCTTGTGGCCATGCCACTGTTCCTCTCTATGTGCAAATCGTTTGAATCCTGCACTCACCTCTGACAAATAAAATCTAGCAGTGGTTTAAAAAATAAACAAGTGATGACTAGAATCTTGAATTCATATCCCTGACACAGAAGCATATTCACTGGGGTGATTTTGACACATTATAGCAATAAGAATTGAGGGTAAATGCAAGTGATAGTTGAATATTTGTTGCAAGGATCAAGAATGAGATGACACAAAATGAAGGTGATCGGCAAGAGAACCAAATGAAACACGGGGATCTTTTATTAAACAGTGAATGGTTTGAGTCTGGAATCTAATGTGGGAGAGTAGTGAAGGCAGGTTCAATTAATATGTTCAAAAGCTGGAGAAGTTGTTCAAAAAATAATTTAAAGGTGATGGGGTGAAGGTGGGGAAGAGGGATTAGCTAGATTGTTCTTATATAGTCACAATAGAATTTAGTATTGTGGCTTTCTGTGATCTGTGAATTCCTGCAAATACTCTTATCACAAGTAAATGCAACCTGTTATTATTCCATGGCAGGGATCATTGGATTGCTGATAGGATTGAGATCCCTGACTGATTTCTCCCTGTAGAACCCAATTATTGTGCCACTCGTAAAACTTTCTGTTAAGGTCAGTGAGTCAAATCCTTTGGTCTTAATGGCTAAGCTACACACCACAGCAAAACAATTTTTACTCCAAAGCTTGAATGCTCCTCATTATGTGCATCTGAATAACCAGTTCTATTTTTCCAGTTTGAGGATTTGAATTATGCACCGTATAAAAGTACACTGCACAATGATTTACAGTAATTCCACATTTTCTTACAACATGGAAGGATGCCATTTCAGACCATTTCCGATTCTTAGACCAATCTCATTCTTCACCAATTTCCCTCTAATCAATCCTCCCCATATCTCCATTAAGTCCCTTGGATTTTACCACTTTTCTGCACGCTAGGACAATTGACAGTGGCCAAATTGACCAATGAACCAACATGGGTCTGTGGGATGTGGGAGGAAACCTGCGCATTTGGAAGACACCCGTGCGGTCACAGACAGAATTTACAATCTCCACACAGAGACCAAGGGAGGCCAGATTGAACCCAAACTGTTGGAGCTGTAAGGTAGTATCTCTACCAGTTGTGTCCCTGTGCCCGTGAGTTCTGCATTTGCAATCTTGCACCTTTCCAATGAATATACCAGAAGCAAGCTGAATTGCAAGTTAATAAATAATATTCCATTTGAAATGCAAGTGTACAAGAATAATAAAACCAAAGTAACGTGAGCCGCAATTCAACGCGTGAAATGTCAAATCATTGTTTTAGAAACAAACTAAGGTTCATCGCAGGATAATTTTTAATTTAAACCCCCTCAAACAATGAACACAATTGATGTCTGAATATGTACAGCTGCTCTTGATTGTACTAAATCCTTTATTTTACATTCTACAGTAAGTAATGACCCAATTACCGATAGCTGTCCCTCATTCAAATTTTGGAGCAAACATTGAAAACATAGTGATGTCAACTCAAATTCCCCCAAGAGTTACACAGACAGCAGCAACAATAATCAATACATGAAATTCAATATTCATGATGTGACAGATACTTTGTGCATTAACACTCAACAAACCACGTGGGTGGATGCAAGTCAATCTATATTTCTTGCTGAAGATAGATGCAGAAGGCTGGAGTAACTCAGTGGGACAGGCCGCAAATCTGGAGAAAAGGAAGGGTGATGTTTCGGGTCTAGGCCCTTCTCACTCTCGACCCAAAACGTCACCCATTCTTTCTCTACAGAGATGCTGCCTGTCCCGCTGAATTACTCCAGCTTTGTGCGTTTATCCTCAGTTTAAACCAGCATCTGCAGCTCCTTCCTATATATATTTTGCGCTTCCTAACTATACATCGAGGACCTTATGTGTCATCAAGACGGCACTGGATTTTATGATAATTCCCAAAGTGAAGGCAATCCCTGCAGACCTTGAAGAAATCTGCCCTCAACGATTTGGTTCACTCCATGATGTGGGCATCCCCTTACCTGATACCAAATGCTTTTAGGCACCAGGTTCCTGTCATTCTCCAACAGTGATGCCATCAAGTTAGTAGATCAGCCAATTATGTCGAAGATTTCTTGTAAAGAGCAAGTCGGCAAATAAAATTCAAAAGTTTTAAATAAAATTTTAAACAATTTACAGACGCCAAGTAAAAACTGGAACCCCAGAAAATCGAGCCGCAGGTTTTCAGGCTCGTCGATTCGATCCTGTAGTTGCATGTGTCTCTGTGAGTTTCCTCAACATGTGAGTTTCCTCAACATGCTCCAGTTTTCTCCCACACTCCAAAGAAGCATTGTCTTGATTACTGAAAATTTTAAAAAAAGACTGCAGATTCTGGAAATCTGAAATTAAAAAAGAAAATGCAAGAAGCATTCAACAGGTCAGGCAACATTCATGGAAAGGGAAATAAAGTTAAAGGATATATAGAAGAAGGGTTTTGACCCGAAACGTTGCCTATTTCCTTTGCTCTATAGATGCTGCCTCACCCGCTGAGTTTCTCCAGCATTTTTGTCTACCTTTGATTTTCCAGCATCTGCAGTTCCTTCTTGAAAATAAAGTTAAGGATTCGGGTTAAATACATCGACCCTCACCCTCCCTGTGACAAAAACACCACTTTGATAGCATGCAATAAAAAGATATGAACATAAATGAACCCCGTCCCCTTCCACCTACAACCCTGTCTATTACTTCACATTTCAAGTATCTTCTCTCTTTTTCTGCTTATCTCACAGTCTGTCTTCCTCCAATCTCTGGCCTTTGTCCACACATCTGGCATTCAAACCCCACTCTGCTGTATCCACCTATTACTTGTTGAGTCATTGTTCTGCCCCCACCTCTCTTCCAGTTTTCTCCTCCCTACTACAATCAGTCTGAAGAAGGGCCACACAATGAAACGTCACCAGTGCTCTAGAAATGTTGCCTGACCTGCTGAGTTACTCCAGCACTTTGTGTCTTTCTAATACAAAATAAACAAGTTTTTCTTTCTTTTCCAGTTCTCATGAACGGTCTTCAACCTAAAACAAAAGCTCTATCTTATTGAGCATTTCTGCTTTTATATCTGGTCGGAGGTAGAGTCAATTGGGTATGGATATGTGTGACAGTGACTAATCTGCAAGAGTGCAGGAAAATTGCAGAGGGCAGATGGGATTACTCCCCTTAAGCCCGTCCCACTTAGGAAACCTGAACGGAAACCTCTGGTGACCTTGCGCCCCACCCAAGGTTTCCGTGAGGTTCCCGGAGGTTTTGGTCACTCTCCCTAATGGTCGAAAGTGGTTTCCGCAGGCTTCTTCTATGTTCCTGCGATTATTTCAAAAAATTCAAATCCGGTCATGACTAAAAATAGTTTGCCATTTGGTCGAAGCCAGTGGAGTGGGGTTGCTATTTACTTACAGGCAGTCGAAGGCCATCTCCTTCGCTGACAGGCCAATTTGATTGGCTCATTGGCGTTTTCAGCAAAGATCCTAAAGGATCTTTGGTTTTCAGGACCTAGAAGATCCGCCAGTAGGTAAAATGACCGCTAACTTTATTAAACTTCTTAAAACTGTCTCCACTCCTTCTCCCCCCCCCCCCCTCCCCCCCTTCTCCCCCTTCTCCCCCCTTCTCTCCCCTTCTCTCTCTCCCCTTCTCCCCCTTTCTTTCTCCACTTCTTTCCCCTTTGCTCCCTCCCTCCTGCGCTCTCTAAAGGACTTACCGTGCTCTGTGGCAGCTGTTTACCTTCCTCTTCATCGCGAAGACAGCGCCCCCCTCGCTGTCCCTGGCCCCCATCTTTGCGATGTGTTTGTGTGTGTGTGTGTGTGCGTGCGGTCGGTAGCAAAGATCCTGTAGGATCTTTGGTCAGTAGATGCAGCTCACGCTTCGGTGGAGGCTTTCCAGGCGAGTGACCAAAACCTCTGGCGACTCATGGAAACCTTGGGTCGGGCGCAATGTCACCAGAGGTTTCCTTTCAAGTTTCCTAAGTGGGACAGGGGCATTACTGTTAGAATGGACGATGGCTGAATGTTTTTTTCGATGTCGTTATTAGATAATTTGAGTGCTGACTTTAAGTGCTGCTTTGTTCTTGCCCCATCTTCATATTATCTTATCTCATAAATTACCTCATAAAAATTGTATCCAAATACCTTCATTGACATTCAGGTTTCTAACATTTTTATTGGAGCCTTACTGGAAGCAAGTGGGACCTTAAATCTATACTCTGATAACTAAAATATAATCTCCTTCCACCTTCTTAAATACTGTTAAATTATAACTTTAGCAATCAGATTTTGGAAATTAGCATTAGAAAATATTTAACTCTTGTAATATTAAACAAAGGCAATGATCAATCATTGCCCTTGAATGGTATTACAGGTTTATGCGCACCAACTAGTTAATAGATAAACCATATGTACTGCTTCCAAATATAATAAAAATGGGGAAGTTGGAAGACAATCCAATATATAACTTACTGTGTAACCTTTTCAGATAATGAGTAAGAATCTGGCACTTTTCCTAGACTGCAACACTTTAATATTCTATTTTCCTGTATCTGAATTATACAATCACCTAGAGCACCACACAATAATAATACGTTTGTTGGAATATTCAGATATGACTCATTTTTTATTTTCATTGATTCATTCAATTAGTTCACTTCACTGCTGAGAGCTTCTGTAATCCATTGCTACAATTGCATTGATGACCGAAATCCTTCTGTCTGGTACAGGTTCCGTACAACCGTGTAAAATACTGGAAAATTGAAAGCACCATGTACAATAGCAACAGAATAGCAGCTAGATATAAATATGTATTAGCCACTAAATCCATTTTCTATTTTGCAACGGGGATGGAAGAAGGGTCTCGACCCGAAACGTCGCCTATCTCCTTCGCTCCTTAGATGCTGCCGCACCCGCTGAGTTTCTCCAGCTTTTTGTGTAACCTTCTATTTTGCAACGTTCCTTTCACTTGTGCACTTACTAATCTCCTGCGACCCCACCTCCAACAGCAATTTAAATCTAAATACTCAGCCTTTCATTTACTAAATACTCAGCCTCTCTAAAGGCAAACCTCACTTTCTCGGGAACCTTTTTTTAAATTCCACAGCATTCCTCTAACAGGAGTTTTATACATCCCCTACTTTCTTGCCTCCAAGCACCTAAGAAACTTTGGAATCCTCCCCTTAAACCTCAGTAGTTTCCTCTGCTTTGGTGAATTTATACTTCCAAATAGCCTTTAGTAGCTACTTCGATAAATGTACTCATCTCTAAATTCTATCATAGAAACATAGAAACATAGAAAATAGGTGCAGGAGTAGGCCATTCGGCCCTTCGAGCCTGCACCGCCATTCAATGTGATCATGGCTGATCATCCAACTCAGTATCCCGTACCTGCCTTCTCTCCATACCCCCTGATCCCTTTAGCCACAAGTGCCACATCTAACGCCCTCTTAAATATAGCCAATGAACTGGCCTCAACTACCTTCTGTGGCAGAGAATTCCAGAGACTCACCACTCTCTGTGTAAAGAATGTTTTCCTCATTTCGGTCCTAAAGGAATTCCCCCTTATCCTTAGACTGTGACCCCTTGTTCTGGACTCCCCCAACATCGGGAACAATCTTCCAGCATCTAGCTTGTCCAACCCCTTAAGAATTTTGTAGGTTTCTATAAGATCCCCCCTCAATCTTCTAAATTCCATCGAGTACAAACCGAGTCTATCCAATCTTTCCTCATATGAAAGTCCTGACATCCCAGGAATCAGTCTGGTGAATCTTCTCTGTACCCCCTCTATGGCAAGGATGTCTTTCCTCAGATTTGGAGACCAAAACTGTACGCAGTACTCCAGGTGTGGCCTCACCAAAACCCTGTACAACTGCAGTAGAACCTCCCTGCTCCTATACTCAAATCCTTTCGCTATGAATGCTAACATACCATTTGCTTTCTTCACTGCCTGCTGCACCTGCATGCCTACTTTCAATGACTGGTGTACCATGACACCCAGGTCTCGTTGCATCTCCCCCTTACCTAATCTGCCACCATTCAGATAATAGTCTACCCTCATGTTTTTGCCACCAAAGTGGATAACCTCACATTTATCCACATTGTACTGCATCTGCCATGCATCTGCCCATTCACTCAGCCTATCCAAATCACCCTGCAGCCTCCAAGCAACCTCCTCACACCTAACTATACCCCCCAGCTTGGTATCATCTGCAAATTTGGAGATGTTGCATTGAATTCCCTCGTCCAAATCATTAATATATATTGTAAATAGCTGGGGTCCCAGCACTGAGCCTTGCGGCACCCCACTAGTCACTGCCTGCCATTCTGAAAAGGACCCGTTTACTCCTACCCTTTGCCTCCTGTCTGCTAGCCAGTTCTCTATCCACATCAATACTGAACCCCCAATACCGTGTGCTTTAAGTTTGTATGCTAATCTCTTATGCGGGACCTTGTCGAAAGCCTTCTGAAAGTCTAGATATAACACATCCACTGGTTCTCCCTTATCCACTCTACTAGTTACATCCTCGAAAAATTCTATCAGATTTGTCAGACATGATTTACCTTTCGTAAATCCATGCTGACTTTGTCCAATGATTTCACCACTTTCCAAATGCGCTGCTATCCCATCTTTAATAACTGACTCTAGCAGTTTCCCCACTACCGATGTTAGACTAACTGGTCTGTAATTCCCCGCTTTCTCTCTCCCTCCTTTTTTAAAAAGTGGGGTTACATTAGCTACCCTCCAATCCTCAGGAACTACTCCAGAATCTAAGGAATTTTGAAAAATTATCACTAATGCATCCACTATTTCTGTGGCTACCTCCTTGAGTACTCTGGGATGCAGACTATCTGGCCCTGGGGATTTATCGGCCTTCAATCCGTTCAATTTACCCAACACCACCTCCCGGCTAACCTGGATTTCACTCAGTTCCTCCATCTTATTTGACCCCCGTTCCACTGCTATTTCCGGCAGATTATTTATGTCTTCCTTAGTGAAGACAGAACCAAAGTAGTTATTCAATTGGTCTGCCATGTCCTTGTTCCCCATGATCAATTCACCTGTTTCTGACTGCAAGGGACCAACATTTGTTTTAACTAGTCTCTTTCTCTTTACATATCTATAAAAACTTTTGCAGTCAGTTTTTATGTTCCCTGCCAGTTTCCTTTCATAATCTATTTTCCCTTTCCTAATTAAGCCCTTTGTCCTCCTCTGCTGGATTCTGAATTTCTCCCAGTCCTCCGGTAGGCTGCTTTTTCTGGCAAATTTGTATGCCTCATCTTTTGTTTTTATACTATCCCTGATTTCCCTTGTTATCCATGGATGCACCACCTTCCCCGATTTATTCTTTTGCCAAACTGGTATGAACAACTTTTGTACTTCATCCATGCAGTCTTTAAATACCTTCCATTGCACATCCCACCCTAAGATTGGCAGGAGCCCAAAGGTACTGTTTAAATTGCTGATATTGCTGTGTCTGTAAGGTACCTGCCAATCGCCTGCCAAATGCACACACCTAATCTATCATCCAGTTAAGGGCCTGTCCCACTTGGGCATCATTTGCGCATCATTTACGCGACATCATTTACGCATCAAGACGCACGCATGGCGCGTGGTGAGATGTGGTGGCGTATGCAGTGACGGCGGTAGCGCAAGACACCCCAGGATTTGGGGATTCACAAAATCCTCGCGCACCACCTGCGTGACGCGCAAATGACGGCCAAGTGGGACAGGCCCTTTAGACTTTATCATTCGGTTCTATCTCAATGATAGATTAAACACAGGGAACTGAATGGCCTTGTCAAATTTATATGCTAGTAGGCTGGGCACCAAGATTGGGAGTTTACTCACCCTCATTCCAATGGAAATACCATTCACCAACCAGGTTTATGCATGCACATGCGGGGGTCCCAGGTTTAGCTCCAGTTATGTGCAGTGATGGTCAGAGCACAATTACTTTACTCTTGAGCTTGGGACTCAAAAATTTCCAAAAAAATAAGGAATTGTGTCCCACCTCTCCCTGTAACTAATAGCCCCTTCAGGATATATTTCTGACTATTATTTGATTATCAATTTTTCATTCCCATTCAAGTCAAAGTCAAAGTCAAGTCGAAAGAGTTTATTGTCATGTCAAAGTCAAAGTCAAAAGAGTTTATTGTCATGTGTCCCTGACAGGACAATGAAAATCTTTCTTTGCATAGCACAACAGAACATAGAAGGCATTGACTACAATTCTATACATAAATACACCCATGACTTAATAAATTAATAAAGTGCAAAATCATCTCTAAACTGTCACATTGTTTATATCACAGGGCTCTCACTTAACTATTTTTCTCTGTTGCCAGCCGGGCAACCTAGGCAGCTTTTTAGATTGCCAAATGACAGTTTAGGTGGCCATTTAAGATGGCTTGCATGGTGCAAGCGACAATGTGCTCGGATGAAGTGCATAGTTACCAGTCGGAATTATGCTAAATGAAGCATTCACATATTATTTCTGCTTCAAATAAAGTCACAAACTAAACATATTCACCAATCAAGACATGATATATACCACAATAACATGCAACAAAATTATAATACAGTATCTCAACTCTTTTTGCACGTTGCAATGAATGAAATTGCTATTATTTCTTTCCACTTCCAAACAAAAATGTGGTCAGATTATTCAGTGTATGATCAACCTCGGTGAGACCAAGCGCAGGCTTGGCGATCACTTCGCACAACACCTCCGCTCAGTTCGCAATAACCAACTTGGTATACCGGTGGCTCAACACTTCAACGGGGTGAAAATTGCAACCTTCATGTGGTCCGCCCTGTTTCGACAAATGCAATCAACCCGGTGTGCACAATCAAATAAGATCAAATAGAACATGTTATCCTACAACTTTAGGCTGTGCACGCCATATGCAAGAAGAAGAAGAAGCACTTCAACTCCCCCTCCATTCCGAATGCAACCTTTCTGTCCTGGGCCTCCTCCATGGCCAGAGTGAGGCTCACCGCAAATTGGAGGAACAGCACCTCATATTTCGCTTGGGTAGGTTTACACCCCAGTGGTATGGACATTGGCTTCTCCAATTTCAGGTAGTCCTTGCTTTCTCCCTCCTTCCCCTCCCATTCCCAGCTCTTCCACAGCCTACTGTCTCTGCCTCTTCCATTATTTTTCCCAGCCCCGTCCCCCATCCCCCGGCATCAGTCTGAAGAAGGGTCTCGACTCGAAACATAGCCTATTCCTTCACTCCATAGATACTGCCTCACCCGCTGATTTTCTCCAGTTTTTTTGTCTACCACCCATTCACACAACTTTTGTTATCCCACTTTCCTCACCCACTCCCAACACATTAGGGGCAATTTTACAGAGACAAGTTAACCTACGCACCTGCAGGGAGAACACAGACAGTGGCCGAGGACAGGATTGAACACAGATCTCTGGAGTGTGAGGCAGCAAGTCTACCAAATGTGCCACTATATTTTGTTTTCCAACACACAAAGAATTATACATTGATAACTTTGGTTACTAAAAAAAAAAAAACTGTGTCTATCTTTGGTAGAAACCAGCATCTGCAGTTCCTTCCTACACATAGTTCCACAGAGGAGATTAGTGGGCAAAATTAGGGCACATGGTATTGGGGGTTGAGTGCTGACATGGATAGAGAAGTGGTTGGAAGACAGGAAACAAAGAGTAGGGATTAACGGGTCCCTTTCAGAATGGCAGGCAGTGACTAGTGGGGTACCGCAAGAATTGGTGCTGGGACCGCAACTATTTGCAATATACATCGATGATTTGGATGAAGGGATTCAAAGTAACATTAGAAAATTTGCAGATGACACAAAGCTGGGTGGCAGTGCCAACTGTGAGGAGGATGCTATGAGAATGCAGGGTGACTTGGACAGGTTGGGGGAGTGGGCAGATGCATGGCAGATGAAGTTTAATGCGGATAAATGTGAGGTTATCCACTCTGGTAGCAAAAACAGGAAGGCAGAATACTATCTAAATGGCGTCAGGTTGGGAAAAGGGGAAGTACAACGGGATCTGGGGGTCCTTGTACATCAGTCTATGAAAGTAAGCATGCAGGTACAGCTGGCAGTGAAGAAAGCAAATGGCATGTTGGCCTTTATAACAAGAGGAATTGAACACAGGAGCAAAGAGGTCCTTCTGCAGTTGTACAGAGCCCTAGTGAGACCACACCTGGAGCATGAGTCAGTTATTAAAGATGGGATAGCAGCGCATTTGGAAAGTGGTGAAATCATTGGACAAAGTCATCATGGATTTACGAAAGGTAAATCATGTCTGATGAATCTTATTGAATTTTTCGAGGATGTAACTAGTAGAGTGGATAAGGGAGAAGCAGTGGATGTGTTATATCTGGACTTTCAGAAGGCTTTCGACAAGGTCCCACACAAGAGATTAGTATACAAACTTAAAGCACATGGTATTGGTGGTTCAGTATTGATGTGGATAGAGAACTGGCTGGCAGACAGGAAGCAAAGAGTAGGAGTGAACGGGTCCTTTTCAGGATGGCAGACAGTGACTAGTGGGGTGCCGCAAGGCTCAGTGCAGGGACCCTAGCTATTTACAATATATATTAATGATTTGGATGAGGGAATTAAATGCAACATCTCGAAGTTTGCGGATGACACGAAGCTGGGGGGCAGTGTTAGCTGTGAGGAGGATGCTAGGAGGCTGCAAGGTGATCTGGATAGGCTGGGTGAGTGGGAAAATGCATGGCAGATGCAGTATAATGTGGATAAATGTGAGGTTATCCACTTTGGTGGCAAAAACAGGAAAGTAAACTATTATTTGAATGATGACCGATTAGGAAAAGGGGAGATGCAACGTGACCTGGGTGTCATGGTACACCAGTCATTGAAAGTAGGCATGCAGGTGCAGCAGGCTGTTAAGAAAGCGAATGGTATGTTTGCATTCATAGCAAAAGGATTTGAGTACAAGAGCAGGGAGGTTCTACTGCAGTTGTACAGGGTCTTGGTGAGGCCACACCTGGTGTATTGCATACAGTTTTGGTCTCCTAATCTGAGGAAAGACATTCTTGCCATAGAGGGAGTACAGAGAATGTTCACCAGACGGATTCCTGGGATGGCAGGACTTCCATATGAAGAAGGATTGGATTGACTCGGCTTGTACTCGTTGGAATTTAGAAGATTGAGGGGGGATCTCATAGAGACTTACGAACTTCTTAAGGGGTTGGACAGGCTAGATGCAGGAAGATTGTTCCCGATGTTGGGGAAGTCCAGGACAAGGGGTCACAGTTTAAGGATAAGGGGGAAGTCTTTTAGGACCGAGATGAGAAAATCATTTTTCACACAGAGAGTGGTGAATCTGTGGAATTATCTGCCACAGAAGGTAGTTGAGGCCAGTTGGTTGGCTATATTTAAGAGGGTGTTAGATGTGGCCCTTGTGGCTAAAGGGATCAGGGAGTATGGAGAAAAGGCAGGTTAAGGATACTGAGTTGGCTCGAAGGGCCGAATGGCCTACTCCTGCACCTATTTTCTATATTTCTATGTATTGTGTGCCGTTTTGGTCCCCTAATTTGAGGAAGGACATTCTTGCTATTGAGGGAGTGCAGCGTATGTTTACAAGGTTAATTCCCGGGATGGCGGGACTGTCATATGCTGAGAGAATGGAGCAGCTGGGCCTGCACACTATGGAGTTTAGAAGGATGAGAGGCTATCTCATTGAAACATATAAGATTGTTAAGGGTTTGGACACACTAGAGGCAGGAAACATGTTCCTGATGTCCAGGAGTCCAGAACCAGGGGCCACAGTTTAAGAATAAGGAGTAAGCCATTTAGAACAGAGACGAGGAAACACGTAATCACGTAAACCCACGTAAACCCACGTGATCACAGGGATCACAGGGGGAACATACAAACTCCGCACAGAGAGCACCCGTGGTCAGGATTTAACCCGGGTCTCTGGCGCTGTGACGCAGCAGCTCTACTGTGCCACTCACAAAGGACATGTTGTTACTTTCAAGCTCAACTATTCCCATGCTCTCATCTTCAACAATACATATGGTATTATCTTGAGCTCATCCATAACCGTTTGCCATATATTAACTTTGCTTGAGAGTGTATTGACAATGGCTTAAGTTACAAATTATGATCCGTGTTTACAAATCCCTCAAAATCTTCACCCCATCAATTTCCATTGCTTTCTTCAGCCTTACAACTCTCCCAAGCCTACCCGTTCATTAAATTTTGGCCTCTTGTGCATCCTGAATTTCAATAGCTGGATTATTGACTACTTTGCCCTAAGCTCTAACAATCTCTTCATCTCTCTAACTCTTATCTTTTCTGATATTGCATAAAGCCTACAGTACCGTTTAAACCAAGCTATTCTAAAATCTATTATGTATTTCTATGCCTTTTTAAAAAAATAAAGCTTGTAAGAAATGTCGAGCTTTTGATAATACGCTATCCAAATACGAATTATTTTACTGAATTTCTTCAGAATATCCTCTTGAAAACTAAGATTTTGTTCACTTTAATCTGCTGGTCATTTTGTACGTAAAACCAGTAGTGCCAGCTTCTTTCCTCAGGGCAGAATCACTGATTTAATATTTAATTTAGCACCAATGCCTGTCTCTTGTTAGACAACCAGTTTCCCACTTGTTTGAGGAGGCTATCTCCAATTCAACAGCTTTAATTTTAGCTGGCTATCATTTCTGAAATTGATTGTGATTATGAAATTGCTTCTGAATAGCAATGTGTGCGACATCTAGTGATGCTAAATGACTATCAAAAAACTGTCAGCGTAGGTGAACAAGTCCATGCCGACTCACTTAAACTGGGGAGTTTGGTGGATCATCCACCAGACAGTTAGCAGTAGTTTCTGATGTATCATCAACCAGACCTTTGCTGGATGTTGTACTGTATGTACATGAAGAATGTATATGTGTGAAATCTATCTGTCTGTCCGTCCGTCCATCCATCCATCCATCCATCTATCGATGCTAGCCGAAGTATCACTTATTCCTTTTCCCCAGGGAAACCCGTTGAGTTACTCCAGCTTTTTGTGTCTGTCTTTGGTTTAACCAGCATCTGCAAATCCTCCTTACACCATCTATCTATTTGTGGTGTGTGTGCGTATATGTGTGTGCGGGTGTGTGTGTGTACTCATGTACATGTGACCAAGCACAATACAATTCAATGATTCAAAACACCGATTGCTCATCCTCCAGCAGCTTTGCATGTTACTTTGTGTTTCCCTATATATGCCATAATGTCCAAGTTGAAATAAGGAAACCGTGCCCAGGCACATCCATAACAAATTGGCGATGAGGTCAGAAGACCAATAAAAGAAAAGCAAATAAGAGGGTAATAGAAAATAAAAGCATAGGCTCTGAGTGCTTGAGAAGCTTGACTAAATAACTTGTAGAGTGAGTCTGGAAGCCTGTGACCAATTGCTTTAAGTCCAACTTCATAGTTACATTGCAGAACTTGGAGCACATGAGCAGCTTGTGAGCTTTTCAGTTCAAACAAAGAATTCATGAAATGATTTTACCATAAAAAACATTGGAATCAATTGGGCAGTGAATTGGTGTCTGCACAAATTGATGCTACACAGGAGCGGGATGGTGGCACGGCATATGGTGTTCATGCCCCTGGCCTCCAGCCTCATCTCCTGTGTAGTCTAGGTGAAGGTTGCATATCCTCTTTGTTAATTTGTGGGATTTCCCTGGGTCCTTTGGTTTCATCTTCCTTCTCAAAGACATACCAGTAGCAATGCTACAAAATATTGAGATTTTAAAAATCAAGTCTACAATTTATCCCATCAGATAAAGCATAAAAATAAGTTTAATTTGGCACCTAATTCACTTTCATATCTTTAGTATTAAAACGATTATGGCAAATCTCATACTCGGAAATTAGCATCTTGTTCCCTATTGCTTTTCCATTGACTTAACACAAAAGTTGTGATCTAGGACAGTCAAAAGCCCATAACTTTCTTAAAAATTAAGAGAACTGAAATAAATTTTCAGTTATTATAGATTGAAGCATTCTGAAACAAAGATGAAACAATCTTACTTGGATGACCTGAAATTAAAGCATATAATTAGTTAGTTACCCAATTGTAGCTAATTACAAAATTCAATTACTAAATCTAAACATCTATCCACTTTTTAAGAAAATATTAACATTTTTAAATAGTCTAAGTGTCCAAATAACATTCACACAAGAATCCACAATATAACATGATTTTTAAATCTCTTTGTCATGAATTTATAGGCCAAATTGAAGGAATTTAGTGTTTAACTCCCATAAATTATTGGCCATTTAAATCATCTTGCAAGTGGGATTTTATGGAACGCGATCGGTTGGAACGTTGCGGTTAAACCCCATATCGGCAGGAAAAATACTGCTGGTTCGTATGGGGAATAAATCACAGTTTCGCAACATGAAATTTGGATTAAAGGCATCCTAAGAAGCATGTTTATATGTAAAATAAACGGCTTTCCTTTACCCGTCCCCTACGTGAAATCCGTCCCCGTTGTCGGCGTTCACGGCATTAGAAGCTAATTTTTAGTTTACTCCAGCGCTGAAATTGTCGGATGATTAAAAAAAAAATTGCACAGACCGGCAGTCAGAACGAATGTTCAGCAAAAGCTCGCACCCCGAGAAAATAAAACTCCGGAAGGCCGGGGAAAACCGCATTTTAACCCCGCCCCTCCCAAAGGCGGCCAGTGATAGAACAGCAGCGCCGCTGAAGGTAAGTTTTGTAACATACCTAATACCAGGCTTTAGGAATGCCAGGATGGAATCAACAGCATTAAGAGAGAACAGGTTACAGGGAAGAAAGGGGAATACAACTGATGAGATTGTTCTGAGGGTTGCCTGGATACAATGGGACAAATGACCCCCTTCTACGATGTACGAAAATATGAGATATGAAAAACATGAGATACACGGGAAATTAACTTAACTCGGTTCTAAAAACATAATTTACATTGGCAAAGCTTTTCACACCATAGAAAGTTAAATATTCTGTTCAAAGGTTTCAAAGGTTTTATTGTCACCTCTACCAATTAAGGTACAGTGATATGTGAATTACCATACAGCCATACGAAAACCAACAAGACACACAAATACATAAAAGTTAACAAAAAACATCCACCACAGCAGATTCCCCACATTCCGCAATGTGATGGAAGGCAAAAATGTCCATCTTCTTCCTCTTTATTTATCCCGCGGTGGGGCAGTCGAACCATCCGTCAGGGTGATCAAAGCTCCCGCAGCTGGCGGACGAAGCCCCCGCGTCGGAGCGATCAAAATCCCTGCAACGGGGCGATCGAAAAGCCCGCATTGGGCGGTAGAAACTCACGCGGCTTGGAGCTCACGATGTCAATCTCTGACCAGAGATCCCACATAGAAGATTAGTGGGCAAAATTGGAGCACATGGTATTGGGGGTAGAGTGCTGACATGGATAGAAAATTAGTTGGCAGACAGGAAACAAAGATTAGGGATTAACGGGTCCCTTTCAGAATGGCAGGTAGTGAATAGTAGGGTACCGCAAGGCTCGGTACTGGAACCGCAGCAATTTACAATGTACATTAATGATCTAGATGAAGGGATTAAAAGTAACATTAGCAAATTTGCATCTGACACAAAGCTGGGTGGCAGTGTGAACTGTGAAGAAGATGCTATGAGGATGTAGGTTGGGTGAGTGGGCAGATGCATGGCAAGTGCAGTTTAATGTGGATAAATGTGAGGTTATCCACTTTGGTGGCAAAAACAGGAAGGCAGATTATTATGTAAATGGTGTCAAATTGAGAAGAGGGGAAGTACAACGGGATCTGAGGGTCCTTGTTCATCAGTTACTGAAAGTAAGCATGCAGGTACAGCAGGCAGTGAAGAAAGCAAATGGTATGTTGGCCTTCATAACACGAGGAGTTGAGTATAGGAGCAAAGTGGTCCTTCTGCAATTGTACTGGGCCCTAGTGAGACCACTCCTGGAGTATTGTGTGGTTTTGGTCTCCAAATTTGAGGAAGGACATTCTTGCTATTGAAGGAGTGCAGTGTAGGTTCACCAGGTTAATTCACGGGATGGCGAGACTGTCATATGTTGATAGAATGGAGCGGCTGGGCTTGTATTCTGTGGAATTTTGAGGATGAGAGGAGGTCTTATTGAAGCATAAGATTATTAAGTGTTTTGACACGATAAAGGCAGCAAACACGTTCTCGATGTTGCGGGAGTCCAGAACCAGGGGCCACAGTTTAAGAATAAGGGGTAAGCCATTTAGAACGGAGATGAGGAAAAACTTATTCACACAGACAGTTGTGAGTCTGTGGAATTCTCTGCCTCAGAAGGCGGTGGAGGCTGGTTCTCTGGATGTATCAAGAGATAGTTAGAGCTCGTAAAGATAGCGGAGTCAGGGGATATGGGGAGATGGTAGGAACGGGGTACTGATTGTGGATGATCAGCCATGATCACGTTGAATGGCGGTGCTGGCTCGAAGGGCCAAGTGGCCTACTCCCACACCTATCGTCTATTGTCTAATTAGGTCAGAATGGAGTGCAAGTAAAATCTAGCCGGAGTGCACCACACAAATGAAGTAGTTTCCAAACAAAAAACATGTGTGTGACAATTGAAAGGTGACATTTAGAAGTTACAGCAAGTCTGAAAACCATAAGAGATTCATGAACAAATTTTTCCCTACAACCATTGGACTCTTGAACACTATAAGCAACAACTAAACTAACAACTGTCTTGGTTGCACTACAACTTTGGACTATTTTGCACTAATATTGGGGTTTTAATTCATTGATTTTTAAAAATTATTTATTATGTTATCTGTCTTCTTCTTCTTCTTGCAAATGGTGTGCACTGCCTAAAATTGTAGGACAACTTGTTCTATTTGATCTTATTTGATTGTGCACGCCGGGTTGATTGCATTCATCGAAACAAGGTGGACCATGTGAAGTTTGCAATCTCCTATCCCATGTTATCTGTGTTTATAGACCTGTTATGCCGCTAAAAGTAAGAATTTAATTTGACAATCAAAGCCTTTTGATTTGACTTGATTCTTCACATTGAACCAGGCTATTGACAGCACACATGTTCTTTTGCCTACTCCATGAATTCATATGCAGTATTGACAGGAGCTGAAGCTTTTACCAAACTAAATCTGTCACATACATATGGTCAGCTGACTGTGGTCAACGACAGTCAACAATACTTGACAATTAATAAATATAAGTTTCATCATTGACACACAAAATTAACTGAAGGTGCAAAATACTCACTTATGATCGTTCAAGCTGTCACAGACAAGTACTAGAAGATATAGATTACTGTCAATGCAATCTAGATGATGCACCATTAGCAAGAAGTGCCAAATGAGATAATTATCATGTATGTGAAGTATTCAATTTGACTACGCAAGCACAAAGGAAGCTCAAAACAGCAAGTATGCACTTATACAACAGAGATCGTTCATCTTGGGGTAAATGTAGATATCAATGGATTAAAACTAGTCCACAAAAATTGAAACCATTTACAAATGCAAGGAAATCTAGATGAACTGCTTCACACAGAAACATAGAAACATAAAAAAATAGGTGCAGGAGTAGGCCATTTGGCCCTTTGAACCAGCACTGCCATTCAATATGACCATGGCTGATCATTTAAAATCAGTACCCCAATCCTGCTTTTTCATTGATACATAGAAAAATAGGTGCAGGAGTTGGCCATTCGGCCCTTTGAGCCAGCATTCAATATGATCATGGGTGATCATCTAAAATCGGTATCCCGTTCCTGCTTTTTCTCCATATCCCTTGATTCCGTTAGCCCTAAGAGCTAAATCTGTCTCTCCCTTGAAAACATTCAGTGAATTGGCCTCCACTGCCTTCTGTGGCAGAAGTTGGAAGAACAAGTTTTTTATGGAGTTGCAATTTGGAGGGAAGCAATTGAAAACTATATGTGGAAAATAGAGGAACCAAGGGGGAATGAAAGTGATAATGGAACTTTCTGCAAGTGTAGGATATTGGCAAAGGGCTTATTTCAACCAGTGCAACTTCTCTTTGCATAATCAAACAAAATAATGCATTTGTTACAGTTCTCAGTATGAGTGGAATGACTTCAATTTAAACTCAATGGGATATAAATTTATTTTCAGCCACTCATGCTCTGCATGTTAAGTAGTAGGCCAGGCACTGTATTACAGTTGCTACTACATTGTGGCTTTAACACGTGAACAAACTCCAATTCAATTCCAGTCTTCTCTTTCTGCTCTCTCTGACATTGGTTGTATTGTGTTCTTACACCTTTCTCCTTGAAGATCTGACTGAATGGATTTGTGACCTTGATTGTGTACAGTGTATCTCCACTTGGAAAAAAAATCTCTATTCAAATAGAGAAGGGAAAACAACCTAGTAATTCAGTTGCATAATTTTTTTATCCACATTGTGAAATTGAATCTTCATCTTTTTATATGGAGTAAAGCATGATAATATTTTCAGGTCATTTTGTATCACTGGGAAAATGCAAACATGCAGTTTCTGAAGTTACCTTGATGGGATTTCCACATCATCGTGCATAGGCTGACATCACTCCCTCTAAAAGATACCTTTAGGAGCATTGTGAGGACATTTGAGCAACATTATCCCAAGATTGTGTTTAGGCATTCCAGGGATAGTGTGACCTCAGGTTGGTACTGAGGCAAAGGTTAGCCTGAGAGGTACATGATTTGCCTTAATCCTTGCCCTCATCATCTCTCAACAATGAATGACTCCTTACTGCAAATGCTATTCCTTCCCTGACCTTCTAATGTCCACACAACCTTCATTGATTGAATCTAAACCTTTCCATCCCAGATACCTCAATATGATAATCATCTTTTGTTATGCTTCCCTTTTCGAACCGTGACAATGTATCTGCAATAAAATTCAGTTTTGAACTTTTTTTAAATTCTGTAATAATATCCAATTAAGAGATATTGAATCAGAATAAATATTCGCAAAAGTCAATATATTCAATATAAGCCTTCATAAGCATTTCATATGCCTATAGTCAATGAATAAAGGGATAGATCAGCCCAATTGAAACTGGAAATAATTTAAATACTTATGTTCATAAGTTCAAAAGTATAGGAGCAGAATTAGGCCATTCAGCCGCTCAATTCTTCTTTTTTTTTTGAATATATTTTTATTAGAGGCCATACATATAACAAATAATATAGCATTTTTTTCCAAATATAGTTGATACATCTTTCCAAAATTATATAAATGTTAACAAAATATATATATTGGCCTCACTTTTTTTTATAGAGTGAAAAAAGTATAAAGAAAGAATAGTGAATAATTATAAGAGTATGATTATAGTTGATTAATATAAAGAAGAGAGAGAAGAAAAAAAAATAAAATAAAATAAAATAAACAAAAACAAAAAACAAAAAAATAAAAAATAAAAATAAAAATACTTGTGGAAAAGAAAACGGTATACAACTTATCAATGAGTGGAACAATTTCTAATTATAATATATAGAGACAAGTATATAAATCTGACCTTAAACATTTTTGTTTGATCTTTCCACCGGGTACTCATTGAGTTTCTATGCTGAGCCCAGCTACCCCTTCATATAATCAGTGAATGGAGACCATATTTGTTCAAAAATCTCAGGTTTATCCATTAGGATAAATCTAATTCTCTCCATTTGTAATGTCTCCAACATTTCCACTGTCCACATTTTAATTGTCGGGGATAATGGTCCCTTCCAAAATTGTAATATTAATTTTTTTTCCAATTATTAAACAGTAATCCAGAAAATTTCTTTGATTTACTGTTAAAATTTGATTTGAATCTAAAACCCCAAATATAATTAATTTTGAGTCAGGGCTTAATGTGATCTTTAAAACTGTGGAAATAATTTTAAAAATCTCAGTCCAATAACTTTTAAGTTTTGTACATATTACAAAACTATGATTTAAATCGGCTTCTATATGCTGACATTTATCACATAATGGTGATATAGTAGGAAAAATTCTATTTAATTTCTTTTTTGAGTAGTGTAATCTATGTATTACTTTGAATTGTATCAAAGTATGTCTGGCATTTAACGAACAGCGATGAATTCGTTGTAAGCTTTCTTCCCATAAATCTTCTGTTATAGGTAAACCAATTTCATTTTCCCATTTTTGTCGGAATAGTTCCGTTTTTGGCATTTCCCTGTCCAAAAAAATATTATATATATATGCTATTAATTTTTCTGTTGTTGGATGCTTGTTAAGTACTTCATCCAGTATACCTGGCTCTCTATTTCTGTAATTTAGCGTATTTAATTTGACATAATCTCTAATTTGTAAATATCTAAATAGATTATTTGCTTGCAGTCCATAAATCTCTTTCAACTCCTGGAATGAGAGGAATTTCCCATTCCTGTAAAGATGTTCTATCCTTATTATTCCTAAGTTTTTCCAATGTCTAAACCCCACATCCAATGTCGAAGGTTTAAACATAGGATTATTCATAATTGGTAAACAAAGTGGTATAGTTTCTAAATGTAAAGTCTTAATGATTTGTTTCCAGGTACGTATATTATTTAAAATTATAGGGTTTTCCTTATATAATTTTTTTTGTACCACCCCAGGGGCAAGGAGTATTGTGCTTATGTCGAAAGGGAAACAATCTTCCTTTTCAATTCTTAACCAAGCTGGGTCTTGTTCCATCTGTATCAATCAATAATTAAAGTTCTTAATCTGAACCGCCCAAAAATAATATAAAAAATTAGGTAAAGCTAATCCACCATTTATCTTAGATTTACATAAGTGTGTTTTACTTATTCTATGATTTTTGTAATCCCAAATGAAGCTATTAACTATAGAATCAATTAAAAAAAAAAAATTTTTAGGAAGATATAATGGAATAGCTTGAAATAAATATAGTAATTGAGGCAGAAAAATCATTTTAATGGCATTTATTCTACCGATCATTGATATCGGTAATGTTTTTCAATATAAAATATTTGTTTTTAATTTATTTAATAATTGAGGAAAATTAGATTTAAATAAAGAATTATAAGATTTTGATACATTAATTCCAAGATATTTAATTTGATTATTAGCTATTTTAAATGGAAATTTTTGTAATTTATTCAATTTAATTCCTGTTATAGGCATAATTTCACTTTTGTTCCAGTTAATTCTATATCCTGAGAACTCACTAAATTCATTTATCACTTCAAGTACTTTAGGGATGCTAACCTCTGGTTTTGTTATATATAATAAAACATCATCTGCATATAAAGATATTTTATTAATTGTAGTTTTAGTATTATATCCATAAATATCTGGTTCTACTCTAATCCTTTCGGCTAATAATTCTATAGCGAGTGCAAATAGTAACGGTGATAACTGGCAACCTTGTCTACAACCCCTAGAAAGATTGAATTTTGCTGATAACATTTGGTTTGTTAGGATTCTTGCTGTTGGGCCTGAATATAAAATTCTAACCCATTTGCAAAATCCTTCTCCCAGTTGAAATTTCTGCATTATCCTAAATAAATAAGGCCATTCAACCTGGTCAAACGCCTTCTCCACATCCAGGGATATAACTGCTAGTTCAACATCAGTCATTCTATTCCAGTAGATAATATTAAACAGAAGTCTTAAGTAATAAGTAGAATAACGTTTAGGAATAAAACCTGTTTGATCATGATGTATTAATCTATTGATCACTAAACTTATCCGTTGAGATAACATTTTTGTTAATATTTTTTGATCTGTATTTAAAAGAGCTATTGCTCTGTATGATCCTGGGTCTTCTGGATCTTTGTCTGCCTTAGGAATAAGTGTAATTGTGGATTATTTTAAGGTTTCTGGAAGTTGTTCTTGTTCGTAGGCAACTTTGTACATAATTTGTAACCGTGGGACGATCAAATCATGAAACTTCTTATAAAATTCAACCCCCAAACCATCGGGTCCTGCAGCTTTACCATTCTTCAATGATCTAATTGATTCCTCAATATCTTTTGCTGATATTTCGGCATCTAATAATTCTCTACCTTCCCGATCTAATCCATTAATGTTACATTTCTGGAGAAACGTTTCTATTGTCTCAGGTTGATCCGTCACTTTTGATGTATAAAGTTTTTGATAATATTGTTGAAATCTATCATTAATATCTTTTGGTAAAGTTAATATATCTCCTTGTTCAGATTTGACCTTATATATCAGCCGCTCAATTCTACTCCTCCATTCAATCATAACTGATCTATCTCGCCCTCATAACCCCATTCTCTTGCCTTCTCCCCATAACCCCTGAAAGAATACTTCTTTCTTAGTCATAGGATTGAATCATATTGAATGTCGGTGCTGGCTCGAAGGGCCGAATGGCATCTATCTTCATAGAAACATAGAAACATAGAAAATAGGTGCAGGAGTAGGCCATTCGGCCCTTCGAGCCTGCACCGCCATTCAATGTGATCATGGCTGATCATCCAACTCAGTATCCCGTACCTGCCTTCTCTCCATACCCCCTGATCCCTTTAGCCACAAGTGCCACATCTAACGCCCTCTTAAATATAGCCAATGAACTGGCCTCAACTACCTTCTGTGGCAGAGAATTCCAGAGACTCACGACTCTGTGTAAAGAATGTTTTCCTCATTTCGGTCCTAAAGGAATTCCCCCTTATCCTTAGACTGTGACCCCTTGTTCTGGACTCCCCCAACATCGGGAACAATCTTCCAGCATCTAGCTTGTCCAACCCCTTAAGAATTTTGTAAGTTTCTATAAGATCCCCCTCAATCTTCTAAATTCCAGCGAGTTCCTTCGAAATTCCTTCGAAATGTTAACTTTGCTCTTCTGCACATTCCTCACTCTTTTCACTCCCTCACTGGCAATTGCACCCTCAACTTCTATGTATTACACCAAACGTATTTGGCTCATACATTTCCCTTCCCTTTAACTCCTAATTTTCCCTCTGAAGCTTTTTTTCAAACCCGTCTCATACTCCCTCTTAATATCATTTTGATCTTCATGACCATTTTTATTTCATAGCATTGGAAAATGCACCAGCATATCTTTCAATGTTCTTAACATATCATCAATATTAACTGTTATTTTACTTTTATCTGTAAGAAGTTGTATGGTATGCTTGCCGTCATCGATGTATAGGAGTATGTTGGCAGTACAGTGGCGCAGAGTTAAAGTTGCTGCCTTACAGTGCCAGAGACCTGGGTACAATTCTGACTATGGGAACTATCTGTATGGAGCTTGTACATTCTCCCCGTGTGTCTTCAACGGGGGCTCCAGTTTCTCCCACACTACAAAGACGTACAGGTTTAAGGTTAATTGGCTTTGTTGAAATTTGTAAATTGTCACGAATGTGTAGGATGGCGTTTAGAGTACGGGGATCGCAGGACAGTATGGACTCAGTGGGCTGAAGGGCCTGTTTCCACTCTGTATCTCTAAACTAAACTAAGGAGTCATGCACAGTGCCCTCCATAATGTTTGGGACAAACGCCCATCATTTATTTATTTGCCTCTGTACTCCACAATTTGAGATTTGTAATAGAAAAATCACATGTAGTTAAAGTGTACATTGTCAGATTTTATTAAATTGTATTTTTATACATTTTGGTTTCACCATGTAGAAATTACAACTGGATTTATACACAGTCCCCGCATATCAGGGCATCATAATGTTTGCGACACAGGGCTTCACAGGTGTTTGTAATTGCTCAGGTGTGTTTAATTGCCTCCTTAATGCAAGTATTAGAGAGCTCTCAGCACCTTGTCTTTCTTCCAGTTTTTCCATCACCTTTGGAAACTTTTATTGCATGAGGAACAAAGTTGTGCCAATGAAAGTCAAGTAAGCCATTATGAGACTGAGAAACAAGAATAAAACTGTTAAAGACATCAGCCAAACCTTAGGCTTACGAAAATCATCTGTTTGGAACATCATTAAGAAGGAAGAGAGCACAAGTGATTTCACTAATCGCAAAGAGACTGGCAGGCCGAGGAAGACCTCCGCAGCTGATGACAGAAGAATTCTCTCTATAATAAACAAAAATGGCCAAACACCTGTCTGACAGATCAGAAACACTCTTCAGGATGTGTGTGGATTTGTCAATGATCACTGTCCTCAGAAGACTTCATGAACTGAAATACAGAGGCTACACTGCAAGATGCAAACCACTGGTTAGCCGCAAAAATAAGATGGCCGGGTTACAGTTTGCTAAGAAGTACTTAAAAGAGCGATCACAATTCTGGAAAAAAGTCTTGTTGACAGATGAGACGAAGATTAACTTATATCAGAGTGATGGCAAGAGCAAAGTATGGAGGAGAGAAGGAACTGCCCAAGATCCAAAGCTTACCACCTCATCTGTGAAACACGGTGGTGGGGGTGTTATGGCCTAGGCATGTATGGCTGCTGAAGGCACTGGCTCACTTCTCTTCATTGATGATACAAATGCTGATGGTAGTAGCATAATGAATTCTGAAGTGTATAGACACATCCTAACTGCACAAGTTCAAACAAATGCCTCAAAATTCATTGGCCGGCAGTTCATTCTACAGCAAGACAATGATGCAAAACAAACTGCAAAAGCAATAACAGAGTTTTTCAAAGCAATAACAGAGTTTTTCAAAATAGTCAATTCTTGAGTGACCGACTCAATCACCCGATCTGAACACAATTGAGCATGCCTTTTATATGCTGAAGAGAAAACTGAAGGGGACTAGCCCCCAAAACAAGCATAAGCTAAATATGGCTGCAATACAGGTCTGGCAGAGCATCACCAGAGAAGGCACCCAACAACTGGTGATGTCCATGAATCGCAGAATTCAAGCAGTCATTGCATGCAAAGGATATGCAACAAAATACTTAACATGACTACTTTCATTTGCATGACATTGCTGTGTCCCAAACATTATGGTGCCCTGAAATGGGGGGACTATGTATAAACGCTGCTGTAATTTCTACATGGTGAAACCAAAATGTATTAAAATGGCCTTTATTAAAATCTGACAATGTGCACATTAACCACATGTGATTTTTTTCTATTACAAATCTCAAATTGTGGAGTATAGAGGCAAATAAATCAATGATGGGTCTTTGTTCCAAACATTATGGAGGGCGCTGTAGTCATGGTGCAGCCATATAAGACATTGGTTAGGCCGTTCTTGGAGTATTGGGTGCAATTCTGATAACTGCACTACACTTGTGGAGGCTTTGGAGGTGTAGAAGAGGTTTACCAGAAGGCTGTCTGGATTAATGGGTATCAGCTATAAGGAGACTTTGGATAAATGTGGATTGTTTTCTCTGGAATGTCAGCAGTTGAGGCGAGAACTGCAAGACGCATGCAGTGTTGCCTGACTGGTGCCCAGATTCGGGACATCTCGTCCGACCCACAGAGGAACATCCAGAAGTAATAGGACAGGAAGTTTAAGAAGGGATAAGAGACTAAGGTCAGATAAAATATGACCTTATATATGAGAAGAGGATTGATAAATACTGAATTAAAGGTGTTATATTTGAATGCATGTGGTATATGGAACAATTGGTAAGTATGACATTGTGGGCAGTTTGGAGATGAGGCTGAACTGGGAGCTGAATATCCAAGGTTACATGTCCTATCGAAAAGACGGACAGGTGGGTAGAGGGATGAGGGGGATCTTCTGGTAAGGAATTAAATTGAGTCCTGAGCAAGGGATAACCTAGGATCAGAAGATGTAGAATCTTTGTGGGTAGAGCTTAGAAACTGCAAGGGTAAAAAGACCCTGATGGGAGTTATTCACAGGCCTCCTAACAGTAACCAGAAAGTAGAGTGCAAATTACATCAGGAGATACAATCGGCATGTAAAGGGCCTGTCCCACTAACGCGACTTATCAGCGACTGTCTTCGACCTTCAAGCTAGAGGGAACTCCCCCCAAAAAACTCGAGCTGGTTCGACCGTCAGCGATAAAACCACGAGGTGGATCGACCGACCGCGCGCGCACCCGCACATGCACACACGCACACACGCACACACACACACACACACACACACACACACATAAAGGCGGAGTCCAGGGAAAGCGGGGGAGCGCTGTCTGAAATTCACACCCGCGGTGAACAGGAAGGTAAATGATGGCTGGCACAGTTAAGGTAAGTCCTTTAGAGAGTACAGGGGCGTTGAGAGAAGTGGGGGGAAGAAGGAGTGGAGACACTTTTAAGAAGCCAGACAACATATAATAAGGTTTAGCGGGCATCTAACATTACCGGTTGGTTTTCCTTGGTTCTGCAAGCTAGAACGAGCCAATTAAAATGAGCGGTCAGCAAAGGAGATTGCCTACGGCAACCCTCGACTGCCTATAACTACATGGCGACCCCACTCCACTGCACTACGAGTTCAAAAGAACCATGCCGACCAATTTTTACGCTGAAAATTCTTCCTCGACCAAACTGAGGCAGCGAGTATACAGGAACTTCCCTCGGGATAGAAGGAGAGTTATGGTGACCTCCGAGGACATTCTAGGACCACGTGTCGACCATGCTGAGAGTTTGAGTCGAGCGCAAACTCATCTAAACTCGCAAATTAAGTCGCCGCAGTGAGACAGGCCCTTAAGAAAGGCAATGTTATGGTGGTCCTGGAAGATTTCAATATGCAGGTAGACTGGGAAAATCAGATTGGTACTGGGCCCCAAGAGAGGGAATTTGTAGTGCCTATGAGATGGTTTCTTTGAGAAACTTGTAGTTGAGCCTACCAGAGAAAAGGCAATTCTGGGTTTGGTATTGAGTATTGAACCGGATTTGATTAGGGATTTGCAAGTTGAGAGTGAGAATATAAAATTGGATATGTCCGTATTTCTGTTGAGCAAAGGTGACTTCAGAGGCATGAGGGAGGAGCTAGCTAAAGTTGATTGGAAAAGTACCCTTGCAGAAATGACGGTGGAACAGCAATGGCAGGAATTTCTGGGAACAATTCGGAAGACACAGGATTTTTTATTCCCTAGAGGAAGAAAGATTCTAATGGGAGAATGAGGCAACTGTAGTTGACAAGGGAAGTCAACAATAGCATAAAACTAAAACAAAATACATATTACATTGCAAAGATTAGTGGGAAGCTGGACGATTGGGAAGCTTTAAAAAAACAACAGAAGGTAACTAAAAAGGCTATATGGGAGAAAAGATCAAATACAAATGTAAGCTAGCCAACAAAATAAAGGAGGATGACAAAAATGTCTTCAGATATATAAAGAGTAGGAAAGAGGCAAGAGTGGATAGAAACATAGAAAATAGGTGCTGGAGTAGGCCATTCGGCCCTTCGAGCCTGCACCGCCATTCAATATGATCATGGCTGATCATCCAATGAGGCAACTGTTGGATTGCTGGAAAATGATGATGGAGAAGTGATAATGAGGAATAAAGAAATGGCAGAAGAATTGAATACGTTTTTTGCATCAGTCTTCATCGTGGAAGACACCAGCAAAGTGCCGGAAATTCAAGAGAGTCAAGGGGTGAAAGTTAGTGGATTTTCTAAATGGGGAAGAATTCAGAAATCGGAGGTGCAAAGGGACTTGGCTGTGCTGGTGCAGGATTCCCAAACAGTAAATTTGCAAGTCGACTCAGTAGGAAGGAAGGCAAATGCAATGCTAGCATTTATTTTGATAGGGATGTAATGCTGAAGCTTTAAAATGCACTGGTCAGAATGCATTTGGAGTATTGTGAGCAGTTTTGGGCCCCATATATAAGGAATGATGTGCTGGCATTGGACAGAATTCAGAGGAGGTTTACAACAATGATCCCAGGAATAATTGGGTTTAAACATGTTGAGTGTTTGAAGGCACTGGGTCTGTACTTGCTGGAATTTACAAGGATGAGGGGAGTTGCATTGAAACTTACCGAATAGTGAGGAACCTGGATAGAGTTAAAGTGGAGAGGATTTTTCCAGTAGTGGGAGAGACTAGGACCAGGGGCCTCAGATTAAACAGATGCATCTTTAGAAAGAAGATGAGAAAGAATTGCTTTGGTCAGAGGGTGATGAATCTGTGGAATTCGCTGTCACAGATGGCTGTGGAGGTCAAATCAATTCAGATTCTTGATTAGTATGTGTCAGGCTTTATGGGGTGAAGGCAGGAGAATGGCATTGGGAGGGAAAGATAGATCAGACATGATTGAATGGCAGAGTAGACGATAGACTGAATGGCCTAATTCTGTTCCTAGAACATAAAAATATGAAGTACGTTCAAGTTCACATTTATTGTCACATGCACCAATTGGTACAGTGATATTTGAGTTACCATACAGCCATACGGACAAAAAGAACGGACAAATACACAATAGAATTTAACATAAACATCCACTACAGTGGTATCAACATTTCTCACTGTGATGGAAGGTAATAAAATTCAGTCAATCTTCCTCCTTTTGTTCATCTGCGGTCGGGACCAAGTACCCTCCGCAGTCGCCGCTACGGACGGCCCAATCTACAGGCCCTCTCGCTGGGATGATCAAAATGCCGACATCAGGACGGATCGGAATACACTCTGCGGTTTGGAGTTCCAGAATCGGCCGCTTCTTACCAGAGACCGGGGCTTCCGAAGTCCACAGGCCCCGCTGGACAGAGCTCCAACACTGGCGATCCTCGACAAAAGATCCCAGGCTCCACAATGTTACAGTCAACGCCGCGCCCACGGCTAGAAGCTCCGCAGACCACAGCTCCACGATGTTAAAGTCAGCAGGCCCCACGATCGGAGCTCCAACACTGGCGATCCTTGACAAGGATACTAGGCTCTGCGATGGTAATTCCACGCTGCGCCTGCTGCTGAAGCTCTGGGCCGGTCTCCGGTTGGAAAGTCAGTGCCAATCCAGTTGGTAGGCCGCGAGGGAGGTGAAGATGCGACACAGAGAAAAGACGCATCTCTGTCCAGGTAAAGTGACTGAAAAACGGTTTCCCCCTATTTCCCCCCACCACCCCCCACATGGAGAGTGATGGTTGCCTGGAATGCATTGCGAGGATTGGTCGTGGAAGCAGATACATTAGTAGCATTTAAGAGGGGTTAGGATAGACCTGTGGATAGGCGGGGAATGGAGATGCATGAAACATGCAGGCTGAGGATATTAGTTGACCTGGCATCATATTCGGCATGGATGTTGTTGACAGAAGGGCCTGTTCCTGTGCGACACTGTTCTATGTGTAGGAAAGAACTGCAGATGCTGTTTTAAATCGAAAGTAGACACAAAATGCTGGAATAACTCAGCGGGACATGCAACATCTCTGGAGAGAAGGAATGGGTGAAGTTTCGGGTCGAGACCCTTCTTCAGTCTGATTCGAAACATCATCCATTCATTCTTTCCAGAGATGCTGCCGGACTTACTCCAGCATTTTGCTAACCTACACTGTTCTACGTTCAATGTAATGCCAATTTTAAATTACAGTGTGTGCTTAACATGTAAAGCGGTTCATAACACTTATCTGAAAGTGTATTAGGAAATAGCTGCTATATATTCATATACTCAGCAAATGATAGTCCATTTCCTGTCTAATCCCATTGTTGTCGATTCCCTTGTAATGCAAAAATTACTACCCATTCGAATAGGAAATTTCAAAGATTCACAACTCTGAGAAAATACTTTACTCTGGTTTATCTCGTTAACCCTTTATCCCAAGACTTTGCTCTTACATCCACTCTGTCAATCTTATACTTTCAATCATATCATCTTTCATTCTTCATAATGTTGGATTGTATAGACCTCATAGCCAACAAAGTCAAGAAACTGTAAAATTAGTCCCAGCATCAGTTAGGATGCATTGTGTGATATATGAATAGGGCAGTGGCTAGGACTTTTAGTTTAATTAGGCCTTTGGTGGTAACTTTACAATTAACCACAATCTTACAGAGATTAAAAATAATGTCATGGCCAGTGATAATAAAGATGAGGATGAGGATGAGGGTTTTAGTGGCAGAATAAATGAGGCTGAAATGAAGTTTGGCCAAAATGGCAAAAGGTAGTCTTTGTCACAGTGCAGAATATGTGGTGCAAAGCTAATTTTCTATCAAGTAAGACGTTGAAGATGCAACAATCCAGTGGAACCTGGTGTAAATTAATGGTATTTTGATCAGATTGAAGTTGAAATTAACACATTATTGAACAATTCTTTGAAATACAAATTGTCAGTCCTGGGATTGTCAATATAGCCAAATTAATCACTCAATATTCATGCAGTAGATAATAGCAAATATCTTCAAAGCAACAGATATCGACTCTAATAAGAATTCATTTAAATTTATTCATATTTATTCATATATTTTGTTGCCTGCAATTCCATCAGGTTTCAACCATATGTCAAATGGAAATTAATTTTTCATCCCATAATTGTACTTGGTGTTTTGTTTGAGTTGGGTGCTGTGGTGATATTAACAAAACACCCCTTTATGCTCACATTACCTATAGCCAAATGTATTATTGAAATGAAACTGCCACTCAGCATTTTACTGAAATAATTTTGGAATAATGCAAATCAGAAACTGTTATCCATGAATTACATGTAGAATACTGCTCCATTTTAAAGAAAAAAAAGAGTTACACAAAAACTGCTGTCTCACATAAAACACCAATGCACCATCGTGGTCTGTCTGAAGAAGGGTCTCGACCCAAAATATCACCCATTCCTTCTCTCCAGAAATGCTGCCTGGCCCCTGAGTTACTCCAGCATTTTGTGTCTACCTTCGATGTAAACCAGCATCTGCAGTTCTTTCCTACACATTGTGATTTGAAACCTCATTTGAACTATTCTTATAAAAGTATTAATTGCAATCAATCCTGGATATCCATGAGTTTCAAGATGTTTCCTAATTATCAGTTTTGGCCTGTTTCACCTCACACTGGAAATTCCCACAAACAGATATGGATTACCCTTGCTCTTCTGGCGTGAATTCTGTATCAGGGAGAGAGTCATAAAGTCATAAGCACAGAAACAGGCAATTCGGCCCACATGTCCATGCTGACCACGATGCCCCATCTAAGCTCATTTAATTTGCAGAAGTGTAGTTCAAATTGAATTGAGCAGAACATATAGATTTGTAGGTCGTGCCTAATCTAGTTGAGCTGTACCTTGATTCAGTATAAAAAAAAAACTTTTGAGGACAACATGCAAATGCTTTTGGTTGTAATGTGTAACATTTTAAAAATTACTTGCTTTCTTTTGCCCGTATGGTTAATGTTAGCAGTATTATTACAAGCTAAAAAAGTGAAAGCACTACCCCAATCTTGTGTGAACGGGTGATGGATGTTCAGTGAAGACTCAGGCCTGAGGGCCTGTTTCCATGCTGTACCTTTCAATTCAATTACATTTTATCTTCCCCAATGGTTTATACGTGGTGATGTTGAAAAAAATATTTATGGTTCTTCAGTCTCAGATTTAATTTTGCTTCGGCAATAATGTGAATAATTGTTCATAAAATCTCTGTGAAATTTGGTGTTCCTCTCCAACATTGTGTGAGAAAGCACTGGAATTAATTGTGACCAACACGTTATTTATGAAAATAAGTTAACAAACACGTTTCTCATTTGATTTTTTGAACTAATCTCCAGATCACACAATAGCAATCAAACAGCTTGGAGATGAACAGCTCTTACAGATGTCTGCAATTAACAAGGTGGATCTACTCATATACCCACCCCACCACAAAATAATTTGACAGCTGCATTAGTAGATATTACTCATAATTATGATAAATAGATATCTTTACACAACTGTACATAAATACTTTATGTCCGCTGGGTTTTAATAAAATCATCTCTCATCATTTCAATGAGCCTGAATCAACAATTGGCAATGTAAGCACTTTTATAAACTGAGAGTGTGTTGTAAATGGCAGCATGTGACACTAATAGAATCAAAACAAGCTATAACTAACTAAATGATAAATTAGCCACTGGTTCATTAACCATCATGGTGCTGAGGCAGATTAACTTTAGTTTTTAAAACAGTTGTTAAGTAGAAAGCAAGGTTTTCAAATGGAAAAGACACAACAGCTGCCATAATAATTTGTCAGGAAATAGAGTCAATAAAATTGTTAAACAGCTCCAGCCAAATACAGCAGGAGGGACTTGAGGGAAAACCTTCTTCCAGCATCAACCAATCTCTACCATCCTCAAACCCATCATTCCACCCAATTTCATTGTTAGTGAGCAGGCCTCTGTTTTGGAAAAGGTGCTGTAGAAATTACCAGAACAAAATAGAGGTCTCAGCAATGATTGTGTGTGGAACACCTCTGATCACGGCCCTGCAGTCAAATAATTCCCATCTCCCCTACTGCTCTCTGCCTTCTACAGCTGTTTTGAATCCATACTATCAAGTCGCTGTGGATCTTATGCATCTAAATCAGATTTTATCTTCACAAATGGTTTATAAGTGGTGATGCAGCTTAGGTTCACGAGGTTAATTCCCAGGATGGCAGGACTCTCATATGATGAAAGAATGAAACGACTGGGCTTGTATTCACTAATATTTAGGATGAGAGGAGATCTTATAGAACCATATAAAAGGGATTGGAACTGCTAGATACAGGGAACATGTTCCCGATGTTGGGGGAGTCCAGAACCAGGGGGCATTCTTATTTAAGAATAAGGGGTAGGCCATTTGGAACAGAGATGAGGAAAAACTTTTTCACACAGAGAATTGTGAATTTGTGGAATTCTCTGCCTCAGCAGGCAGTGGAGGCCGAGTCACTGGATGTATTCAAAACAGAGTTAGATAGAACTTTTGGGGCTTGCGGAATCAAGGGGTATGGGGAGAAGGCAGGAATGGGCTATTGATTGTGGATGATCAGCCATGATCATAATGAATGGCAGTGCTGGCTTGAAGGGCCGAATGGCCTTCTCCTGCACCTATTGTCTATGTATCTATGTATCTACGTTGAAAATAAATTCATGTTCTCCAGTATCAGATTTCATTTTGCTTTGGCAATAATCTGAACAGGTCTACATTTTTGTAAAGTCACTGTGAAACTCGGTGTTATTCTACAACTTTGTGTGAGGAAGCACTGGAATTCATTGTGACCAATACCTATTATTTATAGAAATAAGTCAACAATCATGTTTCTCTCTTGCTATTTTGCTCTAATCTCCAGATCGCTCAATGACATCTGAAGCTGGAGATGGGGCCATTTTTCTGTGCCTGTCCCCAGATTAGGCAGAAGAAAATCATAGTCTATTTGATTGCTTTCCAAAACCTCTTACTGTTTTTGAAGAAATATGGATGGGTTTGCACTTGGTTGTGATATTGCATGTTGCAATATTGCATGTGTAGAATAATAATCCAGTTCTGCTCCACTTGTATTATCAATGGATATCACAGCAGATCCTTACAATTTTGAGATTCAGTTTAGTTGCTGAATGATGGGACAAAATATTCAATGACATATGGATTTATTTCTCAAGCTAAAGCAAGCACATATCTTCCTTCATTCAGGCAGCAGTGAATACTCAATACAACCTGGAAGTGAGCTGCTACCCATACTTTAGACTTTACAGATACAGCGAGGAAACAGTCCCTTCGGCCCACCGAGTTCACGCCGACCAGCGGTCACCCCGTACACTAACACTATCCTACATACTAGGGACAATTTTACAACTTACAGAAGCCAATTAACCTACAAACATGTGTAAGAAGGAACTGCAGATGCTGGTTTAAACCGAAGATGGAAACAAAAAACTGGAGTAGGGTCTCGACCCGAAACGTCACCCATTCCTTCTCTCCAGAGATGCTGCCTGTCCCGCTGAGTTACTGCAGCTTTTTGTGTTAATCTACAAACATGTACGTCTTTGGAATGTGGGAGGAAACCGAAGCCCTGGAGAGAAATAATGCGGTCAAAGGAAGAGTGGACAAACTCCGTACAGACAGCACCTGTAGTCAGGATTGAACCTGGGTCTCATGCGCTGTAAGCCAGCAACTCTACCACTGCACCACTGTGCTGTCCTGGTTTTGCCTAACACTTATGCTAAAGGAAATATCTAGGACAAGAGAAGAAATTAGACAGGAGAAATTGAAATTAATTCAACCTATGCAAACCTGTGTAAAGCTGTATTTTGCCATTCAGGCAGACTAACTCCATGTGCATACAAACTAATGGATGTCTAATGTGCAAAATTAATAAATGATGAGGCCACACTTGACATAACAGTGGGCAGTTTTGATCTTCATATTGGTAGAGAGAGGCAAAGGTTGCAGACACGATTTGCAAGACTAATTCATGAATTGAGAGGATGTGCTTATCAAGAAAGTCTTTACAGGCTACATGTCTTTTCACCACCAAAAGGAAGACTGAGGGGTAAACTTTATGAACTTAGTAATTGGTCTGCACACGTGTAAATCTTTCCACTTGTCAGAATATTAAGTTACATAATAATATAATATTTAAGCAATTATAATTGTCACCAACAAGTGTAGAAATGACAATAGATCCATTAGTTAGTTAGTTTAGTTTATCTCTGTCAGCATGAAACCAGCTATAAAAAATGCAGATTCAACTTGAACTTTGGATAATTACACATTGACAGACAGAAATCTCCAAGGAAACTGAACTACCTTGTTGATTTCTTTCTGTAACCAAACAAGGATATGGAAAACAGAACATAAATAAAAAGCTTTACTTTCCTTGTTAATTATATATGTGTGTCGACTTCAATGGTACCAAATTTCAGAAGCAGTCTGATGTACATGCAGCATTATTCAACCTTACACCACATAATATGAGGTACTATTCACTTCAGAGACGTCCTTTTCAACCAGCATAGAAAAACACCGATAATCCACTCTCTTGATTATTTGGAACTCCCGATGGTACAGTATCTTTCACTCACCGGGTGATGTTTCCTGTGCTCCCTTTAAACCAACTAGGGCCCCTTTTTCGCCACTGCTTTTAAACTGGTTAATTTGAAAATGTTATACTATCATGTAACATCTAAAACAGTGAATTCAAAATGGCTATGACAGGTATTAATCAAGAATATCTGCCATTTTAGCTCCGTCCCAAAGGTGCCAGATCAATAGTTCTACAGTAGATTTTCCCTCCTTCATTGACATACACAATCAATACTTCCTGCAACTGAGGTGAAATCTCATTTTGATGGAAAATGGAGTGGAATAATCAACACTGCATTCCACCAGATCTATTACGTGAGTTGTATATGTTTAGCCTGTGTGTTCTACATAACTGGAACGTTATGTTACAGTTGTTCAAGATGTTGGTGAGGCCGCATTTGGAAAATTGTGTTTAGTTTTGGTCACCCTGTTATACAAATAAAATCTTTCCTTACATTTTTTAATTCACATCAGAGGTTCAGGGTTATTGCAGTCTCAGCCCTCAGGCTTATTCAAAGCAGCAGTGGTTTCATGGTACGTTGCCTATAGTTTTACCTTCAGGTACGTAATATTATCACTTTCATATATCCTTGTACATCTCACTGTAACCTTTCCTGAAGCACACTGCCACTTTTCATAGGAAATATTAAATTCACTGGTGTAGTGTTAGGAGGTCATTCAATTATTGTCCACCCTTGATAACGTTGTTTGAAGCAACAATGATTATCTATTTAAAAAGTACATTTATTAATGAGTGTTTAAGAAAGGACTGCAGATGTGGGAGAGTTGGGAAGGGGAGGGGATAGAGGGAGAAATCAAGGACTACCTGATATTGGAGAAAACAGTCTTTGCTTTCTCCCTCCATCCCCTCCCATACCCAACACCCCCACAGCCTACTGTCCCGCCTCTTTCTTTCTTCTTCCCGTCCCCCCCTCCCCACCTCCTCATCAGTCTGAAGAAGGGTCTCGACCCGAAACGTCACCTATTCCTTTGCTTTATAGATGCTGCCTCACCCACTGAGTTTCTCCAGCATTTTTGTCCACTTTTTATTAATGAATGGGTTCATTGGTGCTATTTATGGATAACTTCCAAAAACTATTATCATAATGATGGGAATCATCACGTAGTCAGTAAAAAATATGAAAATACATGAAATTATACGCTCACTTCCTAACATGTGACGTGGCTGTTGGGGCAAGCAGTGCTCATGCCCAAAACTTCCCTGCCGCTTGCAAACAAATCTCCTCCAAACTACCCAACAGCACCACAACTTTAAAAACTCCTACCCCAATGGGCAGTCGAGGTAGAGGTACAGACAGCACCTGTAGTCAGAATCGAACCCAGGTCTCTGGCGCTGTAAGGCAGCAATTCTGCCGCTGCGCCACCGTGCCGCCCTAGTTACAAGTCATAAATGGACACACCAAATAAATGAGCGAGAGTTTGACAGGCCAGCAGAATGGGTGGGGTTGAATTTTCCTGTTGCTGCAGGGTGCAAGCATCTTCTGTCAGGAGGAAACTGGGCATTTATGTGTGCCTTTTCTTCTGCCCTTCTCCACCCCTGGCCCCCCACAGTCTCAGCCACAAGAACTGGGGGGCTGGGTCAGGCCAAGCAGAGTTGGGAGCGCTAAGCACAGTCATTCACTCACTCTCTGAGTCAGTGAGGCCAGGTGGTGGCTACTCTTCCCATGGCTGCTCGGTCTCCCATCACGACTGTTTCTGTGATCCTCTGCCAAAAACTGCCTTTGTTCATTTCTTACATGAACAGTTGGGGGTCACAAACATATCTCACGAACAGATCCTTGTCGTAACATGGGGACTGCCTGCAGTTTATTATTTGTGGCTTTGGCGTGCTCATTGAACTTTTCTGTGGATGCCAGGATTTGAGTTTCAAGGATGTATTACGCAATGCGAACATTACCTCCCGTTAAAAACATGAAATCATCTTTATAAAGTTGCAAACTCTAAAACCTGAATACAAAGCAATCTGTCTTGATCTTTATATCCTTGACAGTGAACTCATGTCAGTTACTTGTTAGCTTTTTAAAATCCTGACCCTTATTATTACTCTGACTGGTGGCTTCCTTCAGGCCTTTTAAACAACAGCAGAGCTTCTATGCAACATGCAGCAGCATGTTTCGTTCTACAGCTACTATTTCTCCTATTTCATCTGCTAAAGATTCAAAGCTCCATTTGAAGCTCGAGGCTTGGCTTAAACAGATTGCATAACTGTCTGCATGGTAAATATATGTGTATCTTGCTTACAAATGTTAGAACGTGATTACTAAAACTATTCTTTGTCCCTCTAGTTATAGTACCAAAAGAATTGTGAACACATTTTGCAATTTTTGACTGGAAAGCATTTGGTCCCAAAACTGAAGGCTGAAAATTAGTCTTTGGACCTCATTGACATAAACTGGGCTTTTTTATTTTCACTCCTGGGCATGACAGGCATGTTCATGAAGGCAATAATGAAGAGCTTTCTTAAAATTTGCCAAAATGTTGACAGGTGCAAAATTGAAGTAACGTAATTGTGGCATATTTTGAAGGGGCGATGGTCTTGGACTTAGGCAAATTTGTTGATAGTGTGGTTCCCAAGCATTTGTTGCACCTTTCCTTCTCTGTTAAAATGTTGCACTTTTGTCAGGTTCTGACATGGAAACCTTCGAAAGTAGATGGACTGTATTTCGTATGGTGGAAGGAGTGAATATTAAAGGAATGTTTGGGATACCAGCCAATGGATGGTACATTCTACAGATGACACATACAAGATATGTGGGAGTGAATCCACGGATGAGAAATTTCAGCTGTACATTAGATGCTTGTTATTCTACGGACAAAGAAGTGCGAATGATTTCAGAGATGTGTATATAAATGTGACTGATTTATATAGGATAAGTGGAAGAAAGCCATCCACATTGGTACAGTAAAGAGTTCAAGGACCAGAGAACTCGGATTTTAAATTTAGTCCAAAAGATACCGAGAAGATATAAGGAAAAAATATTTTATTCAGAAAGTGGTTAGAATTTGGAACTTGTATGTAAGATTGGTGGAAATAAATTCCATGAGTGCCCACAAAAAGGATTTGGATAGATAAATGATAGAGAATAATTTGCAGGCTTTTGTGGAAAAAGAGGGGTAGACAGGGCCAGTAGTGCTCTACGAGAACCAGGCGCAGTCTCAATGTCCAATTTGTTTTTTTCAGTCCCGTAACATTTTTATGATTTTAGGAGAGCTGTCTTGTCCTGGATGATGTCAAATACCAGAACTTTGACCAAGTGACAGTAAAATTGCAATGACCTATTTGTAAGTCAGGATGTTGTATGACTTGGAGGGGTACTCCCATTAGTTTTTTTGCCTTCTTTATCCATGTGGAAGAGTTGGTGGGTTTAGCTGTATGGAATTATGTCAGTAAACTGGTGAGCTGTGAGGTGTTGCATTTGGGAAGTCAAACCTGGGCAGGTCTTTCATTGTGAATGACAGACCCCTGGAGAGTGTTGTAGAGCACTGGGAACCCGGAGTATAACTACAAAATTACCTGCAAGTGACATTGCAGGTAGATAGGGTGGTGAAGAAGACTTATGTACATTAGCTTTCATCACTCAAGGGATTAAAAGCAAAGGTTTGGACATCATGCAGCAGTTCTACAAGATGTTGGTGATTCTGCATTTGGAGTACTATCTTCATTTCTGCTCACCCTGGTACAGGAAAGATGCCATTAAGCTGAAAAGTGTGCAGAGAACAGAGAAGATGTTTCCAGGACTAGAGGGCATGAACTATTTGAAGAGATTGGGCAGGCTATGACCTTATTTCTTACAGAGCAGGAAACTGAGGGCTGATCTTATAGAGGGTTGTGTAAAATAATGTGGGGGAGAATTAGGGTGAATATGCAGTTTATTTCTCAGGATAGGGGAATTAAGAGCTGTAAGGCACAGATTTAAGATGAGAGGGAAAGGATTTAATAGGAACACAAAGACAACCTTTTCACATATAGCGTGATGGGTATATGGAACGAGCTGCCAGTGAAGGTAGTTAAGGCAGGAACAATAATAACATTTAAAAGACACTTGGACAGGCACATGGATTGGAAAGGTTTAGGGAAATAGGGCCAAACACAAGTAAATGGGACTTAGATGGGGCATCTTACTCAGCATTGACGAGTTTGTGCAAATATCCTGATTCCATACTGTATGTCTAACTATTTTCATGTCCCCAGTTTTCACTGTTTGCCTTATTGTTTAAAGGATGCCATAAAATATAAAGAATAAGTGTTAGAATAAGCAATGTATTTTCTGTTCATTATTATCATAGAAACATAGAAACATAGAAATTAGGTGCAGGAGTAGGCCATTCGGCCCTTCGAGCCTGCACCACCATTCAAAATGATCATGGCTGATCATCCAACTCAGTATCCCGTACCTGCCTTCTCTCCATACCCTCTGATCCCCTAAGCCACAAGGGCCACATCTAACTCCCTCTTAAATATAGCCAACGAACTGGCCTCAACTACCCTCTGTGGCAGAGAGTTCCAGAGACCCACCACTCTCTGTGTGAAAAAAGTCTTTCTCATCTCGGTCTTAAAGGATTTCCCGCTTAACCTTAAGCTGTGACCCTTGTCCTGGACCTCCCCAACATCGGGAACAATCTTCCTGCATCTAGCCTGTCCAACCCCTCATACTGGAATTTTACTTCCCTTTCAAAGTTGGTAAATGGTGTTGTTTGGTCAGTTCTGTGTAGAATAACTGGGCACTTCCTATAGCCTGCTGAGTGCAGCATTCACTCACAAGCATTACAATGTATTTACAGCCCTGAAGCAGACCACTCACCTCAACCTATCCCGCCCAATGACTATGGTCCACGTAAATTTCCTCCCCCCTTTCCTTGTCCAATCCATCAACATATCCTTTATATCATTTCTTCTTCATGAGCTGATGATGGGACTGTGGGAATGCTTGAGGATCTAGTCTCTTTGTACCTCAAACACTCCAATTCCTTCTCTGATAGAACAGGAAAAAAAACAGATCAAATAAGGCTTGGTTATTTCACTGATACGAATCTTCAGAAGATAACATAGTGCAATTGTTGTGGCGGGAATGTTCGATGGGCCCATTTATCGAATTTTAATTAAAAAAAGATACATTTATCTGCTTACATGAAACAGATCTAGATCCGAGCAGTACTTCTGCAGAATACCAAACACTTGAGGTATACTGGTGCATCACGTTTATGTTAAATAATGTGTTATTTTGACAAGCGCACATATATCCACATAATTTACATATATAAGCAAATCAGTTCTGCGTGTATTTTTTCTTGGATCTCAACGTGTCAGGCAGGAAAAAATATTGAATGTCTTTTCTCACCCTTCCACATGACGTATCACAGGAGCAAGAGCATTAATTAAATTGAGAGCACCTCAGATTTTAGAAAAATATTTGTACTTAGGATGAGATATCAAACTTTTATGAGTACAGCAGGACATAGACTAGTTGCAGGAGATAAGCTGTGAAAGTACACACAGTGGGATTCAGCAAGGAAAAAGCTGTTGGAGATAAAATTGTAACAAAGGCAACCACTGAGTCAGAATCAAAGTGAAGAAGCTGGGTTGGACAGTAGGGAATAAGTTACATAGGGAGAAGACACCAGCCATTTTGTGTTAAGCACAATAATATTAGAGGTAGAGTAAATTTTAGTACGTGGTGTTCTAATTTGTTGTGATCTGAATTTTTGTGAATGTTTGATTTCATATTTTTATGGGAGAAATCGGAAGCATAATTCCATTGGTGAACATCGCTTGAATTTGTTGGTGCATGATGAATGAAAGGCTTGCATTTATATTGCACTTTCATGCTTTCAGAACATCCCAAAATGCTTCAGAGTCAATGAAGCATTCATTAAAGTGTAGTCAGTCGCGATTGTAATGGGGGAAGCCAGGCAGCTAATTTGCGTCAGCAAGCTCCACAAACAGCAACGTGACAATGTGACTCAATAGTTTTATTGATGGTGAGTTGTGTCGTGTAATGCTGAGCTGCAGCACAGTTGTTTGGAATTAAGTCAGCCAACATCAACTCAGGCAGCAATCATTTTCCTCGATTGGTTACAAAACCAGTTAAGGGCCTGTCCCACTTGAGCGACATTTGGGCGCCATTTAGGCGATAGCCTAAAAAGAGGTTGTTGTGTCGTGGTCGGGTCGTGACGTGGGCGTGACGCATTGTGACGCATGCAGTGACGCACGGTAACACACGGTGCTTCCCTGTCGCCCCAGGATTTTGGAATGTTCAAAATCCTGGGGCGACATTTCGGCATCTCATCATGTCGTGCGCCCTGTCACTCGCTGACGTATGCTGTCCTCTAGGTGATGCCCAGTTAGGGTTAGGGACCACAGATGGGGTGTAAAATATTCTTCCTTCAATGCATGGATTTTAAACATTCATATTTTAAAAATTAATACAATTAATACAATAAAATCAATTGTGCAAATGTAAAGATGTCTGAGTCGTTCAGTTTTATTTATAGATGTATTGGTCCGTTTCCAGATCCAATCACCATCTCTATAGCTATGACTGAACTCCCCTCTCCCCTCTTCCCCTTCCCACTACCACCCTTCCTTCTCCACCCCCCCCCCCACCTTTCTCCCCTCGCCTCTCCTCCTCCTTCGTCCCTTCCCCCCTCTTCCTCGCTTCTCCCTGCTCCACTCTTCTCCTCCTTATCCACTACCCCTCCAGTCACATCCCCTTCTCCCCCTCTCCCTCCCTTCTCCCATTCTCCACCCCACCCCCCCCCCCACCTTTCCACGGCGCCTCTCCATTTGTGGACACAGCCTACGACCAGCGATCCCCTGCACACTATCCGACACACGCTAGAGACAATTTATACAAAGCTGTTGGCCATGAGTTGTTAGTGGGATCTAGTTATCACAGGGTGGCTCCACAAATGGGGGGTGTCCCCCTCTCCTCCCTTCTTCGCGCTCCACTCTTCTCCCCCTTAGTCACTACCCCCTCCCCTCACCTCACATCCCCTTCTCCCCCTCTCCCCCCCCACCCCCCCCCCCACTTTCCCCGACGTCCCGCATTTGTGGACCCAGCCTGTGGCGGCTAGATCCCACTAATAGGAAACATGTTCCCAATGTTGGGCGAGTCCAGAACCAGGGGCCACAGTCATAGAATATAGGGGAAGTCATTTAAGACTGAGGTGAGTAAAAACGTTTTCACCCAGAGAGTTGTGAATTTGTGGAATTTCCTGCCACAGGGGGCAGTGGAGGCCAAGTCACTGGATGGATTTAAGAGAGAGTTCGATAGAGCTCTAGGGGCTAGTGGGGTCAAGGGGTATGGGGAGAAGGCAGGCATGGGTTATTGATTGGGGACGATCAGCCAAGATCACAATGAATGGCGGTGTTGGCTCAAATGGCCTCCTCCTGCACCTATTTTCTATGTTTCTATAGTACTGCACAAAGGTCACATTTTAGTAACATTGACTGTGGGATAAATGCAGACTTTGGGAACAACAACCCCCACCTCTCCTCGCCTTGCTTCAAAATGGGTGGTGGATATTTAGACTCAGTGGCCGGAGCAGGTGGGTAGCACTGGTACATTGACAACATTGCCTGTACCCAGTTAAAAAGCCCGCTGCCTCTGGGGGTTTAGAGAGACCATTGGAAGAGAGATCTGCCTCTGGGACAAGTCGTGGCCAATAGTTTAGTTCCCATGAGAAGCAGGCAGAACATTAGGGGTTCGAGTCCAACACCTGGGGCTCCTGTGTCACATTTAGTTCAGAGATACAGTGCCCTTCTGCCCACCGAGTCCGCACCAACCAGCGATTCCCCCGCACACTATCCCACACATGCTAGGGTCAATTTATACTTATACCCTGCCTATCAACCTAGAGTTAGGGTTACGGTTAGGGTTAGGGTTAAGGTTAGGGTTTGGGTTTCCTCCCGCACTCCAAAGGCACACAGGTTTGTACAAATTGTTCCTAGCGTGCGTGGGATAGTGTGCGGGTGATCGCTGGTCGCAGGCTGGGTCCACAAATGGGGGGGCGTCGGGGAAAGTGGGGTGGGGGTGGAGAATGGGAGGAGGGAGAGGGGGAGAAGGGAATGTGAGGGGGTAGTAGATAAGGGGGAGAAGAGTGGAGCGGGGAGCGGGGAGAAGGGATGAAAGAGGGGAGAGGGGAGGGGAGAAGGGTAGGAGGGAGTGGAGAAGGAGGGATTGGGACGGGAGGGGGGAAGAGGGGATAGGGAAGTTCAGTCTACACTCACTAAATCCATCCCTGTGAAAAGTTATAGAGACGGTGATCGGTTCTGGAAGCGGACCAATACATCTATAAATAAAACTGAACGACTCAGACATCTTTTCATTTGCACAATTGATTTTATTGTTTTAATTTTAATAGATTAACGTTTAAAATCCATGCATTGAAGGAAGAATATTTTACAGCCTCTACCCTAACCGGGCATCACCCGCATGACAGCATACGTCAGCGTGTATGTCGTGCAACTTGATGGTTTTACGGGCGTCAGTCGCCCAAGTGGGACAGGCCCTTTAGGTTCCTAATCCTGCCAGTTTCCTGGTAAAAAATCCTGTACAATGTGTATATGTGTATGCTGGGCAAGGGCAGATTTAGGTTGAATTCTAAAACATCTCAAGAAGAAAGACAGGTCTCTTGCATAATCTAATTGGAGGTTTTCTTTCTTTAGGCACAAGAGGCTGAGGAGTAACCTTATCGGTGTACCGGGGTCAAGGAAAGAGTGTTCACATTGCGGCCCTGTTTCCACCCATCTTTCCACCGCCACTACCAAGAAGCATAAGAAGCGCAAGGCAGACAACATTGTTCAGATGTCGAGAAGTGTGTTCAGCTCTGGCTGAACAACTTCTAATCTTGTATGTGGACTCGATAAGTAGAAGATTGGTGTATCAAATTATGAGGGACATGGATAAAGCAAACATTCATTGTCTTTTCCAGGGTAGAGGATTCTAAAAGTAGGAGGCACAGGCATGAAGTGAGAGGGGAGAATTTAAGTGAGACTTCATGAGCTTCTTCAGAGGATTGTTCATATAAACATTAGTGTTTTTGGAAAAAGACACTCTGTTTCCAGAATCAACTCCATCTAAAAACCATGTCCTTTAATCAAGCTGCAGATTTCAAAATGTAACTATATTGTACTCAGCATGTGAAATATATGCTTATCAAATGCGGCCAGCCATATTATTTTTCGATAATAAACCATTCATAATCAGTTAAAAAGTAGAATATGTTGCTACTATCAACCCTTCAGTATAAATGCCACCATTGAGTAAACATATTGCTTTATCTGTTAACACTTTTCACGCAAGCCACTTTGTCACGACGCGGTTCTGACAAAGGGTCGTGCAGCTGAAACATTATTTGTTTCTCTTTTCACAGATGCTGCCTAACCTGTTGAGTGTTCCCAGCATTTTCTGTTTTTATTCTGTTTCCCATCATCTGCAGAATTGTTGTTTATTTTTATTCTCTTCCTCTCAAAACGTAATTAGAATGATGGACGTGAACTTCAACTTCAGTCTACATAGCAAAAATTATAGATGTCACGAAGTAATTTTTAAGGATTTAATCTCAACTGAAACAAATGTAGGTGGTGGTTTAATAAACTCTGGCTGGGGAGATCATCAGAGCTCCTCGCTGCGATTATTCCCATTTAATCACTTGCAGCTGTCAGTTGACTCATTTTACAAAGTGAAATATTTACTCTGTTTGACATGTCTCTTCTCCCTGATGAAATGTAGAGAGTTAGTATTATCATACACACTGCAGTCTTATAGTAGCATTGTCCTTGAGGGACAAAGCTTCTGCACGTTGTAACAAGTTGGGTGCTGGACCGATCATTCTCAATGTACCATGAAAACAGGAGCAAGCCAGCTTGAACTGCCTTGTGAAATAGACTTCTTTATGCTGAAGAGCTTGAAAATGAATCAGGTTTAGTGTGCTGTCGTTTACAAATGTAGAATGAACCATAAAATGTTACAATTGGCCATTGCGGCAATTAAAAATAAAACAGTTTGATCCTACTTCGCTAATGTTCATAGATTATGATAAATTGCATCACGAGCTATTTCAAAGGGAAAAGGAATTCCTTTTGCAATCTCTATAATTTACAAGTGAAGGGATCACTCTGACCGGTCACAATATTTCACGGTTAATTTGTAAACCGCTTATTAGTGATCAATCACAAAACATGGAGCTGCTTATTTAAGTTACTGACACCTGGCAAGTGACACAACACTCTGAAGCTCAAGTAGCTTCATGTTGATTCAGATATGATTTATTAGGAGCATCAGTCTCAAAGTAAGATAAATATTTCATAGAAATGAATACACTCTGACCTTGCTGACAGAAGCGGATGCATAACTTTGCTTTAGGCAAGACCTGCGCAAGGATATTGGTAATGCATTAATGTTTAAGTGACCTTATCCAATTGAGAAATCATTTGGGGAATTTCTGTCCCTTGTTGTGAAATCTAATGGTGTGAAAAATGTAGAATGTGTTATGAAGTAGTAAGAAAAGGACATTAAGATGGATCATCATGTCATAATCAATGCTAACAACATAAACCTCATCAATCTTAGGACTGGTCTGGAGTTTTTTACATTTAGTGTCCCTGTCCTTCTCTATGTTATTCAAGAGTCAAATCAAGAGAGTTTTATGGTCATATGTTGCGGACGGGACAATTAAATTCTTACTTGCTGCAGCACAACAGAATATGTGAATATGTAAACATTGTATATAACGGGGAAAAAAAAGAAAAAGTTCAATAAATAAAATATAGTGCAAATAACAATTAATAATATAGGCTTTTGCAGTTCATACTCATGGCTTATTCGTTGTGTTTAATTGGCTGATGGCTGTGGGTATGAAGTTGTTCTTGAACCCGGACGTTACAGTTCAGGCTCAGGTACCTTCTTTCTGATGGCAGTGGTGAGATGAGTGTGTGGCCAGGATGGTGTGGGTCCTTGATGATTTTGGCTGCGTTTTTGAGGCAGCGACTGCGATAGAGCGCTTCGACGGTGGGGAGGTCAAAGCCGGTGATGGACTGGGCAGTGGTCACAACTTTTTGAAGTATTTTTCGCTCCTGGACGTTCAAGTTGCCGAACCAGGCCATGATGCAACCAGTCAGAATACTCTCTACCGTGCACCTGTAGAAAATTAGGAGAATCCTCTTCGACATGTCGAATCTCCATAATCTTCTCAGGAATTAAGTCGGTGATGTGCCTTCTTTACAATTGCACGGTGTGCTGGGTCCAAGAAAGATCTTCTGATATCCAGGAATTTGAAGTTATTGACCCTCTCATTGTCCCATTGATATAAACAGGATTGTGGGTCCTTATCCTTCCCCTACCTTTTTTTTTTCTCTACCAAAGTCCACAATCAGTTCCTTGGTCTCACCGATGGTGAGAGCCAGGTTGTTGTGCTGGCACCATTTGGTCAGATGGTCGATCTCACTTCTATACTCTGACTTGTCCCCATCTGTGATTCCTCCAACCACAGTGGTGTCGTCGATGAACTTGATGATGGAGTTCGCACTATGACCGGCTCCGCAGTTATGGGTATAGAGTGAGAGTGGGTATAGAGTGGGTATATTCTAATGAGTTATGGACACATATTTGCCATCCAGGGGTCAAGGCTAACAGTTCGAGCTGACTAGTTAGTTGACAGCTTTCGTCAGGTGGGCCCTGCATATCCATGTGAGATATGCAGGCTGTTAAGAGTTGATCTTGGCATCATGTTCAACACAGATATTGTGGGCTGAAAGGCCTGTTCCTGTGCTGTACTGCTCTATGTTCTATGAGAGGGTACAAGTGTGGACCGCAGGAAACTGCTAATTTTTGTGGTGCTGAGAGAAGCATTACTGCTTCTTCGAGCTTCATGGTAAGAAGCGATAAAATATACCATCCTGCAATTTTGTTAATGTCCTCCTGTGTTACCTTTTCAGGATTCCTAGTTAGGCTGCAGAAAAGACCACAGAATGTCATAAAGTCGAACCACATAAAGTCATAGAGTGATACAGTTTGGAAACAGGCCCTTCGACCCAACTTGCCCACACCGGCCAACATGTCACAGTCCCCCACCTGCCTGCGCTGGGTCCATATCCCTCCAAACATGTCCTATCCATGTACCTGTCTAACTGTTTCTTAAAGGTTGGGATAGTCCCAGTCTCAACTACCTCCTCTGGCAGCTTGTTCCACACACCCACCACCCATAGAATGGAGTCTTCAGTCCACCATGTTCACGCTGACTTTATGGCCATCTGTACTAATTATTTTTGCCAGCATTAGTCCTTATTTCTATGCCTTGCCTACTTAAGGGCCTACCTAAATGTCACCAAAGTATAGTGATTGCATTTACTCAAACACAAAGCATAACATCCATGCATGTACTTCGCTCAGTTCAGCCAAACAAGCACTTTGGTTCTGAGTCGAAGGACTACAAGGAACATATTCAGGCATTTGAGAGGCATTTAAACAGATCTGTGATCAGATGTGCCATTGGTACCGCGTGGGGAGGATTCTGGCATGCTTTAGCTTTATATTGGAAAACAGGTTCAGTGTTTCAATTTTGCCTTCCCTCACCGCACAGAGAACAAAGCCTTTAACAAACCTTTGAACTTACTTAAAAGGTGAACAGAATCTTAAATAAGTTCTACATTATTTCCCCTCCTGTTTTCTATTTGTGAATTCTTGTCATGTTTGTATCAATAATTTAGCTTCAGAGTTTTGTCATTTGCCTACAGGAAAGTGAATAATAATGGAAAGGAACGGATTTCAATGTTACTGCAGAATGACAGTCTCCAGTTCTGCTTCAGCACGTCGCAGAGTGGAGATCCCACTACAATGACAATATGACTCACCACCAGCCTCACAAGGGCACCAGCATGACATTTCCATTTCACACACTATGCTTCTTTATGGCTCTCGGGCTCTCTCAGCAAAAAATCTCAATTTGGTAGCAGCTGTGCTAAATTAGAGTGTAATTTGCTGCTGTGAGCTCTTGCCCACTGGGAACTGGCCTATGACTGTTAGAAAACTGGCAGTGACACATCCAGTAGAGAGTGATGGAAGGAACGAGAAACCAGTTCACTGGCACTCCTGCTCACTAGTTATATGATCAAAATAGAGCCCCCAGTTACCTTCACTCACAGCACTGCAATAGCCACACAGCCTTAAAACCTAAGCTGCTCAGAGTTAATTTGTGTCAGCAGGCATCAACTATGACTCTAGGTTTGGTGCATTACTAAAGCTGAGCGATTAGCACTGAAATCAGACTCCTGGGAAGAGAGCTATCATGGATACGACACTGATGCACCTCTGCATCACATATCACATTAATAAATTTTGGGTACATTTCCATTTCCATCTGAACGCATACATTTCACATACATGAATAACTGCTCTCTCACCTCAGCCCTGTATTTCTGAAGGTGTTATATCATGTTGCGGTGCTTCTCAGGTGCTGTTTACCCTCTGTGGCCACATGCAACTTAAAGCCGTGAGTGTTGACAAGTTTTTCAACCGGTTTATCTTGGCCTCAATTAAAGTCAATCCATACAGACTTTCCAGCAGGGATCCTTAAACAGCAATGTGGAGAAACAGCCCAGGGCAATTTTATTCCTCCTTAGGTCTCCTATAGAGTCTACTTAGAGTTTAGTTAGACAGTGCAACTGCAAGGAGCAGCTGAGATAAATTGCATAAATGTATTTATGGGAACTAGACAAATACAAACAAAAGAATAGAAGATACATTGATAGTGTTGGATAAAATGGTGGGAAGAGCATCAAGCAAAGTGTCAGACCACACAGAACCTAAGACTTGCTTCTTTGCTGTATATTCGACTATGTCATTTAATATTACTGTGCTAAACCTATATTTAAACCATGCAGTTGAGTTGACGATGCATTTGAATTTCTTTGCAGGCTGTTTAAACAATGATAAGCATTTTGTGTGGGTGCGTGGGTGAGCACGTGCACTTCAGAACACAATTAATTTAAATCCCGATCCAATACTAACTGAGATTTCTTGTGCTATTGGATGGAACCGCATGAAATAGAATCAAACAAATTCACAGCTCTATTTTCAAAACTACAAACTACTTTAAAAAGGAAATAGGCAACGTTTTGGGTCGAAACCCTTCTTCAGACCCGAAACGTTGCCTATTTCCTTCGCTCCATAGGTGCTGCCTCACCCGCTGAGTTTCTCCAGCATTTTTGTCTACCTTCGATTTTCCAGCATCTGCAGTTCCTTCTTAAACCTACTTTAAAAAAGTCTGTTTTCAGAGATGTCAAATGTCAAAAACTGTGGGAGGAATTGAATATTTTACGAGATTTTCTTTCCCCCAGCATCAGGATAAATATATCTAAATCAGAGAAACCATTGGCCGGATGGAAAATGTATTCTGTATACAGTTTAGCTGGGGAATAAAATCAGAAAAGGGTCTTACTGGGCTAATGTGACATTTCCAAACATGTGACATTTAGCATGACAGACTCTAGTCACAATTTATTTTGCCTCATCAGTAGACCCATTGGAAACTAGGTTAAGGTTGTTTAGAACCATTGCATGTAGGCAATTGACAGAGCAGTTTCACCCGGTTAATCTATACTGAATGTAAAGGCTTCATGGTCAGAGTGTTAATTCATATCATCATATGGTCCTACTCACATTACTGTACGTCTATATTCAATAAGGTGTGGTGTTTCTAACTTTGCATTATTGCACCTTGTAGGTTGTTAAGTTTCTACTCCATAATGGCCTTAATATGGTGTGTCAGTTTGGATCCATATGTAGCACTGATGCATTGAAGTTAAAGAGATGGTTCTCCACAGCTGATTTTTCGCTACTATGGCAACAGGGCCCGGTTTATTGTAGAAGTGTTCTCAAAGCAACTTAATTCAATTGAAAAAAAAAAGAAATTTGTATAAAACCATTAAAATATCCATATTGCTTTAACTTTAATGAATGTTAACCAATATTTGGAGGAAGTGGTGCTGCAGGCACACCGCCAGGAAACATGGTTCGTGGCCTAGCGATTGTTGTGATGTATTCTTTGAAGATGCAAGGTGCTGTTCTTTATTTTCATGTCCACTTCCTGAGAACAAGATGGGTGGCTACCGGGCACTTCATATTCCATTCACAATAGTTTAGAGCCTGCCACTATTTTATCAGCCTTGATCTTGGTTTCTTGGTGGGATGTTCCTGGTCAAATATTTCCTCTAAGCTTTATGTTACAAGCTAAATGGTACAACATTACTGGAAAAATTATTAATGTGATGTGAATATTGATGGTAAGGCCAGTAGTTACGACATATCAACAGAATAATGGAATAGCAAATTGGACACATGATTGACTTGGTGTAGGATGCAGCTGGTGATAATGAAGGGTTGCTTTTCAGATTGGAAGCCAGCAACTAAAGCTATGCCGCAGCGATTAGTGCTGGGTCTTTTATTATTCATCATATATGTTAATATGACGAGAATGCAGGTAGCATGATTAACAAATTTGCAGATGACACTAATGGTAGAGCGGACAGTAAGTGGTTAGAAGATATAGATCAATGGGAAATTGGGCAATGGAATGGCTGATGAAATCTAACTAAGACAAGCGGCTGCACGGTGGGGCAGTGGAAGAGTTGCTGTCTTATAGCACTTTCGGTGCCAGAGACGCGAGTCCGATCCAAACTACGGGTGCTGTCTGTATGGAGTTTGGACATTCTCCCCGTGACCACGTGGGGTTTTCTCTGAGATCTTCGGTTTCCTCCCACACTAAAGATGTACAGTTTTGTAGGTTAATTGGCTTGGTATAAAAATGTAAATTGTCCCTAGTGTGAGTAGGAAAGTGTTAATGTGCGGGGATCGCTGATTGGCGCGGACTTGGTGGGCCGAAGGGTCTGTTTCTGCGCTGTATCTCTAAACTATAAAAAGTAATGCATTTTGAAAAGTTAAACCAGGGCAAGACATACATCATGATAGGCAAGGCACTGGGGAGTGTTGGTGAACAAAGAGACCTTGGTGTACAAGCACATAGTTCCCTGAAAGTGCCAACACAGATAGATAGAGTGATGAAGAAGGCATATGGTATGCTTGCCTACGTTGGCTGAGGCGTTGAGTATCGGAGTTCAGATAATCATTGGTTAGGTTGCATTTGGAGTATTGTGTACTGTTCTGGTTGCCAAGCTATATCAAAGATATAAATAAGCTGCAGAGGGTGCAGAGAGCCTTCACAGAAATGTTCCCTGGACAGTAGGCCTGTGATATTAGGAGGCATTAGATAGACTGGGACTGTTTTTCGCTGCAGCAAAGGAAGCTGTGGGGTGACCTTATAGAGGTTTATAAAATTATGTTGCATAGATAAGGTGAATAGCTATATCCCAGGGTGGGGGAGTCTAAAACTAGGAGGAAGGTTAAGCCGTGGGAAAAAATTTAAAGGCAGTAATGAGCATCTTTCTAGAACCATTGCAGTTTGCATTTTGAAGATACCCACATCTTCTTGGAGAAGGGTTTCCAGGATTTTAATGCAAAAACTGTGAAGAAATGACAATATATTTCCATGTCAAATTGATTGTGACTTTGAGTGTAATTTGAAAGTGGTCCTGGTCTCAAATATCCTTATTCTCTTTACACTTCCTGGGAGAAGAGGTTATGGCTTTGTGAGTTGTTGGAGTAATCTTACTGAGTTGCTGTGGTATATCTTTTAAATGGTATGTAAATGCAATATTGCCAGAGGGAGTGAAAGCTTATGGTGCATGGGATGCCAATCACATTGACAACCTTGTCACTGAAGTTCTTGAGTATAGTTGGAGCTCCAATTATGCAGACTACAGGTATATTCTAACACACACCTGGCATGCCTTCTAGTCGGTGGAAAATCTTTGAATCTTTGGAAATCCAGATGACACTCACTGCTGGATACCCAGCCTCTGAAATGCTCACACAATCACAGTGTTTAACTTTGCCCAATTGTCTGCCCAATTGTCACCCCCGTATTTGTCAGGGGCGTCAAAAGTGGATGTGTCATTGAATGGGAGGTGATCAGAATATTCTTGGAGATGGTTATTGCTTCCAACTTGTGTGGTATACATCTTACACCTGCCACTTATTAGTCCATCCTCTATCATTGACCGTTTTGTTTGCAGGCATGCAATGCATCATTTTTAGAGGAAATTGATTTGAACCATATGCAGTAATGAGGATATATCCACATTTATGAAATAAGTGGGGAGATTGTTGATGAAACACTTGAAAATGGTTAAGCCTAGAATACTGTCTTGAGGAACTCTGATATGGTAGCCATCTCATCCTTACATGAATTTCTGACCAATCATTCCCATCAGGAGTATCAACAGAAGATTATTCCTCACTCCCTGTTATAAGTGCAACAGGAAATTGAAGAATAGAAGAATTGAAGGTAGGGAATTGAAGAATACAGTTGAACAGAGGGATCTGGGAATAACCGTGCATAGTTCCTTGAAGGTAGAATCTCATATAGATAGGGTGGTAAAGAAAGCTTTTGGTATGCTAGCCTTTATAAATCAGAGCATTGAGTATAGAAGCTGGGATGTAATGTTAAAATTGTACAAGACGTTGGTGAGACCAAATCTGGAGTATGGTGTACAATTTTGGTCGCCCAATTATAGGAAGGATGTCAACAAAATAGAGAGGGTACAGAGGAGATTTACTAGAATGTTGCCTGGGTTTCAACAGCTAAGTTACAGAGATAGGTTGAATAAGTTAGGTCTTTATTCTCTGGAGCGCAGAAGGTTAAGGGGTGACTTGATAGAGGTCTTTAAAATGATGAGAGGGATAGACAGAGTTAATGTGGACAAGCTTTTCCCTTTGAGAATAGGGAAGATTCAAACAAGAGGACATGACTTTAGAATTAAGGGACAGAGGTTTAGGGGTAACATGAGGGGGAACTTCTTTACTCAGAGAGTGGTAGCGGTGTGGAATGAGCTTCCAGTGGAAGTGGTGGCGGCAGGTTTGTTGGTATCATTTAAAAATAAATTGGATAGGCATATGGATGAGAAGGGTATGGAGGGTTATGGTATGATTGCAGGCAGGTGGGACTAAGGGAAAAAAGTTGTTCGGCACGGACTTGAAGGGCCGAGATGGCCTGTTTCCGTGCTGTAATTGTTATATGGTTATATAGGAAAGCCGAGACTGGGTATCCAAAGGAATTCTTTAATGATTGGCCAAATTCCCACACTTTCTCTGCCAACTGTATTTGACAATAGTAATATCTTTCTTGATGGTTAGGATCCTACCAAGGGTATATATCAAACCTAAAACCAAACAATGAAACAGCATGGAAACAGGCCATTCGGCCCACTGATTCCACAACAACCATTAATCACCTATTCCCATTTTCTCATTCACCTCCTACACATTGGGGGAATTTTACAGACACTAATTAACTGACAAACATGCACATCTTTCAATAACATTGAGGATTAATTAAGTTACTGGCACTTGGATGCACATACATTTTCCGTTTCTATGTTCCCATGGAGACATAAATCATTCTATTAGGGAGTGAGCTGGATATTATATAAAAGGGTGGATTTATAATGCCGTGAATTACTGTAATTCCTTGAATTATTAAAGTAGTGTTCTGGGTATTAGATTTGGTAGATTATGTCTCAAATCAATAAAGAATGAAATAAAGGGAGGGAAACAAATATTGGATTGGGGAGCAAAGTCGAGAGAGCAAAAGTTACAAAAAAGACAGTTTGACATATTTCATATCTTCAACAACAATTAACTGCCTTAAAAAAGAGACAATTGTAATTGTTTGCTTTTTGAACAAAAGCATTGAATTCCATTTATTCATTGTTGAATTTTGTGAAATGAGTGTTCACCGTGTTACTTGCTGCACAACCTTCTTTAGGGAGGTTACTGGGCAATTAATGTGTAAGTTAAAAGCAAGGGGAATGGAGGATGAAATGCCATTTTTGTGAAGCAGTCTAAAGGTCCTCTCCCACCATGTTGCTGATTGATCGGGCATTGGTAATGATATCATTCAGCTGCAGTTAATTTTTAAGCACATTTTCTGGTCACAAATTTGACCCAATATTCTGCTTTATTTATTTATGTCTATTTATTTATTTATCAATTTATTCACCCAAGGCCTGTCTGTCTGTCTATCTGTGTCCCTGACTATCTCTCTCTCTGTTTCTATCTATCTATCTATCTATCTATCTATCTATCTATCTATCTATCTATCTATCTATCTATCTATCTATCTATCTATCTATCTATCTATCTATCTATCTATCTATCTATCTATCTATCTATCTATCTCTCCCCCAATTTTTCCTTTTTGGAACAAATTAGACAATGTTCCAACACAAATATTTCCTTCACAGTTTCTTTATTACCATGCATAAAACAGAAGAATGCTTTAGTTCTATGATCTACACAACCAAGCTTTCTTGTTTGTAATGAAAGCTAAAAATTATCACAGCATGATTCACCAGAAATCACATTTGCATCTTATTCTAATTTATATTATGCTGCTACAAAATGTTGATCATACTATATACCACTATTAGAATGTGTGCAAAAACTATGAAACGTAATTTCTCCTGTTTATTGGATGGATTTTGTATATCAGGTAAGATACTGGTTCTGAAGAAGGAAGCTAGCATCAAATACATTATTATGGTGTATATTTTTTCCTGCAGATAAAAATCAATTTTCAATTATGTAATCAAAACATCTATGAATTGGTAAAAAGTCTCTCAAATTTTTGAATAGGTCAGAATTAAACTGATCAGGAACTAGAGTTTTTAAAAGATACTTAAGGGTCTGTCCCACTTAGGCTATTTTTGGGCGACTGCCGCCCACTGTCATAGTCATAGCAGGTCGCTGAAAAACCAGCAACTGGACCCCCCTTCAACATAAAATTTAAACTAGAATCATTAATTTAACAAAAAAATAAAATAAAGTCAGCACCGGCGACAACCTACGTCACTTGCCGACAATCTACGTTATACTGGCGACAACCTACGTTAACCTGGTGACAACTACAACAGCACCTACATCGGGAGAAGTCAAGCTATGCTCATTGCCGTCAAACCCACTGTTGTCGACTGTTTCCGATCACTTTTCAACATGTTGAAAATCCAGTGATGACCTGAAAGACGCTACGACTCTTTGGGTGACTGAGACTATTCATATAGACCATACAGGCGACATCCCGGCAACCATGTGGTGACAGCCTATTTGATGGCAGTCGCCTGAAAAATCGCCTAAGTGGGACAGGCCCATTATGCAACTACTAAGAGTTATGCAGTTGCATAGAAAATGTGATATCAGTTTCTTCCATCAAAATTTGATGTGAATTTTTGTTCTTATTCATGTCATATTCCTCTGAAAACAATTTTTTTGGATGGTCAGTAGATAACAACAGAAAATAGTTAAATGCTACAAGTACAAATTAACATATAAAGTAGCATGTCATGCTCTATCTGAAGAAAAACAAATGTAATACTTCAAATGTTGAAACATTTGGTCAAAGGGCCACATTTCATTGATGAATCTCTCTCCATCATCAGACAGAAGTGAGGAACGTTTGTAGTGTCAGTTCCATCAATTACTCAGGTTAAGGTGCTTGGACCACTGTCCCCTATAGCTAATATTGCCAAGTTATATAAATGCCACATAGGTGCTGGTAAATGTAATCTCAAATAGGTCCCTTCAACAATCTATGACATTACCATACAAAAAAATTCTCACCACTGACATCCATAAGGAAAACACTTAACTGGACCGGAGGCCAGATATTCTGTGGCTAACGGTGCCCAAAACCTTTCAACCATCCACAAGAAGCAGCAGTGTGACAGAATGCTTTTCCCTCACCATGAGCATAGAGTTCCAAAAGCTGAGCAAACATGCCTTCTGCCAACTGTATAGCAATTACAAGAAGCACTGCAGCATTTTGCCTTTTAAAGCACCTCCCGAACACACCAACCGCTAACAACTAAAAGTCACATTGGCATCCAGCATCAGCTATTTGCCTCCCATGTTACATACCACTCCGACAGAAATATGTTGCCATCCATTCAACATTGCTGACCCAACATACCTATGACACAGTGGGAGTTCATTCACTGCAAGCATTGCGAGAACTACATCAGTTTCAAGCACTATACAAAAAATGGAAAACATACAAACACCTTTCTGGTAATAACCAGAACCCATCAGAGTATGTAAAAACATTGCATGAAATGTTACCGAGGAAAAACCTAAAAGGGCAATGCCAAGGGAAATACCACAAATGGGAAACAAATCATAATCAGTTAAGAGAGGAGATAAATAGCTCCACAAGCAAAGCTCAACATTTAATTCACGAGTGGCTGCCGCCAATGGGTTAACGATATGCCCCAGGTAGAAATATTTATCGTATTTTAAAGGCAGAATGGGTGTCTTTAAATTTAGATTACTTGTGGTGCTGCTGCAATTAGGAAATAGATAATGAACATGCTTTTAAAAAGTAACAACAAATTAGGTGGTTTTCATCACCACAATGATATTACATTGTAAATTTACTTGCATTCTTCATTTCACATTCATAATAAATTTGCTTGTAAGATTCAATATCCTTTGACCCTGTGTGATTCGTTACTAGCCAAACTTCAGAATATCCAGAAATAATTCTGTACCCTGTATGTCCAGAATTTGTTCTCCATCAATTAGCTCATCACTTTGCTCATCACTTTGAATGTATGAAAACAAATGCTAATTCCCCCACACATTTTCAGGGAGATCCTTCAATCTTTTCTATTGGGAGGCTGCTCCCAGCAGCTGAAATTATAAAACATCAAGTGGTACATTTGTGAGATGAGTGGTGTCTACAGCAACCTCAATAAATGCAAGCATCAAATAAAGAATCAAACATCTGGATCATAGAATGCTCCAGGTATAAATGAATAGTTTGGGTCCCGGCATTCAGAAACATCTTGCTTCAGGTGTTACCCGAGAGAGTTAAAACACTCCATTACGTGGCATCCTTAATACATATGCAATGCACCAACTGAAAGCTTAATAGATTTTCTATTTGCATTTCCACTACCTAGTAAGGTAAACAGAAACTTGCCCTGCCATCTGTCAATTCATTGAAATTGAATTTTAGGTTTCTTAAGGAGTGCCATAACAATCCTCACATGTTAAATAGTTATAGCCATGGGAACTAAAAATTAAAGTACTTTGTACGTTGAAGTTTCTTTTGTTGAAAGTTACTTGACAGAATATTTTATTGAAATGACGCTCATTTAGCAGTTTTTGTTTAGCTCTAGTTTTGTGGTCTATGCTTCAAACCTCCACCTGTCCCACACATAGTGAGAAAATGCACCTACATCATGTTCTTCCTGTAATGAAAGAATGCTCAGACTGAGATGACTGTGATCAGTAACATAGAAACATAGAAAAATTGGTGCAGGAGAAGGCCATTCGGCCCTTTGAGCCAGCACCGCCATTCAATATGATCATGGCTGATCATCCCCAATCTGTACCCCGTTCCTGTCTTCTCCCCATATCCCCTGACTGCTATTTTTAAGAGCTCTATCTAGCTCTCTCTTGAAAGCATCCAGAGAACCTGCCTCCACCGCCCTCTGAGGCAGAAAATTCCACAGACTCACCACTCTCTGTGAGAAAAAGTGTTTCCTCGTCTCTGTTCTAAATGGCTTACCCCTTATTCTTAAACTGTGGCCCCTGGTTCTGGACTCCTCCAACATAGGGAACATGTTTCCTGCCTCTAGCATGTCCAAACCCTTAACAATCTTGTATGTTTCAATGAGATCCCCTCTCATCCTTCTAAACTCCAGAGTGTACAAGCCCAGCTGCTCCATTCTCTCAGCATTTAGCAGTCCCGCCATCCTGGGAATTTAACCTTATAAACCTATGCTGCACTCCCTCAATAGCAAGAATGTCCTTTCTCAAATTAGGGGACCAAAACTGCACGCAATACTCCAGGTGTGGTCTCACTAGGGCTCTGTACAACTGCAGAAGGACCTCTTTGCTCCTATATTCAATTCCTCTTGTTATAAAGGCCAACATGCCATTCACTTTCTTCACTGCATGCTTACTTTCATAAACTGATGAATATGGACACCCAGATCCCATTGTACTTCCCCTTTTCCCAACTTGACGCCATTTAGATAGTAATCTGCCTTCCTGTTTTTGCTACCAAAGTGGATAACCTCACATTTATCTGCATTAAACTTCATCTGCCATGCATCTGCCCACTCCCCCAACCTGTCCAAGTTATTCCTGCATTCTCATAGCATCCTCCTCGCAGTTCACACTGCCACCCAGCTTTGTGTCAGATGCAAATTTGCTAATGTTACTTTGAATCCCTTCATCCAAGTCATTGATGTATATTGTGAATAGCTGCAGTCCCAGCACCGAGCCTTGCGGTACCCCACTAGTCACTGCCTGCCATTCTGAAAGGGACCCGTTAATCCCTACTCTTTGTTTCCTGTCTGCCAACAACCTATCTATCCATGTCAGCACTCTAGCCCCCATACCACGTGCCACTAATCTCCTATGTGGGACCTTATCAAATGCTTTCTGATAGTCTAGATACACTACATCCACTGACTCTCCCTTGTCCATATTACAAGTTACATCTTCAAAAAATTCCAGAAGATTAATCAAGCGTGATTTCCCCTTTGAAAATCCATGCTGACTCGGACCGATCTTGTTACTGCTATCCAAATGTTTGGCTATCTCATCTTTTATAATTGACTCCATCATCTTCCCCACCACCGATGTCAGGCTAACTGGTCTATAATTCCCTGTTTTCTCTCTCCCGCCTTTCATAAAAAGTGGGATAACATTAGCTACTCTCCAATCCATAGGAACTGATCCTGAGTCTATAGAACATTGGAAAATTATCATGAATGCATCCACGATTTCTAGAGCCACTTCCTTAAGTACCCTCGGATGCAGACCATCAGGTCCTGGGGATTTATCAGCCTTCAGTCCCATCAGTCTATCCAACACCATTTCCTGCCTAATGTGGATTTCCTTCAGCTCCTCCATCACCCCAGATCCTCTGGTCACTACTAGAAACATAGAAACATAGAAAATAGGTGCAGGAGGAGGCAATTCCGCCCTTCGAGCCAGCACCGCCATTCATTGTGATCATGGCTGATCGTCCCCTATCAATAACCCGTGCCTGCCTTCTCCCCATATCCCTTGACTCCACTAGCCCCTAGAGCTCTATCTAACTCTCTCTTAAATCCATCCAGTGACTTGGCCCTCTGTGGCAGGGAATTCCATCAATTCACAACTCTCTGGGTGAAAACATTTTTTCTCACCTCAGTCTTGAATGATCTCCCCTTTATTCTAAGAATGTGTCCCCTGGTTCTGGACTCACCCAACATTGGAAACATTTTTCCTGCATCTAGCTTGTCCAGTCCTTTTATAATTTTATATGTTTCTATAAGATTCCCCCTCATCCTTCTAAACTCCAGTAAATACAAGCCTAGTGTTTTCAATCTTTCCTCATATGACAGTCACGCCATCCCAGGGATCAATTTCGTGAACCTACGCTGCACTCCCTCAATCTCAAGGATGTCCTTCCTCAGATTAGGAGACCAAAACTGTACTATATCAGGAAGATTGTTTGTGTCCTCCTTAGTGAAGACACATCCAAAGTACCTGTTCAACTCATCTGCCATTTCCTTGTTCCCCATAATAAATTCACCCTTTTCGGTCTTCAAGGGTCCAACTTTGGTCTTAACTATTTTTTCCTCTTCACATACCTAATTAAGCTTTTACTATCCTGCTTTATATTCTTGGCTAGCTTACCTTCGTACCTCATCTTTTCTTCCCGTATTGTCTTTTTGGTTATCTTCTGTTGTTCTTTAACATTACCCAATCCTCTTGCTTCCCGCTCATCTTTGCTACGTTGTACTTCTTCGCTTTAATTTTTATACTGTCCCTGATGTCCCTTGTCAGCCATGGTCGTCCCTTTCTCCCCTTGGAATCTTTCTTCCTCCTAGGAATGAACTGATCCTGCACCTTCTGTATTATTCCTAGAAATACCTGCCCTTAGCATTCTTCATTGCCTGCTGTACCTGCATGCTTACTTTCAGTGACTGATGTACAAGCACACCCAGATCTCATTGCACCTCCCCTTTTCCTAATCTGACACTATTCAGATAATAATCTGCCTTCCTGTTCTTACCACCAAAGTGGATAACCTCACATTTATCCACATTATACTGCATCTGCTATGCATTTACCCACTCACCCAACCTAGCCAAGTCACCCTGCAGCCTCATAAAATCCTCATCGCAGCTCAGACTCCCTCCCAGCTTTGCGTCAGCTGCAAACTTGGAGATGTCACATTTATTTCCCTCATCTAAATCGTTAATATATAATGTAAATAACTGGGGTCCCAGCACCGAGCCTTGAGGCACCCTACTAGTCACTGCCTGCCATTCTGAGAAGGGCCCGTTAATGCCTACTCTTTGCTTCTTGTGTGCCAACCAGTTCTCTATCCATGTCAATACCCTACCCCTAATACCATCCACTCTAATTTAGCACACTGATCTCTTGTGTGGGACTTTGTCAAAGACTTTTTGAAAGTCCAGATACACCACATCCACTGGCTCTCTCTTATCCATCCTACTTGTTACATCCTCAAAAAATTCCAGAAGATTAGTCAAGCATGATTTCCCCTTCAAAAATCCATGCTGACTTTGACCGATCCTGTCACTGATTTCCAAATGTGCTGCTATTACATCTTTAACAATCGACTCAAGCATCTTCCCATGACCGATGTAAAGCTAACTGGTCTATAATTGCCCGTTTTCTCTCTCCCTTCTTTCTTAAAAAGATGGGGTTACCCTTCAGTGCACACAAACTGATCCAGAGTCGAGAGAACATTGGAAAATTATCACCAATGCATCCACGATTTCTAGTGCCACCTCCTTGAGTACCCTGGGATGCAGACCATCAGGCCCTGGGGATGTATCTGCCTTCAGTCCCAACAGTTTACCTAGCACCATTTCCTGACTAACGTGGATTCCCTTCAGTTCCTCCTTCCCACTAGATCCTCAGTTTCCTATTATTTTTGGAAGATTGTTTGTGTTCCTAAGTGAAGACAGAACCAAAGTACTTGTTTAACTTTTCTGCCATTTCCTTGTTTCCCATTATAATTTCACCTGTCTCTGATTGTAAGGGACCTACATTTGTCTTCTGGTATGTGAATTCTGGTACACATTTTAAATCACACAACAGAATACTTAAAATTACACATACTTGCTGAAAACCTACTGGTGATTGTACAGGGAATGTTCATTTCTTGAAACAGGCCTTCATCCATACACCGTGACTGGATAGCATGCAAACAAAAGCTTTTCACTGTACCTCGGTACTCGTGACATAAGTAAACTAAACTATATAACTATATTATTTGCATATCACTCTGTTAATAATGTCATCCAACAAGTTTTATTCATGAAAACAATTAATATTATTGACAGTTATCTCTTCTCCACAAACATTTCTGTCTTGTGGAAGTAATCAGTTTGATGATAATGAAGTCCTATAAACCAAAATACACTTTCCCTTCTCCTCTCTTGGTGTCCTACCTTGTCTGCAAGTGATCAAACTGGACTTGAAGATTGTCATTCAGTTCCGTCTGTTCATCCAAGGAACGCTGCAGTTTCCTGATCTGGTTCAGTGACTCATCCAACTAAAATAACATAAATAAAAAGGATAATCATAATCAGCATTAAGTTCTTTGCATTATAAATTTCCCAGTCTTCAGGGCACAAATATACTTGGAAATGACGTACAGGCCATGGATAATTGAATTGTGAATGTATGCATTGTAAAAAGTGTTTATTATCTGCTGGAAATCCAAATTGGTATTCTCATCTTGACTCTAAATATGATAAAATATGAACATAACACTTATAAAACACAGGCTTCAGCATTGGTTCCTGTAACTTATAATGCATCAGCATTAGAAACATAGAAACATAGAAAATAGGTGCAGGAGTAGGCCATTCGGCCCTTCGAGCCTGCACCGCCATTCAATGTGATCATGGCTGATCATCCAACTCAGTATCCCGTACCTGCCTTCTCTCCATACCCCCTGATCCCTTTAGCCACAAGTGCCACATCTAACGCCCTCTTAAATATAGCCAATGAACTGGCCTCAACTACCTTCTGTGGCAGAGAATTCCAGAGACTCACCACTCTCTGTGTAAAGAATGTTTTCCTCATTTCGGTCCTAAAGGAATTCCCCCTTATCCTTAGACTGTGACCCCTTGTTCTGGACTCCCCCAACATCGGGAACAATCTTCCAGCATCTAGCTTGTCCAACCCCTTAAGGATTTTGTAGGTTTCTATAAGATCCCCCCTCAATCTTCTAAATTCCATCGAGTACAAACCGAGTCTATCCAATCTTTCCTCATATGAAAGTCCTGACATCCCAGGAATCAGTCAGGAATTAACTTTCATCAATGCTTAATGCAGCTGCACTAACCTCTCATAACTTAGTGTAGTTTATGCAAAGGGCCAAATTGTGGTCCATTTTTGAATGAGCAAACAATAATTTAACAATAAATAACAAAGTGCTAGAGGATCTCAGCAGGTCGGGCAGCATCTGTGGAGGGAAAAGAACAGACCCCGTTTTGGGTCAGGATCCTTCTTCAGACTGATGGAGTAAGGGGAGAATATGGTGAAGACAATGAATGGGAATAAAGGAGGCCTTTTCAGGTTGGCTGCCGATGACTAGTGGCATCCCGCAGAAGTCGATGTTGGGTCTGCTACATTTAACCTTGTATGTTAATGACCTTGATGATGGAAATTATGGCTTTGAGGCCAAGTTTGTGAATGATACGAAGATAGGTATAGGGGCAGATGGTGTTGTGGAAGCAGGGAGGCTGCAGAAGGACTTGGACAGGTTGAGAGAGTGGGCAAAGTGGTGCAAATGAAACACAGTGACCGTGGATACAAGGACAATATCATTCCACTGCCACTCTGTTCAAAGCAAGCATAGAATGCATTGAGCTAATTTGGGGGAAAGATGCATTGTTGCCAGTAATACTGCCCAACTTCATTTTGAAACCTGTTATAGCATGTAAGCCATGCCATAATCCGTGTGCACCTCCAGGGACTCTAGTTTAGCTGGAATTCCCTCTTGGTTTCCTTGATAGCTTTGTGAAGGTCATAAAGAGATATCTTATATTACAGTGTAATTTACACACTAATTGGGGTGTGCGTACCATACCCTCATTATCTTCATCCTTTGGGTCATTAACAATGCAAAATAAACCAAGCTACATGAACTTATTTTATGCATAGTTCAGAGTAATATGATGAATAAGTTTCAATCATGTTCAATTCATGTTAGATGGGTACCCGGACATGGCGCGGACGGACGAGAAGCCAAAGCAAAGAAGGGGAAGCCAAATAACCAAATGGAAACAAAGCCAAAACGCCAAATAAGCGAATGGAAACGAAGCCGATACACCATCTAACCAAAAGGGTGGAACACCTAAATGCAAACTAACCGAAAGGGCGGGACGCCTAAAGGCCAACTAACGGAAAGGCTGCGTCGCCTAAAAGCAAACTCACCGAATGACCACTATGCTGAAACGCCACCTATCCGAAAGGCATCGTCGCCTACAAGCCAACGGACTGAATGCCGCTTAACAGAATATTCAACTAACGGACATGACGTTGCTGGGGGGGCGGGACTTGTCAGAGATAGGACAGTTGACCGCGTCCATCACGTCACTGTGGAAGGTTGAACATTATCCCACACCTCCGCTCCACCCGACCCACAGCCTAAGGAGGGTGGCTGTGGGAGAGTGGGGGCTGTCCCGAGGGATGCGCACCTTCAGCCGCTTACAACTTGGTGCTTGGGTTCAGATTGCCCAGTCACCTATGGCTTGTGTGGGAAAATGGCCCCAAGCTGCTGTCTCCCCCTCTTCTCTCTCCTCCCCTCTCTCTCCCTTCTCTCTCTCTCCCCTTCTCTCTCTCTCCCCTTCTCTCTCTCCCCCTCCCCTCTCTCTCTCCTCCTCGCTCTCCCCCTCCTCTCTCCCCCCCTCTCCACTCTCTCTCTCTCTCTCCCCCTCCTCTCTCCCCCCCCCCTCTCTCTCTCCTCTCTTTATCTTGTTTATTGATTGGCCAAAGTGTTAAGACCTGGCAGGGTTGTTTTGAATTCCAGGGTAAATGCTGCATTATTCAAGTTAAGTTAGCTTCCTCTAGAAGCTTCTCCTGAAACAATGTATGGGGGGGGGGGGGGATTCTGTTATTGGTCTGGGTAACTGTCAATAATGTATTGTTGTAATTAATATCTTTGATTGGATTGTAAAGAGACCACCCCTATGTAGTTTGACCTCTCAAGGTTTCGGGGCCTAAACAAGGCAGCCTCCACAAGGTCCTTTGTCGATCTTCTGAAATAGCGCTTGGGGCCGCGTGAACTTTTGGAGTTTCTCTGCTTGCACGAGGCTGAAGGGCTTGGCCAGTCAGATACAATGAATGAACCCGCTGTGGTTAGGTATCGTATAGGGGAATTTGCTGTTCAATCTAAAAATAAAGTTTAATTGTTCCAGTGCTTTAGTAACTGAACTGGGGGGGAAGTTTAGAAGAGCATATTTACAAGATCAGAGGGTGAATGCAAATGTTGTGGGTCGTTGGCGAGACTGATTACTCATTCCTAATCCTCCCCATTTCCTGTCTTGCAGCAATCTCTTCTGACTAAAATGCTGCTCGTCTTCCTTCCCAACCCCTTCCCTCTCCTCTCCCCATCACAATCTTGTCACTGACTTTACTGCCAAATTGCTGAAGTCCAATCTGATTAGACAGTGATGACACATGAAAAAGACAGTGATGATGATATCCTCTCATTTCCACATCCCTTACACCCGTTGTTTCCACTTCTCCTCTTTCTCTATGACTCTCTGACTCATCGGGCAGAAAACACAAAATGTTGAAAGTATATACCACCAGATTCATGAACAGCGTCTTCCCCACTCTTATCAGATTATGGAACGGTCCTCTCATAATATAAGGTCATGGTCCCAATCTCCCAAACTACCTCATTGCGGCCGTACACTTTTTTAATCTGCATTTTTTCTGTAGCTGTAATGCTTTAACATTGTAACGTTATATTCTGCACTCTGGTATTTTTTCCTTTGTATTATCTGTTGTACCACCATTTATACCCCACATGGCCTTGGCGAGGCCAGCAGTTCAATGAAGAATGAGTAACACCCTGTCTCCCACTTCTCCCCTCTCCCATCGGGCAAAATGTATAGAAGTATGAAAACGCCCTTCAGATTCAGGGACAGTTTGTTCCCAGCCGCAGAACAGGCAATGAACCATCCTGCTACAGAGGGATAACTTTTTCATACAAAGAGTGGTGGGTGTATGGAACGGGCTGCCGGAGGAGGCTGGCACTTGAAAAGATACTAGAGGATCTAGTATCTTTGGGCACTATTGCAGCATTTAAGAATCATTTAGATAGTTACATGGACATGATAGATTTAAAGAATATGAGCCAAATGCTGGCAGGTGGGACTAGTGTAGATGGGACATGTTGGGCCAAAGAGTCTGTTTCCGCACTGTAAGACTCTATGACTCTATATCGCATGGAAAAAGGCCCTTTGGCCCACCAAATCTACACTGACCATCAATAATCCATTCACACTAGTTCTATGTTATCACACTTTTTCATCCACTTACTAAACATTAGAAGCAAGTCTGCTTCTTACAGAGGCCAAATAATCTACAAACTCCTCACGTCTTTGGGATGAAGGAGGAAACCGGAACACCCGGAAAAAAGCCACACATAAAGATCATGTGCAAACTCCACATAGACAGCACCCGAGGTTAGGATCAAACCCGGGTCTCTAGTGCTGACGCAGCAGCTCTACCAGCTGTGCCACTCTGCTGCCCCCATAGCCAGTGCAGCCTGGTCAGCCTTTGAAGTCACCCTACTAAACCACCGGCAGCTTCTGTCAGCCAAGTTGCATCACTTCATGGGAGCAGTTAGACAAAGACACAGAGCAGCAGACGAGCAGGGAGTGCAAAAGGAGTTTTGAGTCTATGCTGCAGTCAATAAAAGTCATAAATTTGAATCAACCAATGAATGCACAAAATTGTACAGTTAAAGCAAATGCCTCAGGAAATCAATCAGCAACTAACCTGCAAATACCTTTAAACAACACTCGTGAGAAGATACTGTTTAAGGTGTGTTTATTTGCATCAAATTCAGGCTGTAACATGGTAATCAAAATAATACCAATTCAGCACTGAATACTGCTTCACATGTGTTTTTCTTGTACGATGGTGCTCCTTTAACCAATTAGAAATTTATGAAAGCCAATTAATTCCTCATTTGTAGTCCAAAATAGTTATGGGATTTAGGATTAATTTAATATGTCAAACTGCTTTTGTATTTATATTCAGCTAAACCGAGTAAGAACTAGGTTAGTTCAACACCACAAAGATTAAATGGAAATGCAAAAAACAACCAATGGTAGAATTTTAAAATTAAAGAGAAATAATTCTGTCAGAAGACTTTCATCAGAACTAAATTAGAAATCAAAAATGTTTTAGATGTGATGAGAACAATAGATTGGGTAAATGTACAGAATATTTGCCCAGAGCAGAGGAATTTGAGAATCAAAGGACATAGGTGGTGGTGCCAACTGAGTGAGGTGGTGAAGGCTTGTTAATCACAGCTGCTCCATGTGGTGGATATGGAAACAGATGGAGATGAACAAGAACAGAGCAGAAAGGTAAAATAGATTGCTGAAACTGTAAAATACAAACACTGTATTTGCTGGGAATCTGTAATTATCAACATAGCAGGCAATGTGGGCATTGTGAACCTAGCAAAATACGATGGAAACCATACATGTTATCTTAATGAAAGCCAAACCCAATGAGATTGCAAACCAATTAGTAAAAGACAGTAGAGGCGACAGTATTCATTCCTTCCTATCAAAGTGAATAATCTTAAATTTCCCCAATTCTTATGCAGATACTTTTTGTCCTTTTCGCAATTTACTTTCCAACCTAGATGTATATTATCTGAGGTTACATACTACTCAGTTGTTTTGTCATTTGTAAATATAGAGTTAAATAGCAAACCGCTTCTTACAGATAATTATGCCATTCCCATAGAAATAACATGCTAACTTGGTAAACTTTCTCTTTTACGTTCACTAACTAAACCTATTTTTTTTATTGTTTTGGGTTGCAATATTTCAGGTGCCATTTTATTGAATCTGAGATATCTGCCTCATTTCTTTCCATTTACTCTGTTTAACACATTCTTGTAAACCTCTATTGAATTGCCAATGATTTTCCTTTCATAAAATTATGTTGACCGTGCTTATTCCTATTTTGTTACATTATGTGTGCTGTTACTATCATTTTAACAATGGGTGGTATTGTAGATAGTGACGATGGTTGTCAGAAATTGCAGCAGGATCGTGATAGGTGGGCTGAGGAATGGTTGATAGAATTTAATATAGAGAGATGTGTAGTTTTGCATATTGGGAAGACTAACATGGGAAGACTAACATCGGAAAGCACCTGGACCTGATGGCATACCCGGCCGTGTTCCAGAAACCTGTGCGGACCAACTGGCTGGAGTTTTTACGGACATTTTCAACCTCTCACTTCTGACGTCTAAGGTTCCCACCTGCTTTAAAAGAAGTTTAGGGGTAACATGAGGGGGAACTTCTTTACTCAGAGAGCGGTGGCTGTGTGGAATGATCTTCCTGCAGAAGTGGTGGAGGCAGGATCAATTTTAACATTTAAAAGTAAAGTGGATAGATATATGGACGGGAAGGGAATGGAGGGGTATGAGTGCAGGTAGATGGGACTAGGGGAAAATAAATGGTCGGCACAGACTGGAAGGGCCGAGAAGGCCTGTTTCCGTGCTGTAATTGTTATATGGTTATATGGTTAAAAGGGCATCAATAATACCAGTGCCCAAGAAGAGCAAGGTGACATGCCTCACTGACTATCGACCAGTGCCACTAATGTCTGTGATGATGAAGTGCTTTGAGAGGTTGATTATGGTGCATATCAATTCCTACCTTGACAAGAACCTCGACCCACTGCAGTTCGCTTACCGCCATAACAGATGTGATCTCACTGGCTCTCTACTCCGCTCTGGACCACTTGAGCAACAAAAAATCATATGTCAGGCTGTTATTCATTGACTACAGCTCGGCATTTAATACAATCATCCCCTCCAAGCTGGTTACCAAGCTGTCAGATTCGGGTTTCTGCACATCCCCCTGCAATTGGAATCTCGGCTTCCTCATCCACAGACCACATTCTGTCCGTATTGGTGGAACTGTGTCATCCTCGATAACAATCAGCACGGGAGCACCTCAAGGCTGCGTGCTCAGCCCTCTGTTTTACTCACTCTATACTCATGACTGTGTAGCTGGACATAGTGCAAACTCCATCATCAAGTTGTGGGACGAATCACTGATGGGGATGAGTCAGAGTTTAGAAGTGAGATCGACCGCTTGACCAATGGTGCCGACACAATGACCAGGCTCTCAACACCAGCAAAACCAAGGAACTGATTACATAGAAACATAGAAAATAGGTTCAGGAGGAGGCCATTCAGCCCTTCGAGCCAGCACCACCATTCATTGTGATCATAGCTTATCGTCCCCAATCAATAACCCATGCCTGCCTTCTCCCCATATCCCTTGATTCCACTAACCCCTAGAGCTCTATCTAATTCTCTCTTAAATCCATCCAGTGATTTGGCCTCCACTGCCCTCTGTGGCAGGGAATACCACAAATTCACAACTCTCTGGGTGAAAAAGTTTTTTCTCACCTCAGTCTTAAATGGCCTCCCCTTTAGTCTAAGACTGTGGCCCCCGGTTCCAGACTCGCCCAACATTGGGAACATTTTTCCTGCATCTAGCTTGTCCAGTCCTTTTATAAGTTTCTATAAAATATCCCCTCATCCTTCTAAATTCCAGTGAATACAAGCCTATTTTCAATCTTTCCTCATATGACAGTCCCGCCATCCCAGGGATCAATCTCGTGAACCTATGCTGCACAGCCTCAATCACAAGGATGTCCTTCCTCAAATTAGGAGACCAAAACTGTACACAATACTGCAGATGTGGTCTTACCAGAGCCCTATACAACTGCAGAAGAACCTCTTTACTCCTATACTGAACACAACACCAAGCCTTGCGGCACTCCACTCGCCACTGATTGTGGATTTTGGAAGGTGTAAGATAGGGATCCACAATCCCGTTTACATCAACGGATGGTGGAAAGTGCTTCAAATTCTTGGGCGTGCACATTTCCGAAGATTTTTCCTGGTCCCAGCACACTGATGCAATTAGCGCCTCTGCTTCCTGAGAAGACTACGGAGAGTCGGTATGTCAAAGAGGACTCTCTCGAACTTCTACAGGTGCACAGTAGAGAGAATGCTGACTGGTTGCATCGTGGCTTGGTTCGGCAACCTGAGCATCCAGGAGTGGGAAAGTTGTGACCACTGCCCAGTCCATCATCGGCTCTGACCTCCCCACCATCGAAGGGATCTATCGCAGTCGCTGCCTCAAAAAGGCAGCCAACATCATCAAGGACCCACATCATCCTGACCATGCACTGTAGCTCAGACTCCTGTACCTTCGCTACCATCGGGCAGAAGGTGCAGGAGTCTAAAATCTGTTGCATCCATGTTCAGGAACAGCTTCTTCCCCACAGCCATCAGACTATTAAACTCGCCCACAAACAGACTCTGAACTCTAACAGCCTATTGCACTTTATCTGCTTATTTATGTGTATATTGAACTAAACTGTTATGTATTTTTGCTTACATTATTCTGTTGTGCTGCAGCAAGCAAGAATTTCTTTGTCCTATCTGGGACACATGGCAATAAACTCTCTTGACTTGGGTCAGACCTACTACAGGGAATGGTATGGCTCTGGGGAGGGTTGTGGAGCAGAGGGACCTTAGAGTGCAGGTACATAGTTCCTTGAAAGTGGCATCACAAGCAGTGAGGGTAGTCAAAGCGGGTTTGGGCACTTTGAGTATTGAAGTTGGGAGGTCATGTTGCAGTTACATAAGACGTTGGTGAGGCCACATTTAGAGTATTGTATTCAGATCTAGCCACCATGTTATAGGAAAGATGTTGTCAACTGGAAAGGGTGCAGAAAAGATTTACGAGGATGTATCAAGACTCAGGGGCCTGAGCTGTAGGGAGAGGTTGAGCAGGCTAGGACTACTCCTTCGAGCACAGGAGGAGGATGGGTTATCTTATAGAGGTGTACAAAATCATGAGATGAATAGATCAGGTAAATGCACAGAGTCTTTTGCCCAGAGTGGAAGAATCAAGAACCAGGAGAGGTGGGAAAGATTTAATAGGAACTTGAGGTGTAACTTTTTCACATAAAGGATGGTGGGTGTATGGTACGAACAATTGGAGGAGGTAGTTGAGGCAGGTACTAACGTAAATTTTAAGGAACATTTATACAGGTACATCAATAGGACACGTTTAGAGGGACATGAGCCTAATGCAGGCAGGTGGGACTACGGCAGATGGGACATGTTGGTCAGTGTGGGCAAGTTGAGCCAAAGGGCCAACTCTAGGTCAGGCTGTATGACTTTATAATTCCTGATGAGATTGTCAGGCTAATCATTCCGAAGTTTTCTACTTACTTCCTCTTACTTTCAGTTTTGCATCAATTCAACAATGCCAATTTTAACCATAACTCTTTCCCAATCGATCAAACTAAAAGAATGTTCATACAGGTATAGCGCAGTGTAAACTGGAGTGTAAGCCAGAAGATTAATTATTCCAGATTCTTGTTCAATTGTCTCTTAAACAAATGCAAGATCTGAAGTATCAAGGTCTAAAGTATCATTTTGATTGCTGATCAGCTTCGCTACAAACAAACTCTTTCCCACGCTTGCTCTAAAATGCCTCTTGAAAACACTGAAATTCAACTACCACTCCCTTCCATCCTGATAACATTTTGTAAGCCTCCATAGGTCCTCTCCAAAGATATTGATTTGTACAGGTTGTCTAGTCTATTAATGCATTTTGTCCCAGTGCTGGGGAATCACCTCTGCACTCTCTGCCTGTTGTAAACACCAACAAATGTTGGGAAGAGCACATACCACTTCAGTTCCTTAAAGCCATTCAAATTAGCCCTTAGTAAAACCAGTATCTGCATTTCCTCGTTTCTCCAAATTAGTTCTTGTATAGGCTAAGAACAGAAACATTGACCAATAGTAAACGAAACAGAAAATGCAGTTAATGATTTTGTTGTGTATTGTGTGTTCTTTTTAATTGTACCGCTGCTGGCAAGTTCATTTCACTGCACTTTATTGTTTATGTGATGAATAAATCTGATTGATTGTTCAGCAAGTCAAGCAGCATCTATGGAGAGAGAAAAGGCATTTCACATCTTTTATCAGAAATTTAGGAAACTAGAAAAAGAGTACATTTTAAATTGCAGAGGAGTGGCCAATGTCTCTGATAGGGTGGTTTCATCATAATGTCTCCTGACAAAGTGGATGGCACAGATGGTGTTGGTTCCAGCTGAAAAAGCGTGTTGGAGGCTTGCCATCTGATTTTTCTGGTGAAGGCCATCTGATGATTTTTCTGGTGAAGGAGAGAGAGAGAGATGACAGAGAACAGATTTTTTTTTAAATGCAAGGTCTGTGAAATCTTGAACACAGCACTAGCTGTAAATCAGAAATCAATGAGTTTGCTGGAAATAACCGTCAAATGATGTAGCATCTGTGGAGTGAGAATGACTGGGTTCACATTACAGATTTATCTTTCTTTAGAACAGATTTGAAACTAACATAAAAAGCTGATTACCAAATATTGGTTGAATTTAAAATGGAGGTTTAAGGTCTGCAGCATACCCAGATGGAAAGTGAGATGCTGCTTCTCTCTCAAACATTGGATTGTAAAGCATAGATTGTAATGCCGAAGGGAGGTCAGAATCAGAATGCGATGAAGAATTAAAGTGACAGGCAAATGGAAGTCCGGGGTATATCTTGAAGACTAAATTGAGGTGCTCTGCATAGCAGTCACGCTATCAACATTTGGTCTTTTTCAGTGTAAAGGAATGCAACATATTAAATTGGAAGAAGTGCAAGTAAATTGCTGCCTCATCCGGAAGGAATGTTTGAATAATCTGAGAAGCACTGGTGTGGAATGTATTGTCATCAGAAATATGTAGTGACAGAGAAACTGAGGGAATAGAATAAGCTTTAATTTTAGTTTTAGCGTTGAAGATATAGTGTGAAATAGGCCTTTCAGCCCACCAGGGCCGCACCGACCAGCAATGCCCGCATATTAACACTATCCTACACACACTAGGGACAATTTTTACAACTACCAAGCCAATTTACTTACTTACCTGTACGTCTTTGGAGTGTGGGAGGAAACTGAAGATCTCGGAGAAAACCCAAGCAGGTCACGGGGAGAACGTAAAGACCGACTCCGTACAGACGGGATCAAACACGGGTCTCCGGCGCTGCAAGCGCTGTAAGGCGGCAACTCCACCACTGAGCCACTGTGCCACCCACAGGAAACAATGTGGGAGCCTCTGGGGTTTTTTTTAATAAATTGGTTGCTAACCAATTCCCTGAGACGTAGAAACAGCAGTCAAGAAAAGGAAAGCAGATTTAGAGATGACCATGTGAAAGTGAGACCAAAGTGAATATTGACTAGAGGAATACTCACGGGTAGAATATCCAGCTGATCAATATTTTGTTTATAGGAAATGGTTGCAATTGCAAGATACTGTGAAGTCTATCCAACGTTTCCACTATAATTCCACTATTAATGGTATTGTTGTAGTGGTGATGGATCAGTAAATTTAAAACAAAGTGCCAATAGAACTCACCATACCCTGCTAATGAGAATCAGGCCTATCTATCCAGATCAAGTAATGCTGTCCATACTCCAATCTTGAATGCCAATGTAGTTCATCAATAATCAGAAGAAACATTCCAGATGGCAGGAATTAACCCTCATGTCCTCCTTTGGAGGACCACCTGCATTGGTTGTCACACATCCATGAACAAAGTCCTGAAACATTGATGGAAATGGATCTCCACAACTACTTTCAGTAGTGGGTAGAAAGGACATTAAATTTGTTTCTCCATTACTCAAATGTGTGAGGATTCTCATGTCTAGATGGAGGACCTGAAGCCACTTCCTGCCAGACTCTTCATAGTGACCCTGCTATGTAAACTAACCCCTCTCTGGCACAGTAGCCTCTCTCTTACCATTTATCTCATCAATGAAAGCATCAGGACTCTCCGTTCAAATCTAAGGAATCCCTCACTTACCACTGCAGCCTCACTCTCCTCCATGGCAGCTACAATGCACATAACTGATACCTGGTTCCCTAGAGGAGTGTGTCTTTAAAAGCAAATGCCGTTCCCAGATAGGTATGTGGTAAACCATTGGAACATGTGCAAAATTGTGTCCCATCAGAGATTCTGTTTCAGTGCATGATTCCAGATATACACCATTACAATACTGTTCCTCCATCTTTTTGATCAATTTTACAGTTCTGATGAAATTTGCATATTTGAAGGGAAAATACCACAGGCAAGGAAAACAAATACATTTCATGGGCACTGTATCTGAGTTTCATGAAAAAAAGACATGGAAGGATAATTCAGCATTCAAGTTATTAATGGGATTCCTTTATCACATCTTGACTTTCCAAAGAATGTGATTCTCAACTAAATATTTGAAAGTCTTGGTTATGAAAGTGATTTATTTTCCTGTAGAAATGTTATTCCATTCATTGGAAAGGGTTGGGGATGGGAAGATGTGACAAGGAATGGCAGGTTGGGTCTGGATTCTTTGAGGTTTAGCAGAAAGATTAACAATTTTATGAAACACATAAGATCCTTAGGGAATATGACTGTAGATGTTCACATGTTCTACTAATTGGAGGGACTTAAATGAGGGGAATGTCAAAGTTTATAAATAACAGGAAAAGGTCATCAACTTGAGAAGTTCCATGTCTACAGATGCGACCAAGCCTGCTAAATATTCTGCTTTTATTTTAATTCCAGCTAATGTTATCGTTTAATCTTTTATGAGCAATTCTTCTGGATTGGGCTCTAGGCCTAGTACATTTGTCTTGTGATACTGCAAGAATTTAGTTTTTGAAGTCAAAAGTAGTTTTATAAATCTCATATTCTTTTTATAAATTGTAAATCTTATATACTATCCTATGTAAAATGTGATTTTTTTTTCTAACGTGAAAAACATTACTTTAAAATAATTTTAGATAATCGCTTATTTTACAAGAGGTGAACATGTATTTTGGCCACAGCATGTATCCAGGTACATGGTAGCAACCTAAACCTCCAGAAAATTATGATCCGATATTTTTCTTTTTTTGATCAATCCTTTCTCAAGTATTGTGTTGTAAATGCAGAATATGTTGACGGTGGATGATTAAATTGTGATTATGCTGATGATGAGACGTGGGGGAAATAGTTAGACTTTCTCCAAATGGAAATAAAATAAGTGCATGGCATGAATATAAGTGCCATTAATCCAGCCAAGAAAAAAACGCCACTTGGTTGTGCTTCACCTGGACACAGACTGCTGCAATTGTCTTAAGTGAACTGGTAGGATGACTAACCAAGCCCTTACAATATGTCCAGGAATTGCCTCACATTTTCCCCCCTGAACTTGAGCATCCTCCTACTTCCTCGTACTCCTCCTTTTCCTTCCCTATTCCTCCCAGTGACACCTTTGCCAACATCTTGGCCACATAATAACAGATGCCACAGCATACAAGAAACGCAAAGTGAATGATTCTCTCTTGAGAGTACACTGCAGTACACTTTCTGATCAGTCGAGATATCAGGATCTTTGCTTTAATCCCAGAGCATTGGAAGCACTCTGCAGAACTCACTGTTGGAGCACTGGAGTCAGGAACACGGTGCATTTTCAGCGTTTCTAGTGTCTGACCTTATGTCCAAGTAAGGCTGCTAATGCAGATTGCCTGAGAATTAATGATTCTCAGATTCTCCTATGGGTATTGTGTTCACTTTCATTGGTTCCCACTAGAGGTTGCGGACTAATTTAGCATTCAGGACGTGAACGTTCCTGTTGTTTCTGTACCGTCAGAGTTCACATGCAGCTCTGATAATAGCACACGTTTGCAGTCAACCATGCCCTGGACCATGAGGAAGCCTGCTATGTAGTAACTGAATGAGCAGTATATGTGATCTGTTGCTCTCTACATTAGGTGAGGTTCATTTCCCCTCCTTGTATTCAGAGCCTTGCTCGCCTGGAAAATCTAACTTATATCTGCCATAGATTGCCAAAATAAGGCAGAGGAAAACAATATTGTGGCCTATGACTGTATAAATTCATAAAAATAAAAGTCAAGCATTGGCACATGCAAAGTGGTCCAGACACAGCCTGTGACTGGAGCTCAGCCCACACCTTGTGGACAAAACTTAGTGGCTAATTCCATGTAGAATCTTAAGCAACTGTGCATGTCATTCTTCCCTCAGCGCTCCCTGACAAATATCTTAGACAGGACCATATTCCCTCTGCTCTTCCTGTCTCTGCTGGTAATTTTTCTAATGTTTTCAAGCCCACTCCCCCCGACCACAACTAAATTCCAATTCTTTGAAAGAAATAGTACCCTTGCATCAAATAAGTCTTATATTTATGCAAATACACAGCTAAACATGATTCTATCAATCATATGGATCTGCTAATCAAATGCAATAAACGGCATTATTTGAAGATATCTTCGCCTAATGCTGGTGGGAGGGAGACGTTCCACCTGTTGCTAAAGAGCAGATTTCTGTAGTTCCTACCATGAATGAGTTTGATTCACAAGACCCAAGTGGCAAGAGAACTGTCAAATCAGAATTGCTGGAAGACCAATGTTTTCAACTGCCAAAGCTGCACATACACGACATAAAACAAATACACAATGCCGTGGGCCCTATTTCTCAGCACAGTTTATAACCTGCTTCAAACAGAGATGCTAAAAATCCCACATCCCAAAGACATGTGGATATGTAGGTTAATAGACCTTTGTAAATTTCCCACAAGAGATAGGGGATTGATGTAAAAGTCAGATAACATAGAACAAAGGGTTCTGGTTTCCTAGCACTTCAGAAGAAGTACGGAATGATAGCTTAATTGGTCTCCGTAAATTGATCTATTGTGGTAAAATCAGGTAGGAGTTACTGGGAACGCGGGGAGAACAAATTGTTTCCATATAGAATTAATACAAATGGGTACTTGATGCTCTGAGCAAAGACAATAGGCCAAAAGGCCTGCTCTGAGCTGGATAACTCCATAACTCTAAATCTGGTACACCAGTCAAATCTGGTACACCAGTCATTTTCCCACTCAAACATCCACATTTTTCTCGAATTCCCATCTTAAGATGAATTTTCGTCCTCGCATGTGCAGCAAAGCACCAGTTTTTTTTTCTGTAATACCTGGGGCTTTGCTAGAATCCAGATATTTAACTCATAAATTAGAGTTAAATGATGTGACTGTGCTATTTGTGTCCATCTCATATTAATTGTTCACCCACTGGCAACACTTGAGCTAAATGGAAGCAGGTGCTTGAATTTTTTCAATTGCAAAATGTAGAGAATAAGCTTTGCACCAGAAGCATTTAAACTGGTGGCCTAAATATGTCTGAAACCAACAGGGATACATTTATAACGAAAGGTGAGCGGGTCTGTCATTTATTATTTAAAAAATACAATCTCTCATACTGGAACGCAACATATTTAATGATTGAACCAAACTGCATTAGACCAGTTCAATTCGACTGCTGGTTTTGGTACCGGGAAACACTGTCTATTCAATGAATGCAGAGTACTAACAAAGTTGAATGATATAGAAATGGTGAATACATTGACAATGAAAAACTTGAGAACATATCTGGCTGGTCAGAACTTCCATTTTGAACCTCAGCATTCATGAGCATACACATTTCTGACTACTGGGACATTTGCAATATGGATGAATATAAACTTGGCATACCAACAGAAAATACTGGTGATACCCATACAATCTGCCTTCTTCAGACAACTAAGGTTGTTTTTCTTTAAAACATTTTCCTTGATACATGTAAATCTTGACTTGGCAGAGTTAGATTAATCAAGGTGAAAATAGGTATATAATAAAAGTAAAATTTGAATCAAATTATTTCACAACTTGCAAGTGTCTGATTTTCCACTTAAAATCCGTGTAGGGTTTATCCATTCTCCGTGACAGCTTGGATTTCCTGCAGGTGCTCCATTTTCATTAACATGCCAAATGCATGGATTGTTAGGTTAACTGGCCACTGTAAATTGAGTTTGATGCATGGGTGAGTGGTACAAAATGTGGGAATTGATGGAAACGTGGGAAGAATATGTTGGGATTTGTGTAGAAATGGAGTAACTGGACACATGATGGACAGAGTGTGTGCTGAAGGGCCCTGTTTTAATTCTCTCCAAAAAAACATTTCCTGAGTATATTGCTGAACAATGATCAGCTCCTTAAGGCCCTGTCCCCCGATGCGAGTTTACCCAAGAGCTCTCCCGAGATTAAAATAAAATCAAACTCGTGGTAAATGCATAGAATTTACGTAGCGGGTACGTCAGAGCTTGTGGATATCTCGTAGCGGCTCGTAATGCTAATGGCAGGTACTCGGGAAATGCAGAAACTCGTGAAGTTTTTTCAACTGTGTGAAAAATTTCCAAGAGTAAAAAAATACTCGTGATGAAGTACCACAAGTTCGATTTTTTTTTTAGCTCGGGAGAGCTCTTGGGTAAACTCGCATCGTGGGACAGGGGCTTTAGTATTTTAGTTTATGAAAAAACATCACTTCAAAAGGATGTCTTAATTTAATGATCCTCCTTGGGACTGCAAACAAGCACAATCAAAAGAAGGCCACAATTTATTTTACAGAAATTTTACAACACTTTTAAAAGTAGTATTGAACATCCCATCTATTCAAATGGCAAAAAATGCAACATAGGCTGAAAGTTTTACTGTCTATAATGCTAGATTTTAAGTTCGGGTGAATTACAAAGTAAAATCAGAACAACCAAGATATATCTCCAGGCTCATACTTATAACATTTCCAGAATCATAAATGAAGCTGATTAATTGGATGTGTAGGAAAGAACTGCAGATGCTGGTTTAAATGGAAGGTAGACACAAAATGCTGGAGTAACTCAACGGGACAGACAACATCTCTGGAGAGAAGGAATGGGTTACGTTTCGGGTTGAGACCCTTCTTCAGACTGATGTCAGGGGAGTGGGCGTAACAGAGATAAAATGTAGTGGGAGACAGTAAGACTGGTAGGGGAACTGGGAAGGGGGAGTGGATGGAGAGAGAGGTAGGGAAAGCAGATTAATTGGATCCGAGTCGCTCCTGAACAATGTCAATTCCAGCCATTTTGTGATCCAATAAGAAGGTCTTATGCTGTTTCTAAATAGCATTATTGATTTGTGAAGAGTACTATGCTGATTCTCAATAAGCATGAAAATGCATTAATACCGAAGTAATTCTGCAACAATGTAGTATTTGCATAGGTCACGGACGTTAAAATGTAATTCAAAAATGGTTCCAGAAGATAAAGTGCAGCACAGGTTAACAGGCAGCTAAATTGTAAAAATGTACTGCACCTTTGGTGATCTGTGAAAGTATTCACAGTACAAATATAGTGCCTTTATTATGTACAAATATCATCTTGGAGTGTGACCGATTTATTATTTAAATGTGTCTTAGCTTAGGGAGGCATACAAATCTACCAACCACAACCAGTCAAAGCAGAGTACCCAACCTCACTAAAGTGGCAGTGAAGAAAAATCAATGCGCAGAAAGCCCCATTAGCCACATTAGCTCTCATTGTCATGTGTATAATTCCACCACTCAATGAAACAAGTGCATCAAAAATTTAGTAAACAAATGATTAGTCTGAAGACTATATGAACATTACAAAATATTAATCATTACTACACACTACACACATTTGGGAGAAGCTCCTTGCAGCAATTCTTGTTCAAGGCTGGAATCTGAATAGATATTCAAATACAAAGCAGTCTATCATGTTTGTGGAAGCACATTTTGCTCTCAAATAAATAATATTGATGTTTATTATTGACTAAAGCACCATCTTTTTCAAATACATCAGCACCTTGAAAGAGCATTCGAGCAAATAAAATGTATTTCTCCACTGGGTAGAAACAGTTATAGGTAATTGGTTAAAGATTATTCTCTCACTGGGAAAAGGTTAGGAGAAAGCTTTCTGTCCTGCAGGTCCCACAGTTCCTTCCATATATGAATCTGATATCCAAACATGTGAACAATTAATAGCATTAAAAACCAAGAAATGGGCTTTATGCCTGTACTTGATACAGCTAACATTGGTGAATGGGATAAAATATATTTTTATCGGTCTCAATTTGTATTGATTGCCATTTTAAAGACACCTTTAAATCTGTCTGTTTTGTCAAACTGTACTTTGGAAACCTTGACAATACTTCAAAGTAATAAGGAAAGTAATAATATATAATTTAGTTACTGAGCAAGTACTAAAGGGCCTGTCCCACTTATGTGTCCTTGGCACGCAAATTACGCAACCTCGTGGTCGCGTTGAACCGCGACGGTCCCACGCAACTTCATTCGACCCCACAGCCGTCTGGAGCGCGTGACGTCATTTGAAGGCGGGCACAAAATGCCGGAGTAACGCAGCGGGTACGGCAGCATCTCTGGAGAGAAGGAATGGGTGATGTTTCGTGTCGAGACTTCTTCAGTCTGAAAGAAAGGTCTCGACCCGAAACGCCACCCATTACTTCTCTCCAGAGATGCTGCCGGTCCCGCTGAGTAGCTCCTGCATTTTGTATCCATCTTCAATTTTCTTGGCCCCGCTCTGGGAGTAGAAGTGGGGGCGGATCCGGACCGCAACGGCTGTAAGCCCAGGCCGAGTTTGGCGATCGTTTGCTTCCTTCTGCTGCTGTTGCAGGTGAGACATTGCGTCGGGACAGGGTCTTGGGCCTGTCCCACTTTGATTGTCAGTTACGCAACAGGCCATTGGCGCGCAAAGATTTTGTTCTCTCCAAAAATTTTGGTGCCCCGCGTCATGTCGCGCACAACTACATACCCCTCCGCGCTTCTTAGTGGGACCGGCCCCGTGCGGCCATACGATGCCCGTGCGCCTCAACGTAACCACAAGGTCGTGTAATTTGCATGCCAAGGACACGCAAGTGGGACAGGTCCTTAAGTCAATAGACAATAGACAATAGGTGCAGGAGTAGGCCCTTTGAGCCAGCACCACCATTCAATGTGATCATGACTGATCATCCACAATCCACAACAATGATCGTGTGTATTCAAATCAAATCGAATGGCCTGAAATTTTCAGAAAGCTTCTTGATATCTACAATCACTAAACCCACTGTTACTTGGAGTGGATGAGAACTCCAACTTAATTGGTGAGATCCCAGGCAGTCATCAAGACTTTGAAAGCTGGTGAACTGACTGTCACAGAGCTGAAAGCTTGTGAATTGGTTTAATATTAACAATGATGCACAAATACTGAAGATTCGTAGATCCAAGATTTCTGGGACTCAGTGGTTTTAGAGTCATGCAGTTATACAATGCATCAATGTGTCCATGGTGGACATTTTGTACCCATCTATAGTAAACCAATTTTACAGGCTTATATGCAATGGTACTTTGAGTGCTTAGCTAAAGATTTTATAAATGTTGTGAAAATGCCTGCACATTCCAGACTTTAACAACCCTTTGAGTGAAAAGAAAATCATCCTCAAATTCCTTCAAAACCTCCTACCCCTTACTTCAATTTGAGCCCTTTGATTATTTAATGGTGTCTTTAATGTAACAATAAACAAAAAGGCAAATATTTATTGCTACCAAAGTTATCTGTTCCTCTCATAATTTGGTATACACCAGGCTGCTCCTCCCTCAGCCTCCTTCACTCAAAGGAAAGCAAACCTTGTCTATCCAGTCATAGCTGAAACACTCCATTGCAAGCAATATCCTGGTGAATCTCCTCTGCACTCACTCCAGCACAGTCATGACATTCCTAAGGCGTAACAATAAAAACTGCACAAACCGTTCCGCTGCAGTCTAACTGAGTATTGCATGTAGTTGCACTATTATCTCCCTGCTCTTATCTTCCGTGCCCTGAATAATGAAGGTGAGTATTCTGCATGCCTTCTTACCCACCGTACCAACCCGTGCTGGTGCATTCAGAGATCCTTGAAAGTGTAAATGATGCTGCATTAGTTCCTCTGCACCTCCTCTTACCATTTATTATGTGTTTCTCACCCACACGAGTCCTCCCACAATTTCTTATCATTGAATACTATTTGCATTTCTCTGCCATCTTACCACCTCAGCAATAGTTTTCTGCAGCCAGACATAATCCACTTCACTTACAAAACTCCATCAATTTTTATGTCGTCTGGAAGTGTACTAATCATACCTTTATATTCATATCTAGATTATTAATATATGTAACAAACAGTAAAGGTCCCAGCACTGATCCCTGCAGTCACAGGCCTTGAATTGCAAAATTGACTCTCAACCATCACCCTCAGCAAGCCAAATTCGGATTCAATTTGATAAATTGCCGAGGCCAATTCATTCAAACCTCAATCTAGCCAGCCAAATGTGATTAGGCTCTCATGAAAAGGGAAATGGTCCATGTCACACTCAGTAGCAGTGAACCAAGAGTTATAATCTGAGTGCAATTACACATGCAAGGTGGAGGTTTAACACTTTAACTTTAATTGTGCGATCTCTTAAGCCAAATTGGTTATTCAAAGATATGATAGTTTTTGACTAACACTAGGTATTGCCACATACCTCATCTTCTGTTTGTGCTAGTTCCTTCTTCAGTTCCTCCACACGCATTCTCAACTTCTTCACCTCAGATTCATGCTGTTCAACTCTTCTATTGGAATGAGTAAGCTCAGCCATCTTATCTTGGTATTGCTTCTTCAGTTTATTAAGGGCATGTCGAAGATCAGACAGTTCCTAGAGTTACAAAAAAACATTACTCTATTGACATTACTCTATTGACATGTTGACTAATTATCTTTAAGTTTAGAAATCTAAGCAAAGGCCAAGAACCCTGGCTCAGACGCCGCAAAGGTTTCCAAGAGAATGACAGGATAGGTTTTACAAGCTTTTCACACAGAGGGTGGTGAGTATATGAATTAACCTGCCTGAGAAATTACTGCAGGCAGGTAAAATTATACAACATTGAAAAGACATTTAGACAGGTGCATGGACAGGAAAAGTGTAAAGAGATATGGGCCAAACACAGGAAAATGGAACTAGCTCAAGTAGGAACCTTGGTTGCATTGACCACAACCATGCCAAAGGGACTGTTTCTGTGCTGTGCAATATGATTCTAAATAATGATTAAAACTCTGTATCCGGACCATTCAGTTTCAGATTGAATTCTTCTACTTCATTGATGAGGAATCCATTGTTTCCTTTTATTGAATTCATTTGAGTTTGGCTCTGTTGATAGCAGTAATACCAATGTGAGGCATGTTCAACTTCCAGACAGTTACATAATATAAATCACATTTCAGTGCTGTACTAATGAAGTGCTGCATTGAGGAGTAGTCTTTGGAATAACATCTATAAGCCTGTATCTTTCCTCAAGTGGCACATTGTTATATAAACTAGCCACAAAGTTTGGCTCAATAGCATCCTCCATTTGAACGGCATACTCATTCCACAGTATCAGCCAATGTGCCCGTGCATTCGGTAGAATAGTTGGAGAAATCATTATATAGGGTGGGTGATGAATCTTGCAATACCACTGCCCATCAAAAGTAAGTAGAACAGACATATCAGGATGTCAATCGGTATGCAACATTGAATTAATGTTGTTATCGCATTAACCTAACTCAGAATTAGAACATGCATGGAAACTGATGATGTCAGGAATAACAATTTCCTAGTATCCTCTCGTTGCATCCTTTAATCTCTGTGGGGCATATTCAAAGAGAATTGCAATCAGGTCTAATTCTTTGTTACATGATGATAGATATGACACAGCAAGAAATACTTGTTGTTATGTGTTAGTGTTAGTGCAGAAATGTGTTAGTTGCAATAAAATGTAATGATATTAGGAACTTCAATACTTCAAGTCCCTAGTGATGAAAAGGAGAATGCTACATGCTCATGTTCAGTACTCAGCGCAAAAATAGTGCAGTTGATATTGATTCACAGGCGATAAACTGCATTCAGCATTCTCTGTTGCTTCTTATTCTGATGAACAGATTTTGAATTAACCACGTAGATGGTAGTTCCTGCATCTGCATTGGAATTAATAATTTTCATTTGGTAAAGGCGAAAAGCGAGAAATTTGTGTTCGTAATTCAAAAAATAAAAATAGTATATGCTGGTGAAAATTGACTGCACTCAGAGTACATCAATTTTGCTCACATTTCTTAGTACCACGAAAAAATGTAAGCAATATTTTCAGCAAGAATTGCATTCTGTTTGGTCTTTTTAATTCTGGTGCAAGGTTGCACAAAGCTATTTCAACAAAGTAAAACTGCCATGAGGTTTTCAAACCTACTGGTCTGGAAGTGACAGTTCTTATTTGCAGAACAGACAGATCTTACAACCCTGCATTCCTTGAATCCATGCTACATAAAGACCAAATTCTCACATCTCTATCATTGCAGTCAAAGAGCCTGTGAGCTCCCACAACCTGAAATGGAATCTTAGGACCAATCTAGGCATGCTGACTGCTGCCACGTGTCAGTGTTTGCTGCTCACTGCTGCTCTCTGTAGGTCCTCACAAGGAGAGACCGTTTTGTCGATGTTTCCTTCAGGCTATTGGAGCAGGCAGAATAAGCACCTGCATTTACCTACTTTGCAGGCTTCCCCAAGCTACAGTTATACCCTTGCAGTGATCTCACTGTTAACTTCCTCCCCCCACGAGCCTCTGGGAACGATGGAGTCCTGGAGAGTCTCCATGGTTCCCTTGGACTGGGTAGTATTTTTCACCAGTCTATCAAGGTGCTATTGTCCCCTGGGAACACTCTCCCACTCACTCTCCTGCCTTTGAAGCATGCATTCATTCAGTCGCAAACGTTCATGCCAGTTTAAGCACAGTGTTGTACTGAGAAATCCAAATCACAAGTGAAATCACACTCCTTGTGTAATTTTCACAAACATAATGAGAGTGAACCCCAGAAAAATAGTCATGGGAAAGGTTCTGGGTAAAAACTTTCAACTGGAGATCCAATTTCATTGATGTTTGCAATCTTTTCACGGACAGAAATAAGTACTGGATACTATGTGTGATCACAAAACAACTTATTCAATCCGGCTAGTGATTCAATTGATACTGGTTTGAAATTGTGGTCTTTTCAATACGTGAGATTTTACAATTATTTTATTTTAAATATAGTCTGAATTAAATATGATCCAAATAAATGCAACCTTCCAACGGCAAATTACTATAAAAACTGACACAATGCTGGAATCACTCAGCGGGTCAAGCAGCATCACTGGAGAACATGGATAGGCGACGTTTTGGGTCAGGACCTTTCTTTAAGACAATTGTGTAAACAGTTACAAATAGTATATAGTTAGATAGCATATTCTAATCCAATAAAAACTATAGCTATCTATAGTAAAATAATATTTGGTAAGTGTGGTTAACCCCTGTCAGACATTGTACTGCTGAGTATATTTTCATTTTGGCAGAAAAGGAATTAAAATTTTGATCTAAAAGTTGTCATGGTTACATGCATCGTGCATTCACAAAACTGTTCACCTGGAATCGATTTAGGTTATCTTGTCGAGAGACAGTTGTCGAATTTGACGATTACACTGCAGCTCTTTCAGGCAGATATTAAGACTCAATTCGGTGGTGGTTAATGTTCAGCCTCAGGCATTGTTTGGCAATAAACACAAATCTTGGCATTCACATCTCTCTGCACAACAGAATAATGGGTTGGAGCTCGTGAACAAAAGGAATGTCACATGCTTTGTGCTCTAATATAATTTCAAGTATCACCCAGATCTCTGTTTTGATATATATGACCCAAAAGTTACGCATTATTTTCTTCAATATTTGTAACACTGGGAATAAACAATAGACTACTGTTGAGGCTAATATTTTAAACAGATGTGTTGTAACATAGGCTTTTGTGTACATAGTATTTTTCAAAATCAGTTCATTATTTACAATTATTGTTCTGCTCTGCTAAATATTTGTCTGAGTGGAGCCACGGTGCAGATCTGATTAATCTTCCTTGTGCCTCCTCAACAGGATGCCTATTTGCTTTGACCTTCAACTCCCAGCCAGACAAAGCCAGTGGAAGCAAAACTGACAAGTGGAAATGGATCTGACAGTACAAACATTTCTCAGCCATGCGTTGTTATACCAGAGCTTGAAAAATCAGTTTTGCAGCTTCACAACCAAACAGCCATCTCCCATTTCCAAACCATCAATTATCAATGATCCCGGTACTGTTCAAAACACAGCGCCATTCAAATACAATAATGCTGAACTCCCATAAATGAAGAGTTACAATTAGACACCTGTCATCAGCCATTGAATGGATCAGTTTTAGCAGCAAACATTATATACCCAAGATGATTAATATGACCTCATTTCAACTGTTTTAAATCGCTATGATTAATGATGTTGCTGTTTTTTTTTGTGAATAAGAACCAAACTGATTCTTAACATATTAGAAGAAAAAAACAGTAAATTTGGAGAGACAGGAAACTGTAGATGCTGAAATCTTGAGCAAAAATCGAGCTGGAGGAAGTCTGCGGATCAGACAACATCTGAGGGATATTTCGGGTTGGGACCATTCTTCAGACTGATGTAGTGGGGGGGAAAGCTGCAAAGGAGAGGTGGAGGTAGAACAATTTTTGACAAGTTATAGGTTGATACAGGTGTGAGGAGGGTTGTCAGATGGATGGAGTAAGTGACATAGGCTAAAGGTAAAAAGATCAGATAACAAAAGAGGAGGAGAAATGAAATGTAATGGGGAAGGAAGGATATTTGTGAAATTGGACAGGGGGAGTGGGAGATATGGGACTGGGATGGGCAATGAGTAAATGAAAGAGGGGAATGAAGCAGGGTGACTTGGGTGGTGTAAGATGGGGGAGCAATGAGTAGGCACTGGGATGGGGGACAAAGAAAAGACAAGGGAGTAAGGAGATATTACAAAATTCAACGTTCATACTGTTGGGTTGTAAGCTAACCAAGCAGGATTACATTGCATTACATTTGGAGTGCTCTTCTTTTCATAAAATGCTGAAAGTAATAAAAAGTGGAAAAGTTAATTCCCTGCTGAGATAACTCAAGATATATTTTTATTACATTTATTAAGGAGAAGGTTATTGGATGTCAAATTTCATATTACTGCCGATGACCACTCTAGATGTAGGTAACTTGGGCCCAACACAGAACTTTCAAAACTACAGACAACAGTCTGACTTTGTGAAACTTATCCACATAAAATCATGTCCCCAATTATTTTAATAGTTTTCTTTTCTTCCCAAAATTAATATTTTTATTATTTCAGAATGTTCATATTTTCAGAAGGCCTTTGATAACGTGCACCATGTGAGGCTGCTGAAGTGATGAGAGCCCATTGTGTCCAAGGGAAGATACTAGCATGGTTATCAGGTTGGCTGGATGGCAGAAGGCAAAGAGTGGCAATAAAGGAGGCTTTTTCTGGTTGGCTGACAGTGACTAGTGGTGTTCCTCAGGGGTCAGTGCTGGGGTGTACATCAATGAGTTGGATGAGGCAATTGTGGAGAGGCAGGTAGTGCAGAGAAAACAAGGACTCTGCAGAAGGTCTTGGACAGCACGGGAGAGTGGCCTGAGAAGTGGCATATGGAATAGCGTAGCAAAGTGTGGAGTCTCTGGTTGTAGGAATAAAGGTGTAGACAACTTTCTAAATGGGGAGAGAATTCATAAATCGGGGGTGCTACGAGATTTGGGAGTGCAGGTGCATGATTCCGAAAAAGTTAATTTGCTAGTCAAATTGGTAGTAAAGAAGGCAAATGCAATGTTAGCATTTGATTTCAGGGCTAGAATACAAAATTGAGTTGATAATTAAAGATGTAATAGCAGCGAATTTGGAAAGCAGTGACATGATCTGTCAAAGTCAGCACGGATTTATGAAGGGGAAATCATACTTGAGTAATCTTCAGGAATTTTTTGAGAATGTAAGTAGAATGGATAAGGGAGAGCCAGTGGATGTGGTGTATTTGGACTTTCAAAAATCATTTGACAAGGTCCCACACAAGAGATTAGTGTGCAAAATTAGAGCACATGGTATGGGGGTAGAGTATTGACATGGATAGAGAACTGGTTGGCAGACAGGAAGCAAAGAGTAGGAATTGATAGGTCCTATTCGGAATGGAAGGTGGGATGGGGTGCCACAAGGCTCAACGCTGGGACTCCAGTTATTTACAATATACATTAACGATATAGACAAATCATTAAAAGTAACATCTCCAAGTTTGCAGCTGACACAAAGCTGGGTGGGAGGGTGAGCTGAGAGGAGGATGCTATGAGGCTGCAGGGTGACTTGGACAGTTTGGATGTGTGGGCAGATGCATGGCAATGCAGTATAATGTGGATAAATGCGAGATTATCAAACTTTGGTGGCAAGAACAAGAAAGCAGATTATTATCTGAATAGTGTCAGATTAGGAAAAAGGGAGGTGCAATGAGACTTGTACATCAGTCACCCAAAGTAAGCAGGGGGGGTTACACAAAAAGCTGGAGAAACTCAGCGGGTGCAGCAGCATCTAAGGAGCGAAGGAGATAGGCGACGTTTCGGGTCGAGACACTTCTCGACCCGAAATGTCGTCTATCTCCTTCGCTCCTTAGATACTGCTGCACCCACTGAGTTTCTCCAGCTTTTTGTGTAACCCTCGATTCTCCAGCATCTGCAGTTCCTTCTTTAACCCAAAGTAAGCATGCAGGTTCAGGACGCAGTGAAGAAAGCAAATGGCATGTTGGCCTTCATCGCGAGAGGATTTAAGTATAGGAGCAAGGAGGTTCTACTGCAGTTGTACTGGGCTCTGGTGAGACCACACCTCGAGTATTGTGTGCAGTTTTAGTCTCCTAATTTGAGGAAGGACATTATTGCTATTGAGGGAGTGCTGTGTAAATTCACCAGGTTAATTCCCAGGATGGCGGAACTGACATGAAAGGATGGATCGACTGGGCTTACAGTAAATTTCACTGGAATTTAGAAGGATGAGAGGGGATCTTATAGAAACATATACAATTCTTGAGAGGTTGGTAAGTTTGCTAGATGCAGGAAAAATGTTCTCAATGTTGGGGGAGTCCAGAACCAGGGGTCACAGTGTAACAATAAGAGGAAGGCCATTTAGGACTGAGATGAGGAAAAACTTTTTCAAACAGAGAGTTGTGAATCTGTGGAATTCTCTGCCACAGAAAGCAGTGGAGGCCAATCCACTGGATGTTTTCAAGAGAGAGTTAGATATAGCTCTTCAGGCTAACGGAATCAAGGGATATGGGAGAAAGCAGGAAGGGGGTACTGATTTTGGATGATCAGCCATGATCTCATTGAATGGCGGTGCTAGCTCGAAGGGCCGAATGGCCTACTCCTATTTTCTATGTTTCTATAAACAGGGAAGCAATGCTGAGGTTTCCTGAGGCACTTGTCAAACTGTATTTGGAGTATTGTGAGCAGTGTTAGGCCCCATATGTGAGGAAGGATGTGCTGGCATTGTAGAGAGTCCAGAGGAGCTTTACAAGAATGATCTAATGAATGATTGGGTTAACATATGATGACTGTTTGAAGGCACTGGGCCTGCATTTGCTGGATTTAAAAGGATGAGGGAACCCCTCATTGAAACTTACTGAATAGTGAAAGGCTTGATAGAGTGAATGTGGAGGATATTTCTACTAGTGGGAGAGTCTAGGACCAGAGCCCATAGCCTCAGAATAAAAGGACTTACCTATAGGAAGGAGTTGAGGAGGAATTTCTTTAGTCAGAGGGTGGTGAATCTGTGGAATTAATTGCCACAGAGGGCTGTGGAGGCCGCCAATGGATGTTTTTAATGCGGTCATTCATATATTCTTGATGGGTACGGGTGTCAGGGGTTTGGGGGCGAAAGTAGGAAAATTAGGTTGAGAGGGAAAGCTAGATCAGCCATGATTTAATGGCAGAGTAGACATGATGGGCTGAATGGCCTAATTCCGCTCCTAGATCTTATGAACTTTCCAAAATTATTTTACATAAGAGAGCCATATATTTTTTCTGGTTGCTTTGAACAATTCATTAATAGTTTGCAATATAAAAAAAGATCTTAAGTCCCTGGATCATTGCACAGAATTCACTGCGAGAAGCAGGTGTGTATGGGTGATAGATGAGAAGAAAGGTGTTTCTTTGTTTGTGGTTCCTCCTGGTTTAGTCAAAAGAACAGATGATAACCACAATCAAGGCTAACGCATTGGACTGTTAATTTGCAAGAATTACTGGAGATTCACTCCTCTTTAAAATGTACTGGTGTTATAACAAGGATAAATACAACCTTTCGGAAAGTAGTTTTACCCGCTGAATGAGAGGCACAGCAGAGCAACATGACAAAAGTTCACTCCTGACCTCGGTGGTTGTGTGTGGAGTTTGTGTTCTCCCAGTGACTGTGCATAAGAATTAGAGTTGATGGACAATGAGAGAAAATAAGTTGTAAGGGAGCATGAAATTATGAAATGATTTCACAGTGGATTCCTGTGCATCGGCAAGGCCAAGCTCAGGCTCGGCGATCCTTTGGCTGAACACCTCCGCTCAGTCCGCCTAAACCTACCTGATCTCCCGGTTGCTCAACACTTCAACTCCCCCTTCCATTCCCACACTGACCTTTCTTTCCTGGGCCTCCTCCATTGTTAGAGTGAGACCCAGTGGAAATTGGAGGATCAGCACTTTATATTTTGCCTGGACAGCTTACACCCCAGGGGTATGAACATTGACTTCTCTAACTTCAAGCAACCCTTGCTTTCGCTCTCTCTCTATCCCCATTCCCTCTCCAGTTCTCCCACCAGTCTTACAGTCTCCGACTAAGTTTTATCTCTGTACCGCCCACTCCCCTGACATCAGTCTGAAGGAGGGACTCGACCCGAAACGTCACCCACTCCTTCTCTCCAGAGATGCTGCCTGTCCCGCTGAGTTACTCCATCATGTTGATTCAATGGAATTATGAAGAACTGGAATGGGGTAACTCAACTTGGAGCCTGCACAAACACAATAGGTCAAATAGCCTCTTTCTGTGCTGTTACAAGTAAGAAAACATGTACAGTGGCTTGCAAAAGTATTCATACACCTTGAACTTTTCCACATTTTGTCACGTTACAACCACAAATGTAAATGTATTTTATTAGGATTTTATGTGATAGACCAACACAAAGTGGTGCATAATTGTGAAGTGGAAGGAAAATGATACATGGTTTCCAAATTTTATTACAAATAAAAAACTGAAAAGTGGGGTGTGCAAAAGTATTCAGCCCCCCTGAGTCAATACTTTGTAGAACCACCTTTCGCTGCAATTACAGCTGCAAGTCTTTTGGGGTATGTCTCTACCAGCTTTGTACATCTATAGACTAAAATTTTTTCCCATTCTTCTTTGCAAAATAGCTCAAGGTCAGTCAGATTGGATGGAGAGTGTCTGTGAACAGCAATTTTCAAGTCTTGCCAGAGATTCTCAATTGGATTTAGGTCTGGACTTTGACCGGGCCATTCTACACATGAACATGCTTTGATCTAAAACATTCCATTGTAGCTCTGGCTATATGCTTAGGGTCATTGTCCTGCTGGAAGGTGAACCTCCGCCCCAGGCTCAAGTCTTTTGCAGACTCTAACAGGTTTTCTTCCAAGATTGCCCTGTATTTGGCTCTATCCATCTTCCCATCAACTCTGACCAGCTTCCCTGTCCCTGCTGAAGAAAAGCATCCCCACAGCATGATGCTGCCACCATCATGTTTCACAGTGGGGATGATGTGTTCAGGGTGATGTGCAGTGTTAGTTTTGTGCCACACATAGCGTTTTGCATTTAGGCCAAAAACTTCAATTTCAGTCTCATCAGACCAGAGCACCTTCCTCCACATGTTTGCTGTGTCCCCCACATGGCTTGTGGCAAACTGCAAACGGGACTTCTTATGGCTTTGTTTCAACAATGGCTTTCTTCTTGCCATTCTTCCGATTTGTGGAGTGCACGACTAATAGTTGTCCTGTGGACAGATTCTCCCACCTGAGCCGTGGATCTCTGTAGCTCCTTCAGAGTTACCATGGGCCTCTTGGCTGCTTCTCTGATCAATGCTCTCCTTGCCCGGCCTGTCAGTTTAGGTGGACTTGTCTTGGTAGGTTTGCAGTTGTGCCATACTCTTTCCATTTTCGGATTATGGATTGAACAGTGCTCCGTGAGATGTTCAAAGCTTGGGATATTTTTTTTGTAACCTAACCCTGATTTAAACTCTCCACAACTTTATCCCTGGCCTGTCTGGTGTGTTCCTTGGGCTTCATTATGCTGTTTATTCACTAACTCAGTATCCCGTACCTGCCTTCTCTCCATACCCTCTGATCCCCTTAGCCACAAGGGCCACATCTAACTCCCTCTTAAATATAGCAATAAGGTTTATTGCTCTCCTCTTGAAATAAGGTTTAATCAAGTTTCTAGAATAGATTAAATCCACTCACAAACCATAAGGGGTTCAAAGAGCCACAAAGAGACAAGAGAGATGCCAGCCAGGAAATTCAACTTTGCATAAATATCCTCGCTTAAATGTCTTAGTGCAGTAGACCCCTGTCAATTTGTACCAAACCACTGGGGAATGATAAGAGTATTATGGGCAAAAGTGAAAAGGGTGCACAAGTCTCTTACGCAGTTGACAGATTAACCAAGCATGATTTTAGGAGTCACATGCAACCGGCATTAAGCCATTACGGCTAGAGCTCTTTCGGGAGCAGTTCCCAAAAGGATCCGCAGCTCCAAGAAATAAGGCTGCTTGATGTGCACTGTTGCAGGGGAGTAGCAGGACACTGGTCAGAGCAGGCACTCAGTGCAGGGTTGGAGATGATTTCACCAGAGCTGAACACTTAAAGGCAGGATGTAAGCACTTGGAAGCTCTCCAACGCCAAAATAAATAACATTCAAATGAAGAATCACTGGATCATTCTTCCTGAACTCTACTTCCTGAGAATAATATACTAAATATAACATTATATTTCCCACCCCAATAAATATATGGTCTCCATTGAAGAATGACTAGAAATCTGGGTGATCATCTCTGACCTGGACAAAATCAACTTGTGGACTTCTGTTAAAAATTGAACCAGTTTGTAACCAGAGACATTCTCTATTGAGGAGGACCATGAGCATTTCCAATGTATCGGATGAGGCTGGATTCCTGATCAATAGGCTAGCTCTCAGAGCATTTGAAAGACTTGCTGGTAGTGACCAGAATTTGCACAATGCGTGTTCACTCCCCCCCCCAAACCCAAATCCCAACTGACCACCCCACCCCCATTTACCCTCACAACGTATTACCACCTCCAATTCAGTCCACGAAAAGTAGCAACTGAAGTCCTAAATAAAAACAAAAATGGGTTTTTAATTTAGATTTCCATCATCTATAGTTTTCTTGAACTTCAAGACCAACTCCGTCTTTGTTGCTTCTTTAACAGGATGTTGTGCATAAAGAGTTTTTATGGTGAGGGACAGTAACTGTAGAATAATCACACCTGGCATAACCTGGAAGTTGTGTATTTTGCATTTCTTCCCTGTGATGTGGGTGTCATTGGTAAAGCTGGACGTGTGGTCAATCCCAGTTGCTCCAGGATCTTCTCCATGAACTGCTATGATAGTAAGATGTAACTACATCGTTTGCTGCCCTTATGATGAATACATCAAGAATCAACTAACACAACCTGAATAAATGTGAATCAGAATGAACTGAAGAACAAAATTAAGTGAGATAACAAGGAAAGTAATTTCTAAAATTTCAGACAAATTATAAGGGAGTCATTGAATTCAACATTAGAAAGAAAATACATCAAAACCCCAAATAATATGTAAAAAGAGCAAGTGTGAAAGGTATAGCAGCAGATAAACATAAAAGTTGAGAATGCTATAACAGTTAGAGATTAAGTAAAACCCATAAAAATGCAAATAGCATAAAAAATGTTAAAATGCAGAATATAGTCAATATTCTGAATTATTTCTTCCTCAGAGTTGTTAACAAAAGTTGATTTGCCCTCCAGAAACATAGATAACCAAAGTCAAAAGAATCATTTTGTTGCAAATGATCTGGAAGTCATAGATAAGCTAAATGAGCTCAAAAATGAATAAAGCCTTAGGGATAGATGGCACTTGTCCCGGATTTCAAAAAGAGACGAGGTTGGAGACTTGCAACGGACCCACATCACTTCTGAGAGAATTATTGGACCCTTGTGAGATATCAAACTTCACTTCTCATTCATTACAACATTCAATTATGCGTAAATGATTAAAGTGTTCTTACATTTATTGACCTTTTCGGAAACTAGATCCATTCATCAATCTCCTTTGGAACAATAATTTATTGATGTGGCACTAACAACCTGGTTCCTTTCCTGAACAGAGTTTTATAGTATTCTTCTAATATGTTAAAACTGATATTCTAGCCTCAACCATTCTGATTGTGAGTTACGATTATCCCAGATTGATAGACTAAATTGCTATTTAAGGCAGAAAGTGACTCAAGAAACCGCAGATCATGAACAAAAAGACAAAGTGATGACAAAGAAATGGAGGAGTCTAAATTAACATCACAATTCTTACTGGTTCCATTTATATCATTTTAGGGTATAGTGGAATTAATTCAATTTAGAAGATATGTTCCCCAACTTTCTCTTCTTTGTTCAAGCTTCCAGCAGTTTCTGCATTTTTTGGTACCGTTTTTGGTCCAGAGGCTTAAAGTAGTGTGGGCATGGAAAATCAACCTCATTGCTCTTCTCAGTGATATCTTTCGCTTATCTCTTATTGGTTTATTTGGTTAAAATCCAACACAGCACACCACCTGCCTTCAGCAGCATATTTTGGTTCAGCACAATCTTTACTTTGTTCCTTTGTAGTTAGAATGAAATGGATTTGTGTCCTCCTACTGGCTCTCCCAGCCTAATTTTGGAAGAAGAAGGATGAGGCCCCACAAACCTGTCTATATCGATGGGACATTGGCGGTGAGAGTCAAAAGCTTCTAATTCCTGGGCATGCATATTTCTGAATATCTTCCCTGGACCCAGCACATTGATGTAATTATGAATAAAGTACATCTACCCCTGTATTTCTTGAGAAGATTGCGGAGATTCATTATGCTAGAGAGGACTCTCTTGAACTTCTACAGATCTACTGTAGGGATCATATTCACTGGTTGCATCAAGGACTGGTTTGACAACTTGAATGCCAATGAGAGAACAAGACTGCAAAAAGTGGTGAGCACTGCCCAGTCCATCATGGGTTCTGACCCCACCATCAAAAGGATTTACAGTAGCCACTGCCACAAAAAGGCAGCCAGTATCATCAGAGACCCACCCCACTCTAGCCACACACTCTTTTCACTCCTGCCATCAGGAAGAATATATAGAAGCCGAACAATTGTAACATCCAGGTTCAGGAACAGCTTCTTCCAGACAGCCATCAGGCAATTAAACACTACAACCACCAAATAAACTCTGAACTACATAGACTTGAGCCATTAGTTTTGGTTTTTTGGACTATTATTGTTTGTGTTTATGTGTTTGTACATGAGTGTGTATATATACTGGACTTTTTTTTAGTTTATTATATTGTTTGCCAAGTACTATGTTTGTATTGAAGGTAGACACAAAATGCTGGAGTAAGTCAGCGGGTCAGGCGGCATCTCTGGAGCGAAGGAATGGGTGATGCTTCGAGTCAAGACCCTTATTCTATGTTTACATATTATGGTGTGCTGAAGCAAGTGAAAATATAATTGTTCTGTCTGGGACATATGACAATAAAACCATCTTGACTCTTCACTACTTTTCTTGAACAGTAAGGCTCCGGCCTGCATTTCACACAAAACTCTGCTGAAACTGAAGAAACTCATAAGGAGGTAGACAAAAATGCTGGAGAAACTCAACGGGTGTGGCAGCATCTATGGAGCGAAGGAGAACTATTATATATTTATAATCTCAGACAGAACAATTATATTTTTACTAACTCATAAGGAGGATGCCTTCTGTCTGCTCTGCCAAGTAGGAAACACAATGTGCCACTTTAACAGCACAGGAAGCCAAATATGGGCCCAGCGGGATAAATCTGATTACTTGCTGCTCAGGCTCCCTCATATCCCCCAAACCCAAAACTGTAAATGGACAGCCACAAGACTATCCAATTAGTTACAGCATTTTGCCATCTCCTACCAGCTAGCTGCTTCTTCACTCACAGTGCCATCAGGAGTTAAAATTATCCCACAAATTATCCCACCCATCAAATGATTAATTAGTTTAGTTTAGAGATACAACATGGAAACAGGTCCTTCGGCCCATCGAGTCCATACTGACCATTGATCACCTGCTCACACTAGTTTTATGTTATCCCATTTTCTCTTCCATTCCCTACACTCTAGGGACAAATTACAAAGGCCAATTGAGCAACAAACCCGCACATCTTTAGGATGTGGGAGGAAACCGGAGTACCTTGGTTAACCTGGGTCACATGGGAGAACGTGCAAACTCCACAGCACCCGAGGTCAGGATCCAACCCGGGTCTCTGCCTCATGGTCAACTCTGCGTGGTGCTCAGACGTGGTAGTCCTGTCCAACTCCTGCTCTCCACACTTCGAACATCTGGCGGTGAAGTGCCGTCCCTTCTACCTACCGAGGGAATTCACCTCCATCATCCTGACCGCGGTCTACATCCCACCCCAGGCAGACGTCCATCTGGCACTGGAGGAGCTGCACGCCGTGGTCAACAAACACCAGACGTCTTACCCCGAGGCATTTACCACCATTGCTGGGGACTTCAATAAGGCAAACCTAAAGAAATCACTCCCCAACTTCCACCAACATGTCTCCTGCTGGACGGTGGGACCAGCTCTGTACTGTCCTCACCTCTGGGGGTGCACTCTTTAATTGCTGCCTGTAGGCAGGAAGAAGCAGCACCGCGGTATGGTCGGATTTACCGAAGTGAAGGCGAGGGATAGAGCGGTAGGCATCCTTGATGGTGGTGTAGCAGTGGTCGGTGGACGCGATCTCGCTGGCCCTCCACTCCGCTCTGGACCACTTGGACAACAAAAACTCACATGTCAGGCTGCTATTTATTGACTACAGCTCGGCATTTAACACAATCATCCCCTCCAAGCTGGTTACCAAACTCGCAGAACTGGGTCTTTCCGCATCCCTCTGCAATTGGATCCTCGACTTCCTCATCCACAGACCACAGTCTGTTCGTATTGGTGGAAATGTGTCAGACTCGATAACAATCTGCACGGGAGCACCTCAGCGCTGCGTGCTCAGCCCCCTGCTGTACTCACTCTATACTCATGACTGCATAGCCGGTCATAGCGCGAACTCCATCATCAAGTTCGCTGACGACACCACTGTTGTGGGACGTATTACTGATGGGGATGAGTCAGAGTATAGAAGAGAGATCGAGCGACTGTCCATATGGTGCCAGCACAACAACCTGGCCCTCAACACCAGCAAAACCAAGGAACTGATTGTGGACTTTGGAAGGAGTAGGATGGGGACCCACAGTCCTGTTTATATCAACGGGTCGATGGTTGAAAGGGTCAAGAGCTTCAAATTCCTGGGCGTGCACATCTGTGAAGATCTTTCCTGGTCCGAGAACACAGATGCAATTATTAAGAAAGCTCATCAGCGCCTCTACTTCCTGAGAAGATTACGGAGAGCTGGTCTGTCAAGGAGGACTCTCTCTAACTTCTACAGGTGTACAGTAGAGAGCTTGCTGACTGGTTGCATTGTGGCTTGGTTCGGCAACTTGAGCGCCCTGGAGAGGAAAAGACTACAAAAAGTAGTAAACACTGCCCAGTCCATCATCTGCTCTGACCTTCCTTCCATCGAGGGGATTTATCACAGTCGCTGCCTCAAAAAGACTGGCAGCATCATCAAGGACCCACACCACCCTAGCCACACACTCATCTCCCTGCTACCTTTGGGTAGAAGGTACAGGAGCCTGAAGACTGCAACAACCCGGTTTAGGAATAGCTACTTCCCCACAGCCATCAGGCTATTAAACCTGGCTTGGAACTCTGAACATTAATATCCCTCCATCTGTTATTTGCACTTTATTAATTTATTAAGTCATGTGTGTATTTATGTATAGAATTATAGTCAATGCCTTCTATGTTCTGTTGTGCTATGCAAAGAAAGATTTTCATTGTCCTGTCAGGGACACATGACAATAAACTCTTTTGACTTTGACTTTGTCTCTGACACTGTGATGCAGTAGCTCTGCCAACTGTGACACTGTGCTGACCTGGTCTTAGTGATCACATCTTATCCCATCACATCAGATCTATGATGTTACAATGTGCACAGACTTGGCCCATTGGACCCATCTGTGCTTGAATGTTTCTTCCACACAGGTGGTAGATTATAATGATGCTGTAGCACCAATGATTATTGAGATTCTCCTTTCCTCTTTGCTTTTTCCATTCTAGTTTCCCTGTATGAAAGAGTACCACACTTTATGCGGGTTAGCCCAGTGAGATGTTCCAATGCTCATTGTTCCCAGTAGCGTGTGTCAAAGTTAAAATTAATCAGGGATGTTCGAAGACAGTCTTTGAAACTCTTTCTCTATTCACCATGTATTTGTTAGCACTCAAACAGTTGCTTTGGTGTTCTGTCATGCATGGTAGGACACTGCAAAAGGCACAGTGCACATACTGTAGTCTAGTTTAATTGGGGGCCACAGAGTCCAACTGATTCAAGCCCACTGTACCCTAAAATAATATAATTTGATAGGATAAGGATGGTGAAGTTGATTGAGATCTCCTCCATCTCTTTATGATCATAGTTGATGAATGGCTTCATTACAATTGGCATGAAATGGTAGAAGAAGCAAACATCCCAATGTTTTTTTCCCCAGCAGAGCAATATACCAGAAAAATAAAACCTATCTTTGCTAAATTTCTCCTGGAATTATTCAGTGAAAGAGCACAATATATTTTCTTTGCCTGCTTGGTATTATTTATCGAAAGAAAGAAACATTTAGAATAATTAAAAACATTGGTTGCACCATGATCATGGGTCTTAAACGGAATTTCACTTCACCGAGTAATGCCTCATTGAAAAATATCCCCTTTAAATTTGACATAAGTAAACTGCAATAGAAAGTTGTATTTATTACGCACTTGACAATAAAATGCAAAGAACAGCTGGTCAGCGTAGTAATTCGATTATGAAATACTCATGACTCAGTTATTGCTAGATAATTTATTATGGTATTTTGGAAAATGTAATTAATTCCATGGCAATAGTTATAAAGCCATTATAATTGCACAGCATGTTCATCACAATGACTTCTCAAAGTCATTTTAATGTTAATGTTTTACTTGCAATGATGATTTTAATTATTACAAATAACCTGGTTCGTTAACATTTTCTATTTAGGGTAATCCACAAAGATAAAGATTTGTTTTGCAATACATTCACAAAATTACACAAAGAAGTCAAAAAGGAGAAAATATGACAATTCATTACTAATGCATTAAGAACCTAGCTGCACCTTATGAACATAAAATGTTGCAACGAGCAAATTGGTTTGAAAAGCCTGTCATATACAGCTGAGGGGGGAAAAAACACGAGGCATTACAATGAGGAGTTTACAGTGCCCTCCATAATGTTTGGAACAAAGACTCATCATTTATTCATTTGCCTCTGTACTCCACAATTTGAGATTTGTAATAGAAAAAAATTACATGTGGTTAGTGCACTTTCTCAGATTTTAATAAAGGCCATTTTTATACATTTTGCTTTCACCATGTAGAAATTACAGCAGTGTTTATACGTAGCCCCCCCATTTCAGGGCACCATAATGTTTGGGACACAGCAATGTCATGTAAATGAAAGTAATCATGTATTTTGTTGCATATATCCTTTGCATACATCTTGAAGTCTGCGATTTATGGACATCACCAGTTGCTGGGTATCTTCTCTGGTGATGCTCTGCCAGGCCTGTATTGCAGCCATCTTTAGCTTATGCTTGTTTTCGGGGCTAGTCCCCTTCAGTTTTCTCTTCAGGAAATAAAAGACATGCTCAATTGGGTTCAGATCGGGTGATTGACTTGGCCACTCAGGAATTGACAATTTTGTTAGCTTTGAAAAATTATTTTGTTGCTTTAGCAGTTTGTTTGGGATCATTCGCTAGAATTTAGAAGACTGAGGGGGGATCTTATAGAAACTTACAAAATTCTTAAGGGGTTGGATAGGCTAGATGCAGGAAGATTGTTCCCGATGTTGGGGAGGTCCAGAACAAGGGGTCACAGTCTAAGGATAAGGGGGAATTCCTTTAGGACCGAGATGAGGAAAACATTTTTCACACAGAGAGTGGTGAGTCTCTGGAATTATCTGCCACAGAAGGTAGTTGAGGCCAGTTCATTGGCTATATTTAAGAGGGAGTTACATGTGGCCCTTGTGGCTAAAGGGATCAGGGGGTATGGAGAAAAGGCAGGTACAGGATACTGAGTTGGATGATTAGCCATGATCATATTGAATGCCGGTGCAGGCTCGAAGGGCCGAATGGCCTACTCCTGCACCTATTTTCTATGTTTCTATTGTCTTGCTGTAGAATGAACCGCCGGCCAATGGCAAAATGAGTTTTGAGACATTTGTTTGAACTTGAGCAGATAGGGTGTGTCTGTACACTTTAGAATTCATTATGTTACTACCATCAGCAGTTGTATCATCAATGAACATAAGGGAGCCAGTACCTTCAGCAGCCATACATGCCCAGGCCATAACTTCCCCACCACTGTGTTACACAGATGAGGTGGTAAGCTTTGGATCTTGTGCAGTTCCTTCTCTCCTCCATACTTTGCTCTTGCCATCACTCTGATATAAGTTAATCTTTGTCTCATCTGTCCACAAGACCTTTTTCCAGAACTGTGGTTGCTCTTTTAAGTACTTCTTGGCAAACAGTAACATTGCCATCCTATTTTTACAGCTAACAGGTTTGCATCTTGCAGTGTAGCCTCTATTTCTGTTCATGAAGTCTTCTGCAGGCAGTGGTTATTGACAAATCCATACCTGACTCCATCGATGGAAGGCCGCAGAGCGACTGGAAAAAGTTTCCCTTGATCCCCTCCCTCTGCCCCCACATAAGACAAACCGGAGAACATTTACACAAACTTTTAACAAACACTAAAAATAAAAAAAAGAATAGACTGCTGGCGGAGCTACCATCGTACGGTGCCCCTGTTGTATAAAAATGACCTTTATTAAAATCTGACAACGTGCTCTTTAACCACATGTGATTTTTATTCTATTACAACTTTCAAATTGTGGAGTACAGAGGCAAATAAATAAATGATAGGTCTTTGTCTCCAACGTTATGGAGAGCACTGTAAAATGTAACACTTGCAAAGGAGCAAACTGGTCTGAAATGCTTGCTATATATAGCTGAGGGAGAAAAAAAGCACAAGGCATTACAATGAGTAGTTTATATTTGCTGAAAGCAGCTCACCTGGGACATAAGGATTAGAAATATAAAGTGTATGTTTTGGGAAAAAAGTATGGAAGGGAAAGTGGTGGGAAAGCCTCATTTTGGGGGGTTTGCAAAGACAACATAATTGGGAATAATTATGGGCCTCTCCCACTTACGCAACTTTTTTCGGTGACTGCCAGCACCTGTCGTAGGTCGTTGCAGGCCGCCAAAAATTTTCAACGTGGAAAATCCAGCGGCGACCAGAAGATGCTATGACTCTTCGGGTGACTGAAGAGAGTACTCACGACCATAAAGGCAACAGCCCGGCGACATGTCGCGGGGTGAAGCCTGTTTGGTCGTGAGTAGTCGTCCAAAGAGTCGTACCTTGTTCTAGTCGCCGCTGGATGTTTAACATGTTGAAATTTTTCAGCGACCTGCAACGACCCATGACGGGTGCTGGCAGTCGTCGAAAACGTTGCGTGTGGGACAGGCCCATAAGGAAGATAATGTGATTCCCCCTTCTTGTGTTGTATGACTTAAAATGATGCAAATTCAACATTAGGATTAGTTATTAAGATGCCAATATTTTGAGCTTCCAGTCTCAACTGAACTATTAAAAGGTAATATGGTCAGAAGAGCTGGTATTCTGTAATAGGCAACGGGGGCAAATAAGTTGAATGCATCATCCCAAGGAGTTGTCTCATGTAATTAAAACAGGAAGAATTACTTAAGTGGTGGAACTGGATCAAATGGAAGGCTAGGATGGTGGGGTAGGGGTGGGGATGATAGCGGATAAAATTCAGTGGTGGTGGGGGGCAGTGAACTATAAAGTATACTTCAATCTCGTTTGCCACATTTGCGCTCGGCTCCACAACACTGCAGGCTGTCTGTTCATTTTCAAACCTGCAATTCATCATTGAAGCTTCTGCTAAATTCAACTGCCATTTAAGTACTTGTAGACTCTATTCAGCCTGATAAGAATGTAGGTGGCATGGTGAGTTGAGTTTTCTGATGACACCCAAAATTGGTGGAACGACATGAAAAGTGACAAATTTTGGAAACTAAAACCAGGGCACGTCCCTGCAAAGAGGCCGTGGGTAGTGTTGTAGAACAGGGAGACCTAGAGGTCCAAGTACATAGTTGCCTGCAAGTAGCAATATAGGTAGACAAGATGGTGAAGAATGCATATAGCTGGCTTGCATTTATCAGACAGTGCACTGAGGACAAGAGTCAGGATGTTTAAGAAGGAACTGCAGATGCTGGAAAATCGAAGGTAGACAAAAATGCTTGAGAAACTCAGCGGGTGAGGCAGCATCTATGGAGCGAAGGAAATTGGCGACGTTTCGGGTCGAGACCCTTCTTCTGAAGAAGGGTCTCATCCCGAAAAAGTCACCTACTACGCATTTTTGTCTACAAGAGTCAGGATGGCATGTTGGTGAGTCTGCAGCTGGAATATCTTGTGCAGTTCTGGTGGCCATACTGTGAACCACAACTAAGGTAGAGAGGGTACAGAAAAGATTCACAAGGATGGTGTCAAGGCTGGATGGTTTGAATTTTAAAGAGAGAGTAAATAGGCTTGGGCTGCTTTCTCCAGACTGAAGAACACCGAGGGATGATCTTATAGAAGTCTATTAAATCACGAGGTGCATTGATAATTGGATAATACCTTTTTTTCCCTCCAGGGTGAGGGAATCAAAAACCAAGGGCAGAGGTTTACAGTGAGAGGGCAAAGATTTAAAGGGGACATGGTGAGCAACATTTTCATGCAAACAGTAGAATTTTATAAATCAAACTAACAGAGGAAGTGGTAGAGGTGGGTATAATTTAACAATTAAAATACATTTTGACATGTCCATAGAAAGGTAAGGTTTGGAGGGATATGGGCCAAATGTAGGCAAATGGAACTAGCTCAGGAAATCACTTTGGTCGGTATGAAGGTAATGGGCTGAAAAGTTTGCTTTTCATGGTGTACAAAATGTATGACTCTCTCTGACTCTGCACTTATTTCATGCTCCAATGAATATAGCTCCGAACACAAAGGTTTGAAACTGGACCGCAAACATGAATCTGTCTTGGCCACTACTACAAATGTCTTCACACTAACATTACGCTACCAATGCCTGAACAAAAGATTAATCTTTTCCAATGTGCCATCTTTGACTTAAAATGACGGTGCCAAGCATATGGTGACAAACCCAAACTTGATACGAATATACGTACTTAATACGATGCTATACCACCACAAAGATCAGTCTGAAAAAGTATTCAGACCTGAAATGGCCTCTAACTAATTCCTCCACAGATGCTGCCCACTTAGTTCCTCCAGCAGTTGTGGTTTGCACATGGTTCCCTCTTTAATGGCTGCATGAAATTTCAGGAAAACATTCATAACAGTCTGAGCACTGCATGCCTGCTGCATTTAACATCACCCTATAAACAAGTTCAATCTCCTTATGGTAATCAGTACTTTTCTATTAATTTTTATCAACTGGAAAGGCCAGTTATCATACTCAACAGATCTTTGGCAGGGTGAGTAACACTAGAAAAATATCAGTGGTGTGATGTGATGTAATGGTACACTCAGTTCTCCGGTAAATTAACCGCCACACTGAAGCATAAAGGGCAAACACTGATCTTTTCAATTTCCAAAATGCTTAACCTCAATAACGAAGTTTATGTGCAAGGTTCTAAAACTTATTGAAATATCGACCTTACTATTCCAACTTGAGATTTGCATCCTTGCACTTGACAGGCAGCCACAGAAATAGTGTGCTCCAGGGCAGGCAGCAAAAATGAGTTCAGGATCTGGTGTTCATTAAAAGGCTGCATTTCAAGGTCTGAATTGGGCTGTCAATATTGACAACTGAGTACCTGGCTGCACACAAAGGAGGAAGATCCAATGGCGGAACAATGTTGAATGTGAAGTCATTGCGGTGGCTCATGGTGATTGATGTTGAGAGTTTGATTTATGTAACCATACTGTTCCAATAGTGCCATTGGAACAGTATGGTTACAATAGGACAGGAGAAACAGAAGCCTGGAGTCGTTAGCTTCAGGACAGCTATCTTCCTACAACCGTCAGGTTCCTGAACTGTCGCAAACCTAATTCTCCATAACAACAGAACACCAAGCACTACCTTTTGAATTACCAGGGTCCCGTTTTTTTTTTTTCAATTCTGCTTGAACTTATGTCTTCCTTTTCTTTTTGCTGTCTTGCAAAATTTACACGTAATATATGTTTAATTTATGTTTTTGTATGGTGTGCCTGTGATGCTGCTGTAAGCATGTTTTGGGGTGGGAGATTGCAACCTTCACGTGGTCCGCCCTGTTTCAACGAATGCAATCAACCTGGCGTGCACAATCAAATAAGATCAAATAGAATAAGTTGTCCTACAACTTTAGGCAGTGCACGCCACACGCACAAAGAAGTAGCAAGTTTTCATTGTATCTGTACTTCACCGTCCTTGTGCACTGAAAATACACTCGACTTGACTTTGTAAGAAAAATCATGTCATGGATTCACTCTCTATAAGTAGTAGTCCAAGACCTGCCTTCTATTGATAGTGGTGGTTAAAATAATGAAGAGCTAATAATAAGCTAATACAGCTGAATTAGGCTGAATTCTGCTGGAAGATCAGTCCTGTGTGGACTGATCTTCCAGCAGAAGTGGTGGAGGCAGGATCGATTTTTACATTTATAAGTAAAGTGGATAGGTATATGGACGGGAAGGGAATGGAGGGGTATGGTCTGAATGCAGGTAGATGGGACAAGGGGAAAATAAATGGTCGGCACGGACTGGAAGGGTCGAGAAGGCCTGTTTCCGTGCTGTAATTGTTATATGGTTATATGTTATATGGTTATATGAATACACATTGCCCCTCCCAGTCATGTGCCCGAGGAACATGTAAATGCCAAAGGTACCCACTTTAATGACATGAATGACCCCAAACCTGAGAAGCTTGCTGGGATCAAGGGTGCTAGGCAGAAGAGTGCAGGTTCTCTCCGCAGCACCACAGTAAAGAAGGAATTTAAACCTAAGCAACAAGCATTGCAAATATTTTCTTATTGGCAGACATTAGAATATTTGCATTTTATTCACTTTACTATCAAGTATGTTTTTTCAGCTTTAGAAATTAGAATTAGAATCTAAATATTTTGAAAATAAAATTCAAATGCAGTTGATTCAACTTTCCGCTTGGAATTTGTTAGACCCATAAGTAGAAATCTGGTTAAAACACAAAGTGCTGGAGATACTCAATGGGTCATGCAGCCTCCGAAGAGGGAATGGTCACATGTGTTTCAGGTTTGGATACTCCTACAGTAGTCCAAAGAAGGGCCCGACCTGAAATGTCATTAGTCCATTCCCTCACAGATCTTTCCACTCATATAACATCTGTTATAACTCTTATTTCATATCCCTCTTGCAAAACCCAAAAATGTTAATCCAGCTCCAAAGACTAGGATATTGTAGCAAATTAAACAGTATAACAAACCAGAACAACTCACTTCAGAGATCCAGATATATTAGGCTGTGAAAGAATCTAAATCTTTTTACCGTCTTTGTACTGTGTACTTTTGCTATAAACATAGAAACATAGAAAATAGGTGCAGGAGTAGGCCATTCGGCCCTTCGAGCCTGCACCGCCATTCAATGTGATCATGGCTGATCATCCAACTCAGTATCCCGTACCTGCCTTCTCTCCATACCCCCTGATCCCTTTAGCCACAAGTGCCACATCTAACGCCCTCTTAAATATAGCCAATGAACTGGCCTCAACTACCTTCTGTGGCAGAGAATTCCAGAGACTCACCACTCACCACTATAAAATGGTATTTGCTGATAAAAGCAGGTCAAACAAACAGACTGGCAAAGGTGCCAGTGAATGCATTATCCCAGGGCCCGTCAAAAGGAAATGCAATATGGTGCAAGTCCTACACAGTTGTACAACGTACAAAGGAAATAAAGATTGGGGGCCACAGGAGGTAGGGCCCGAGGATAATGTAAGGGGAGGTTTGGGGACCATTAGAAAGAAAGTGTGAGAGTTTCAGGATGAGAATTGGAAGGTGGGGTCACTACACTGGTCAGCTATGGTAGATCAGTAGAGTTGGGGACAGGTTTATTGTCGGAAAAGAGGTGTCGGTTGGCATTGCAATCAGTTATCAGGTTTTTATGGGAGATGGAGGAGCTGCGTCTGTGGGTATAGTATTTTATTTCAGCAAATTTACCCGAGGGAAGCTCGTAGTACCAAACTCCACAAGCTGGAGCCTGCTCAGTCAAATTCAATTTACATAGTTCAATAACAAGTTACAAAAGCACTGAGAACACAGCGTGCCTGGGGCATTCGCATATCAAATGCACAGTGGACTGGGAACAAAAAAAACAGACTTTTTGCAATTCACACTGAGCCCCAATTCCCCATTATATTTTATTTTGAATTGAAGCTGTATCACATCATAACAAAAACCTGGTGCCATTGTTAATATTGGCTAAATTAGAGGTATTATAAAATGGAGGATCTTTGTATTTGCAGGGCCTGCTTGGCCTCTTTCTGTGAAAGTTGCAAAATGGTGTCACGGCCCCAAGGAGTCTGGGTCCCTGATGGAAGTTGATGATAAGGAGAGGTCCAGAAGTCCTAACTTTGTTAATATGTATGAAGGTTTGCAGAGGGAGATAAGAAGGTCTGCAAATGCGTAGTGGGGATTGGTTATAAAAGGGGGTGTGAAGGGGTATTGTAAATAATGTTGCAGAGTGTTGTGCTGCTGTTTGATGATTCGCTTAAGTGTGAAACCTTGTTTGAATTGTTTATATAACCAGGGAAAATGTTGCATTACCGTAGTTAACTGACTTCCTTCCAAAAGCTTCTGTAGAAACATTGTAATAAGGTACTTTGAAATTGGGTTGGGGAACTGTCAATTACTGTATAATGTGTTTGATATGTGTGATTGGCTTGTAGGGGTTGCCTCCCCCATGTAGTTCTGCCCCATAGGGTCCAATGGCCTATAAAAGATTGAACCCAATGAGGATCGAAGTCGATCTTCTGGAAGGGCGCTTGGGACTGCGTGATCTTTTGGAGGTGTCTGCTTGCACAAGGGCTTGAACGAGCAGAGACAGGATCAGACCCATGGTGGTTAGGTATTGTTTAGGGAGTTTGTTATTGTTTCAAAAAATAAAGCTTAGCGGTCTAGTGCTTGACTCTGTGCTTTACTGAACTAGACTAAGGGGGGTTAGCTCTTGGAGCATAATTACACCATGTGATCTAATTTGCATTCAACTGTGTTGTAAACGGGTTAGATACTTTTCCTTTGCCACTTCTGAAACATAATTTCATGATGATTGCATAGCTATTTATAAGTTCCATAAATTCTGTTTATCATAATAAAAATTAAAACAATACACAATAAACATGGGACTTGAATGTAAAAAAAAAATTTCTCTCTTCGTCCTTCCCATCTTTTTCCAGTCTTCCTATTTTGGTCCCCTTTTCCACGTCATCTTCCTCATCCAACAATCTTCCATCACCCCTTTTTCATTCCCCTCCCCCTCCTGTTTCAATCCACCCACTTGTTTCACCACTCTCTTCCTCCATCAGGCCCTGCTTCCATCTGCCCTTCACCTCTCCACTATTGGTCCCTATTATAATTTTCCTTTCTTACTAGATTCCAGCATTGGTAGCCTTTATGTTCCTGTTAATCACCCTCCAGTGCCTTTCCCCACTTACACCCACCCCCTCACTCTCCTAATTCCATCTGCCTCAATTCTCTTTTGTCTGCTTCCATCCATCATCTACCTGCCTTTGTCTCCCAACTCCACCCCACCCCTTCGCCTACCTGCTCCATCTGCCCTTCATCCTTTTTCCCGCCCTAGTCCATAAATCACCTACTGGCCCGTCTCACGATTCCCCTCTCCTCTTTAAACTGGCTATCTTCTCTCTCCAGCTTAGTCCTGTTGCAGAACCTGAGACGTTGGCAATTCTTCTTCCTCCCCCTCTCCACGCAACTCAACCCACTGAGTTCCTCCAGTAGATTGTTTATTGTTAGAGAAGGATATGATTACATTGGGGAAAAGATTTATGAGAATGCTGCTGGGACTGGAAATGTTCAGTTAAGAAGAAAAAATGTGTAAGCTAAAGTCAGTTTCTTTGGAAAGGGGGAGGAAAATTAGGAGACTATGGTTTATTGCATTTTGATGGGCCTAGATAGAGAACAAAGGAAGGATCATTCTTCTCTTAGCAGAAGCATCTAAAATCAGAGGACAGAGACATAAAGTAATTGAATAAAGGTTTAGAGGGGAGATGAAGAAATACCATTTCACCTAAATCGTTAGACATCCGGAAGTCCCTGCACACAAGGATGGTGGACGTCAAACCCTCTGCAGTTAAACAGAACAGGGCGGCACAGTGGCACGGCGGTAAAGCTGCTGCCTTACAGCGCTTGCAGCGCCAGAGACCCGGGTTGGATCCCAACTACGGGAGCTGCCTGTGCAGAGTTTGTACGTTCTCTCCGTGACTGGTGTTATCAATTTAATACAGAGACATGTGAGGTGTTGCATTTTGGTAAGTCGAACACGGGCTGGACCAACACAGTGATTGGGAAGGCTCAGGGGAGTGTTGTAGAGCAGAAGGATCTGGGAGTGCAGCTACATAATTCCTTGAAAGTGGCATCACAGGTAGATGGGGAGTTCAAAAAAGGCTTTTGGCACTTTGGCCTTCATCAGTCAAGTATTGAGTATAGAATTTGAGAGGTAATGTTGCAGCTATATAAGACTTTGGTGGGGCCACATTTACAGTATTGTGTTTAAACTTAGGGCACCAGGTTATGTGAAAGATATTTTCAAGCTGGAAAGGGTGCAGAGAAGATTTATGAGGATGTTGCCAGGTCTCGAGGGCCTGAGCTATGGGGAGATGTTGAGAAGCCTCTGACTTTATTCCTTTGAACGCAGGAGGATGAGGAGTGATCTTATAGAGGTCTACAAAATCATGAGAGGAACAGGAAGGGTAAACGCACAGAGTATCTTGCCCAGAGTGGAAGAATCGAGGACATAGTTTTAAGGTGAGGCGGAACCTGAGGGGTAACGTTTTTACACAAAGGGTTGTGGGTGTATAAAATAAGCTGCTGGGGGAGGTAGTTGAGGCAGGTACTATCTTAACGTTTAAGAAACATTTAGACAGGTACATGGATAGAATAGGTTTAGAGGGATATTGGCCAAACGCAAGCAGGTGGGACTCGTCTAGATGGGACATGTTGGCCGGTGTGGGCAAATTGAGTTGAACGGCTTGTCTCCACACTGTATGAATCTATGATTCCAGGACAATCCATACTTGTTAATCTTCTCACTGTGAGTATAAAATAATTACCTACACTTTCATCTTATATATGGAAATTAATTTATTGCTTAGTCCTAGTACTTTTCGTACATACTGATTACAGCACTCATGCTCTGAGACTTTTGATTTATGTTGAAAAATATAACTGAACAACATGCTGGGAGGTTTTCAAACATTTTATTCCTCGTGTACCTTGAGTGCTACACAATTGATTGAACTGTTGAATGCAATTCTTCTGAGAGTTTCAGTTATAAATAACTGGAGAGATGTATTTAGAGTCACATACAGTCTCTGATACATAGAACATGTGTAATAAAGACCAAGGTGGATACACAGGATGAGAAATAATGTAATTACCCTATTGTTCAGCAGGTGTGCCATTACCTTGCCTGATTATTTTAATTTCTCCCAGCATCAACTGCCATGTCTTTCTGAAAGCACATCAACAATACTTTAAGAGGCCTTTACAAATCACAGTTCAGTTACCAATCTCATTTGCTGCGTAGCAGAAAGCATAACCTCGCAGAAAGGGCTGCAAAATGACTGCAGTTCATTTCCCACATTTCACTTCCATTTCTCTGTCCCTAACATCAACGGATCATTGATTAAAGAGTTTTTTTTTCATCAGGTCATAAAAAACAATGGAAATAAGATGAAATCACTATTTCAGGGGGATGATTTTATCAAGGTTATTCTGAATATACCAATAGACAGTTTCATCAGTATATTTGAGCCATGTCTGATAAACATTGTAATTATCCCTGCCCCGACAGCTAACTCTGCCAGCTTGTTTCATGCCTACCATCCTCCATGTGAAAAAAGTTACTGCTCAAATTCCTTTTAAATCTCCCCCCCCTCGCCTTAATCTGCTCCTACCTTGGGAAAAAGACCATTGCCTTATCTACGCCCCTCTGGCTCTCGGACCTGCTCTGACCCCATCCCCCTCCAGACAGAATAGAGATAGAGAGTGAGTTCCTCTAGACCTCACCTTTCACGCCATTTGACTCACATCCAACTCCCAATCATTGACCTATGAGACTTCCTGGCCAATAGCCCACAATCATTGAATATAGGTGACAAAACATCATCCACTACAGTTCCCAATATTGGCCAGCAAGACTGTGTTCTGAGCTGCTCACTCTACTCTCTACACACAGTTACGACAGTGTTTAGTAAATACTGCTCTAACTCCATTTACAAATAGCCCATCAACACCTTGGAAAAATTGGGGAGATTCAGTATGTCGACGAATACTCTCTTGAACCTCTACAAATTGCATCACAGCCTAGTCCGGCAACTCGAATGCCCAGGTATAAAATCAATCACAAAATGTTGTGGCTACTGCCCAGTCCATCAAGGGTACTGACCTCCCTACCATCGAAGGGATCTATAGGAAGCGCTGCCAGTATCATCACGGCAACCAGCATTATCAAAGACCCACACCAACCTGGCCACGCTCTCATTTCACTCCTATCATCGGAAAAAGGGTATAGGAGTCTGAAAGCTGTGATGTCCAAGTTCAGAAACAGCTTCTTCCCAGCAACCATCCGGCTATTGAACACAATGGATACCAACTAAACTTCGAACTACCTAGGTTGCACCAGGGACCAGGTTTGTTTTAATATGCACTATATTGGGTTTTCTATTTAATGGAACTATTTTTTGTTTATTTATTATGTTATCTATTGAGTACTGTGTTTACAAACCAACTATGCTTCTGCATGTAAACAAAAAAGTTCTGTTTCAGTACATATCTATATAATTAAAAGTGTCATCTTGACGACTTCCTGTCTGCGCTGTACATTGATTTTAGAAAAAATGCTACACTGTATCACTGTGCTTTTTGGCCATCTTACTCACAGTCCTCCTCCGCTGATCCAGCCCTGAGGATTTTTCCCATCGATGAAAAATAAAAAAGTTATGAGTGTTTAAAAAACCTTGAGATCAGCTGATTCGTCCTCTCCCCTGTCAATCACCGCGATGAAGGTTGATTCCATCCACCTACCACACATATTTCACCCACTAGTTTTTCCCCACAACCCCTCACATGGATTCTGGATCCATCTGCCATTTACCTTTCCCAATAGAACAGTATGGCACAGTAACTGACTATTTGGCCCAGATTGTTCATGCCAAACATGATGCCAAAGCCACTATCATTTCTGCCTCCACCACCACCCCTGGCAGCACGATCCAGACCCCCAATTATCAGGGTGCTGAGCCTTATTCATTAGATTTGAGCATTGGCAGTCTTTGTCTTTCTGTTCATTTGCCTTTTATTTGTCTCTTTATTTTCAATGTTTCCCCTCTTTTCTCCTCTGTCTGCCTTCATCCATTATTTACCTACCTATGCCTGCCAACATCATCCCTTCCCCTCCCCTCTATGGCTCCATATGCCTGTCTTCCTTCACCTTTTGCTGTTTCACCAATCATCTTCTGCTTGTAGGGTTACACAAAAAGCTGGAGAAACTCAGCGGGTGCAGCAGCATCTAAGGAGCGAAGGAGATAGGCGACGTTTCGGGTCGAGACCCTTCTTCCCCCTCTCTTTATACTGGCTACCTTCCCTCTCAGTTCAGTTTAGTCTTATGTCACATGTACCGAATTACAGTGAAAAGCTCTTGTTGCATGCTATCCAGTCCACCCTCAGTCTCAGTCCTGATGTCGGGTTCCATCCTAAAACATCAACCATGCTTTTCCCTCCACAGATGCTGCTTCACCCACTGAGTTGGCCAGTAGATTGTGTGCAGTTCCATTATAAGTAAGCATTATAATAACAGAGGTGGTCTAGAAGCGTCCTGACCTGAAACGTCGCCTCAATGGTTCAGTGATACTCTACTGACACATGTACATTGGCACAGCAAATGCTTTGCTTTGCATACAACCTAGTAAATCATGTTCCTGACCTCACCAAGGCAGGCATCCATGCCTTTAAGAAATGCTACCTGACCCACTGAGTTACTCTAGCAACTTTGTGTTGTGCTAAAGATTCCAGCATCTGCAGTCCTTGTGTCTCCTTTCTATAAACATTGTTTGCTGTCCCATTACTTAACGACTTAATTCTATATAATGCGTAGCAGGAAACTCGATTTGTGGAGATGATGGTGGGGGGAGTTGGCCATAAATTGTAAACCGGAGTTCCTCGTTTCTGCAAGTATCCACAGCAGACTTTTCTCTGTTTCTGCAGCTGTGCCGTGGCTACCATGAGGAGAGGTTTTCTGAGGCTCTTAGTCAACTCCCATGACTGACAAGATGTGACAGCTGTCTTCAAGAACTGTGCTGTTAACATTCTGAGGTATTACTCAGGATGAAAATCTCCCCTGTGGCGGCACCCGGTGTAGAGGCTACTTGCTGTGCGAACCCTCGGCATTCGGCGGTAGGGTCACGTGACTGGGCAATGGCGGGAAGGAGTTGTCACGGGGTATAGGGGGGGGTGTCCTAAGATATAAAACTAACCTAAGATATATAACGAGCGGGTCAACCATCCCGCTCTCTTCCTCTTCTTCTCTCTTCGCATGAGTGTCCTGCCACCTCAGCAAGAGCTCAGCTCGAGCCCACGAGGCAGCAGCCTCGCAGCAGCAACAATGCCTTTTGTGTTAGAGGGACAAAGGGCCTGTGCCACTTAGGTGGTTTTTCAGCGAACTGCCGGCGACTGTCAAGTTCGCGGCACTCGCCTGAAAAACCGGGAACTGGAACGACGACTGTCAGAGTGGAACACACACACACACACACATCGCAAAGGCGGGGGCCAGGGAAAGCGAGGGAACACTGTCTGAAATTCACACGGTGCAAAGCCAAGGTGGTACAGACACACACCGCGATGAACAGGAAGGTTAAGATGGCTAGCACAGTGTACGGTAAGTCCTTTTAAAAGGGGAGAGCGGGGGTGGAGGGGAGAAGGGGGGAGACGGGGGGGGGGGGGGGTGGGGGAGAAGGGGGGAAAAGGAGAGGAGACACTTTTAAGAAGGCAGACAACTTTTAATGAACCAGAGATGCACAGCTGTGAAGTTTGGCGGGCATTTAACATTACCAGTTGGTTATCCTTGGTTCTGAAAACTCGTGCTTACGTTTCTTTCCCCCAATGAGGCAATGAAATTGCCTGGTCAGCAAAGGCGATTAACTAAAACTACCTCCGACTACCTTGACTACCCATAACTACATGGCGACCCCACTACTACTGCACCTACGACTACAGGATTATTGATTTTCTGCATGGCTACCAATTTTTGGTTGCAGAAAAATTTTCAACATGTTGAAAAACCACCCAGAATTCAGGAACTCCTCGCAACCATGAAGGAGAGTCGTCAGAGACCACCATGCATGAGATAATGCGTGAATAAGAAACCGTTTATTCACAACGTTTGGTGCCTCTACACCCCAACAATTTTTAAGATTTTTGTTTGCCACTTTCATTACACTTTTTTTGAGGGTCATGCAATTAATGCAGCATTAGTTCAGCACATTAAAAAGGATGAGTTCCATTTTCTAGATATCTAACTGTTACATCTGCATTTAATTTCTTCAATTGCCCTGCTGTGTTGTCTGCTCATGTCTGCATCTAGCCACAGGGGATTCCCATTCTAAAATGCCCCAAGTACATTCTGAAGTCTATGTATGCACCTTCAGTATTTTGACATGCCAAGGATTATGGTGTGAGACACAACCATGTATTGTCTGACTGAGTACAAAGCTAGTTTACCTTTCCGAATAAACATCGGTGAAACCATTAGGATTTGTGATAATTCTGCAGCTTTGCAATTATCCCAAACTTCTTGTAAGATGCTGACAGAAATTGATGGAGTAATATTTGACTTCACAAATCGATAAACAACAGTTATCTGGATTTCTGTGGAAAATACTTTGGAGGTTGCCTTCAAGATACAGCAAGATTACTGATCAAACTAAACCGCTGATCGTGGGTTATAAGTACCATTACAGGAGATCTGCTACTACATACAAAAAAAATCCTTGGAAAATAATACACCAATTTCTCACTTTTTGAACTAGCTTTGTCCCCAGGCCAATAATTTTGAAGATGAAGATGAGTATCATATTACAGGAAAGTAAAATTGGACTAACGCCCAATGAAACTGCAGAACCAATTTCATGAAACCTATTTGTATTCTTGGTTCATGATCAGATCATTGTTTCTTCAGCTGCCATAAAAACCTTTACTTATTAAATGTAGCCATTGCCGTACTTGAGCCCGAAAAGGCTAATTATATCTAATCCATTAACTTACAAATAGCAGGACTTCCTACTTGTTCTCTCTCTCTCTTTTTTTCAATTCCAAGGACTTTATTCACCAATTGCATATTACAGTGTACCAAAAGTACATAAACGTTCAATGGTCACAATACATCAAGCAGTCATTATAATCCAACTCACTTAAGTGGGACCCGTTGGGCCTCATTGTCACACGGGAGGCCTGGTCCTCCAACATAACTCATTCCACAATGCAATATTTCACCACTCACCCGTTCCCCCAACGCAACCCATTTCCCCAATGCAATATTCCACCACTCATCCATAGCCCCCACGGGAGGCCTGGTCCCCAAAAGCAACCCATTAACCAAACCAATATTCCACCACTCACCTGTTCTCCCAACGCAATCCATTACGCGAAAGCCATATTCCATCACTCACCCATAGCAGCTAACTGCACAGGCGCGATTCATTTCCCCTCATCACCCAGATCTCCTTCCCCCTCCTCTTCATCCTCCCTCTTCTTTCACCTTTCCTCTTACCCTCCACATCCCTCCCTCACCTACCCTTTTCCTTTCCCTTACACTCAGTCACTCCCTCCTTCCTTCCATAACTCATCTCCCCTCCCTACTCCATCCTATTCCTCTACCCCCACCTCCCCTTCTCTTCACCTCCCCCATCCCCCTCTATCCCTCCTGACCTCCCCCACTGCCCTCCTCACCCTCTAGTCCCCATTCCCTACCTCCCCCACCCCCCTATCCTCTACCTTTATTCCCCCTCCTCCCCTATCCTCCTTCCTCACCTCCCCCTCTCTCCCACTCTCCCATCTCACCTCCCCAGGATTTCGAGATTGCAGGTTGGCCGTCCTCGGTATTGGCCTCGGAGTCAGCCAGGCTCTGAGTAACAGAGGACCCGGCCAATCATTGCGGCGATGTTGCGCCGGAAGGGGCATCGCCATCCCGGCCTGGGCATCACCGCCCCGGGTGACTGACAGGAGAGGAGACCTATCTTAGGAGGGGGGAAGGGGGGAGACGGGAAGGGGGAGACGGGAAGGGGGGAGGGTGTGTGTGTGGGGGGGAGGGACTCCACTCTGTGGCCTCCAGCCGTGGCACTGCACAGTCCCTCCCGACTCCACACAGCGGCTTTCCCGATTCCATACAGCGGCTTTCCAGACTCCACACAATGGCTTTCCCGACTCCACACAGCGGCTTTCCTGACTCCACTCTTGCGGACTCAATCAGCACAACTTGTTACTTAGCCCCACCTCCGGGAATCTATTACCCAGCGGCGTTACCTTTATGGTGATTGACAGGCGAGAAGACCAATCTGCTGATCTCACAATTTTTTAAACCTTCATAACTTTTCTCATATTTCACCGATCGGAACAAAACTTGGTAGCTGGAGCAGAGGAGAAAGGTGAGTAAGGTGGTGAAACATCCTAGCGATATAGAGGAGCATTTTTGCGCAAATTTAATTACAATGCAGACCGGAAGTGGTCAAGATGAGTGTTTTAGTAATAGGATAGATGGATAAATCTCTTGACCCCTCGCGGTGACCAACGTTGACGGAAGGCCTCCAGCATCCCCATGGACACCGCGTGTTCACTCTCCAGGGACATGTGAGCACGGACATAGGTCTGCAAGAGGAGCAGGCCGCAGACTCTGGTGTGACCATCGATCATCGACCGCCTGCTGCCTGGACCCGTGAATGGTCATCTTGGCCAGGCCCAGGAGCAAACCGACAGGGAGATCCCACCCTCCTAATCGGCCCTCCCAAACACCATGCCTTGTGCCCAAACGCGTGGATCATGGCACTAAAACAGAACCAGATCTTGAGGAGCAGCCCCATCACAAATTCGTACAGCAGCAGCAACCTCACACACTCCATATACACGAGGAACATGGTCTCTTCCTCGCCACAGAAGTTGCAGGCTACCGGCGAGCCTGTGAAATGACTCAAAAGTTTATTACACACAACGGCCCTTTATAACACCCTTCAGCCCATGTCCCCGATGTAAAGGGGGGAAACTCCCTTGCAGAGGGGGGAAACTCCCTTGCAGAGACCTCCACTGGGGACCGCCCGCGCCGTCAGGTGGTAACACGTGTCCAGAAGGAAGACGAAGGCAAGGAGGTGTAGATTGTGCAAGAGCATTCTGTACAGTACGCATCTCTGCGTCACTAAATGCATCCCTCTGCATCTCAGAAAGATGGCTCTTATTCCAGAGCCTGGGCTCGATGAGTAATTTCCGGCGGACCTGGGATAAGCGCAGTCAGAATCACTCTGAGCACACGCCTCTCCTCGACACCCGCCATGACAGGGTGAGGACTGGCCCCCCTCGCAGTTACAACAACCCCCTTTCCCTGAGGAGCAACGCGCTAGCTGAGGATGACCAAATTCCTCTCTCTTAACACATCGTGATAGAAACTAGGCAGACCCCGTATGGAGGGTCGACTGATGCCCGCCACCGGGAGCCGCGAAAGATAGCATTAAGTGTCCGGATAAGTCCCGGCAGGTCCGGCCACTGTTTGCCAGCTGACTGGAATTTGCTTCTACTGCACTTGTTTGCTTTCAGAGTCTCCCGAATCTCCCAGATACCAGCCCCTCAAAACACAGCATTGGAATCCGGGCATTCTGCCAACCCAATGACACCTGAAGCAACATCTCCCCCTCAGTACACTCAGGGTCTTCATCTGAGTTCGGAGGACTGCAGGTGGCTGCCAGCTCACTCGCTCCACTGCGTAAGCTGACTACATCACGCTCCCTCTTCTCCAGCATGATCGAGGGAGAGTCCCGATACCTCTGACAGCGATGAGCCGGCCAGTGAATGGCCAGGCTCCTGCACTTTCCCACCGCCCCCTACACCTGGCTCTGGGAAAGAAAAACCAAGAGGCGTCCCCAGGGCCTGCGGTGAACAGGCACCCCCGGAATCCGATTGAGGGACACGACCCAAAGCAGCCCCATCCACCCCGCACCCAGGGTACCCACTCATACAGCAACACCCATAGAGTCTCCAGCCTCCGCCTCCAGGGGAGTAACCTCACTATGGCCCACTGAAGGATCAGATGTTTCTGGAGTCTCCCTTACTTTCTCAGCCGGTGGGGCAGCACACCCTTCAGCTACTCTTGTAGCTCTAATGAGGAGGCTAGGAAACCATCCCAACACTCAAGACTCCCCCTTCGGGTTGTCTCTGCTTGTCTTCCATCCCAGGGGACACATTTCCAGGGGAGCCAACACCAATAACTGGTGTGATAACACCCTCGGAAGGCCTCTGAAACAAAGGGACATCCTCCTGCCAAGAGGACACTAGTCCTGGGCCACCAGCCTCGACAGGGGTGGAAGGTGTGGAGGTGGGCTGCCCCTTGACTTTGGGTCCAGGGCCGTGCTCTCCCTCAAAGGGACCATGACTTATTTTTATCCCACTGATCTACGGCAGTACAGCGACCTCCATAAAGTAAGGGTCCTCCGCCTCCACACTACCAGCTTCCTCATTTCCATCCCCTTGTTCAACCTCCCCAGCTCCCTTCTGAGCCTGCCCTGCCCCTTTCTGACCTCCTCGGCTCCTTGCAGAACCCCGCCAGATGCATCTTGGACTTCTCCAGGGCTAACAGGTGCGCTTTGGGTGGGCTCAGGTGTGGGCGTGAATCCATCCGCTTGCGGGTGACTCGCTTGGAGGTGTTTATTCTTCCTCTTGGACTTCTTTCCCCTCCGCATCTGCCATCCCTCCCCCTCTCCCTCGCCCTCCCCTTGCACCTCGCCGTCATCCGCCGCCGCAGGTACAGGACGTGGGGGGACAGAGGGCAGCGCTGCCCTGGGCTGCTGAGGTGCAGCAGCGCTTTCCTGGGCTGCTGCGTTGGGATTTCTCACAGCAGCCTGGTCATTGAGACAATCCCTGTGGAAGTGTCCAAACTCCTTGCACGCATGACACCGTGCCTCCCCCCAAATCCAACGCACGTAGTAGAGGACCCCATCATGCTCAACGAAGAAGCTCCACTCCGCACCCGACCCCGTTCCCGTTTCATTAACACTCGCCTCTTAAAACTCAAGATCCCTTTAGACCGCATGTCACGCCAGGGCTGCATAAGCCTTGTCTGCCAAAACCGCACCTCCTCAATCTTTCCCAGGTGTGGAAGAAGGAACGCATCCCGGATGAGAGTGGGAACACAGCGCAGGATAACTGGTCTCACGGTGGTCACCCATGGTTCCACCAGTACCAAGATCCCACCCACTGTGAGCCCCTTCTCCAGAGCTAGGGCCACATTCTGCTGTGACTTTAATATAATCTCTCATTTCCCCCCAAAACCTCGGAAGGGGCAATCACATCCTTCTGAAAATGATCATGCAGACCCATTTCTATTGCAACGCTGGTCCACTAGTACCCGTTGGGACTTTGATCCCCGCCAGTCAACATAAGGCTCCTCCTCAAGTGACCCCGAAGCCGCAGCCTAAACTGCCGCTGCGTAGCTCCGAGCCCGAGACCGAGCCGCCGCCATCCTAACAGAGGTACAAACCAGCACCAGGGACAACAGCACTCAGCTCAAGAGCGATCTCAGGGTCAGTCTCAGTCTAAAAGGGCAGCAGAAGCAGTTCTCTCCAGCCGAGCAAGGAAATACGCTCACGCTCAACTTCTCTGCCGAGAGCAGCTCTTGGGAGGCTTTTCTCAGGCCTTCCAAGCTTCCGGAAAATGCCGGATTGAAAAGGACCTTCTCTTTGTTTAAGCCCAGGCAACTTGCTCTGGGCAAAACGGTGTGGGAGCAGGGTTACAGTGCTAGAAACAAAATAAACACTGCCTCTTTCCGTCTCCAGGTACGATTGGCAATCCGCCAGCCACTGCCGCTCCCACGGTACTCCAGAAAAGTGCTGCAATTCCTCACCGAACAGAGAAATCCTTTAAAAATGAAGGCTTCCACAGTCCGACGTTGTGAAACTTCGAACTCTCACTGCCTCTGTCCCTCTTCCCTCAACAAAAACCTTTCCCTCTCTCTCACACACACACACATGGATAACATAAGTAATATTGTGCAAATTACACAAAACAATAGTGACCACATGATATGGTTTAAGGATGTCATAAAAAGTGATTTGATTTTACTTCAATTTTGCATTTCCTTTTTTCTATGAGCATTCTGTAAGACTGAACACAGCGCACAACAGAAGGCATTGGTTTATATAAGGCAGGATTTAGAATCAACTCTTTTAAATTCAATATCAATTACAGTCAATGGATCTATGTGAATACATAGTATATCCACAGAATAATTTTTAGGCAAGGCATCTGGATGTTTATACTTGCAACTTTGACAAGCTACTTATGTTTTAATGATCCATGAGTTATTTATCAGGTCATTAAAGGAACACATATTACAAAGTTCTGTTGCTCTGACAGCTCCTTTGCTCCTTCTGTTAATAACAAGCATGGTATCACACAGATGAAGATTTGGTTCAGAGACTGGATGGTATAAATAAGGCAATTAACTTCCATGGGAATATTTATCAATTAACTATAATATTCAAACATTGATATGCTTATTTTTATAATTACACAAAATCTCTTCACAAACTAGCAGCTAGTTAAACAGCAATTAAATCAATAGAAACAATTTTTTAGAAGCCGTTGAATAAACATGTGCCCTGAGTACATCTAACAGAACATTTTTCCACCCCAAAGTATATTTTACTGATTTATCAGGTAATCATAAATGTTAACCTGGTGCTAAGTCTCTGTGCTTTCTGCTTTAAAGCTGCCAGCCAGGTTTAATCTTGCAGCATTTTGTAAACTAGAATTGTTAATTTTGTGTGTGAAGCTGTGGTAAAAAAATTACTGGGCCATTTGTAAAAGTGGAACTCCTGGTGGGAAACTTACTTGGCAGGAAGAAAGGTTGAACTACCATGCACATCAATCAGTTTGTCTGATTGGTTGCCTTCAAATTTCTAATATTCCCAACCCTGGAGGTGTTCAATTTAAAAAGAATTAGAAATATACAGCATGAGAGTTACATTTCCATCTCTCCCCCGCCCCCCTCCCCCCCCCCCCCCCCCCCTCTCTCTCTCTTTCTTATCTTCCACTTCCGGTCTGCATTGTAATTAAATTTGCACAAAAATGATCCTCTATCGTTGGGTCCCGTTGGGTCCCATGTTCACACAGGAGGGCTGGTCCCCCAAGGCTATATTCCACCTCTCCACCAATTCCAATATTGGTGGCCAGTGGAGAGTGGGGCTTTCTGGAGCGCTACTATGGGTGTTGTGGGCCAAGGGCTTGTATGGACATTGTGGGCCGAATGGATTAGTGGGCTGGCAGCTCAGTCACTCAGGCCTGGTGAACTTGCAGCTCAGTCACTCAGGCCTGGTGGGCTGGCAGCTCAGTCACTCAGGCCTGGTGGGCTGGCAGCTCAGTCACTCAGGCCTGGTGGGCTGGCAGCTCAGTCACTCAGGCCTGGTGGGCTGGCAGCTCAGTTACTCAGGCCTGGTGGGCTTGTAGCTCAGGCCTGGTGGGCTGGCAGCTCAGTCATTCAGGCCTGGTGGACTTGCAGCTCAGACCTGGTGGGTTGGCAGCTCAGTCACTCAGGCCTGGTGGGCTGGCTGCTCTGTCACTCAGGCCTGATGGGCTGGCAGCTCAGTCACTCAGGCTTGATGGGCTGGCAGCTCAGTCACTCAGAGCTGGCAGCTCAGAAACTGCCAGAACTTCTGCCTAAAACAGGTGAGAGACTCTGTGAGTGAGAAGGGGGAAAAGGTGGAGAATCAATTTTGGACATTTTTCATCTTTTTCTGCAGATTACAGCAACAAAGGAGGAAAATCTATCCTGGCCTGGATCTCACAAAGAGCCAATGAAGGGAGGGAGAAAAATACTGGGGTTAAACTGAGTTTAATACTTGCAGGGGCAATACTTACTGATGGGCCAAAGGGACTCTTCCTTGACTTGTGCAGGCCTGGGCCCAAAGGGACTCTTTAAAATAAAATCTGAGTATAATCTCAGTGAAAGGCACTTTTTCTGGCCTTTTCCTGGCCTGGCACGGGCCTTTTGGGCCAAAATGCTCCCCCTGGGCCAATATGGGCATTTGGGGCAAAAGGGACTGGTTTCTTGGCTAATAGGGATCTTGTGGGCCAAAATGAGTGGTTTCAGGTAGGCAAAACAACTTATTTCATTTTCATTTAATTTCCATTTCAAGCACAGGGCAGGCCACACTACTCATTTCATTTATCATTTCATTTCCATTTCCATTTCAGTTTCAAGCATAAGCAGGCCAATCAACTCATTTCATTTTCATTTCATTTCCATTTCCATTTCAGTTTCAAGCATAAGCAGGCCAATCAACTCATTTCATTTTCATTTCATTTCCATTTCCATTTCAGTTTCAAGCACAGGACAGGCCAAACAACTCATTTCATTTTCATTTCATTTCGCTTTCCATTTCAGTTTCATGCACAGGGCAGGCCAAATAACTAATTTCATCCCCCACCAGGAGGGTTTTAAAGCCCTCTATTTCTTCCTCGACTGCAGAACGAACAAATTCCCGTCTACCGATACTCCCCTTCGGAGTTGAGGGTAAGGACTAGCGGAGCTGGTCCTTACCCTCAACAACTTTTTGTTTGAATCCTCCCATTTCTTCCAAATCCAAGGCATAGCCATGGGCATGTGCATGGGCCCCAGCTATGCCTGCCTCTTAGTAGAGTACGTCAACAATCCTTGTACGCGGCATACCGTGGCCCTATCCCCAAACTCTACCACCGCTACATTGACGACTACATTGGTGCTACCTCCTGCACCCATACAGAACTCACTGACTTCAACCATTTCACCACAAACGTCCATCCGGCATTCAAATTCACCTGGACCATTTCCGACATCTCCCTACCGTTTCTAGACCTCACTAACTACATCGCAGGTAACAGACTGCTGACCAACATCTACTACAAATGCACTGACTCCGATGGCTATCTGGACTAGACTTCTTCCCATCCTGCTTCCTGTAAGGACTCTATCCCCTATTCCCAATTCCTCCGACTATGTCGCATCTGCACCCAGGATGAGGTGTTCCAAACCAGGGCATCGGAGATGTCCTCATTCTTTAGGGAACGGGAGTTCCCCTTTTCGACTATAGATGAGGCTCTCACCAGGGTCTCTTCTGTACCCCGTAACTCTGCTCTCACTCCCCATCCCCCCCACTTGTAACAAGGGCAGAGTCCCCCTTGTCCTCACCTTCCACCCTACCAGCCGTCACATACAACAGATAATCCTCAGACATTTTCACCACCTCCAACGGATCCCACCACTGGCCACATCTTCCATTCGTCTCCCCTTTCGGCTTCCGCAGAGACCGCTCCCTCTGTAACTCTCTGGTCAATTTGTCCCTTCCCACCCAAACCACCCCCTCCCCTGGTACTTTCCCTTGCAACCGCAGGAAATGCTAAACTTGTCGCTTTACCTCCCCCCTTGACTCCATCCAAGGACCTAAGCAGTCTTTCCAGGTGCGGCAGAGATTCACCTGCACCTCCAACCTCACCTATTGTATCTGCTGCTCTTGGTGTCAGCTGCTGTACATTGGTGAGACCACACGTAGGCTTGGCGATCGCTTCGCCCAACACCTCCGCTCAGTTCGCAATATCCAACCTGATCTCCCGGTGGCTCAGTACTTCAAATTCCCCTCCCATTCCAAATTTGACCTTTCTGTCCAGGGCCTCCTCCATGGCCAGAGTGAGTCCCACCGCAAATTGGAGTAGCAACACTTCATATTTCGCTTGGATAGTTTACACCCCAGCGGTATGAACATTGACTTCTCCAATTTCAGGTAGTCCTTGCTTTCTCCCTCTTTCCCCTCCCCTTCCCAGCTCTCCCACAGCCCATTGTCTCCACCTCTTCCTTTCTTCTTCCCACCCGCACATCAGTCTGAAGAAGGGTCTCAACCTGAAATGTCACTTATTACTTCTCTCCATAGATGCTGCCTCACCCGCTGAGTTTCTTCAGCATTTCTATCTACCTTCAATTTTTCCAGCATCTGCAGTTTTTTCTTAAACATTTGTAATCTAATCAGGTATTTACGCAAGATGTTCTCTCAGATTCAACAGTATGGGTGGCATGAGGCTGCTGTAGCTCTAAGGAACCACCATATGTTCAGGATTACTATCTTTCATCAGTTCGTACGTAAGTGAATCTGATTGCATGTTGTAGTGGCTCAGTAGAGAATCTGATTTTTGATTTATGAAACATAGGAGTATGCTATAGCTGCAATGCATGATAGACTCGTTGCTGGCTCACTCATACTCTGGCCACAAGGATCTGCAGATGCCATATGATAAAAACAAAACAAGTTTTACTGATGAGGATGAGCACAGGGAAATTTAAAAAGCTGTTATTAGTGTCTGGGAGTGATGACCACTAGTGGTGTACGATAAGTCATAAGATCATAAGTGATAGGAGTAGAATTAGGCCATTTAGCACATCATGTCTACTCCGCCATTCAATAATGGCTGACCTCTCTCTCCCTCCTAACCCCATTCTCCTGCCTTCTCCCCATAACCTCTGACACATGTACTAATCAAGAATTTATCTCTCCCTACCTTAAAAATATCCACTGACTTGGCCTCCACAGCCTTCTATGGCAAAAAAAAATCCACAGATTCACCACCTCTCTGACTAAAGAGGGCAGGCACCAGTGTAATGACCATTGGGGAGACAGCAATTCCAGCACTACACCACTGTGGTGCAGATCTAATAGGAAGCTGAGGTATGCCTTTCTCACAAAGAGGGTGGCGAGTATTTGGAATGAGCTGCCAGATGAAACATACGAGGCAGATGCAATATCAACATTTAGAAGATACTTGAACAGGTAGATGAGACAAGCAATTGAAAGTGATCTGGGCCGGGTGTGGGCAGAAGGACCAGCTTGGATGCGGCATCATGGTCTTTAAAACAACTGCTGGAGGAAGTAAACGGATCAAGCAACATCTGTGGATGCAGGGAGATGGCTGACATTTTTGGCCGAGACTCTGCATCAAGTCTGAGAGTATTGTAAATTGGAAAAACACACATTTTTCCAATTCACAATACGAGTTACACAGGATTAGATCCAAGGTGTACTTTTAGTTTCTGCTAGCACTGCAGAGAAATCCAGTCTATCATATCCAGTTGTCCTTCTACAGCAGAACAGTATTATTTTATTTTCCAGTATTATCTTTTTATATTTTACATCTGAAAATCCAACTTCCCAATAGTTCTTCAGTTTGCAGAAATACCAACTTTCTTGAGCAGTAGAGTTTCTTCCTTCTGATCGATGGAGCAACCTTTCTATGTGACAGTGATGTACAAGATCATTGACTGTATTTTTTACCACACAGCAAAAAACAGTTTCTACAAATAGGTGATTCTATCATGATAATGCATCAGCTATTTCGGTGAAGGTGATTGATGAATGGCAATGAGAAAAGTTACATGATTTTAAAGCATTTCACATTTGAGTGCTTGAAACAAATGTTAACCTGCACTGTGTTGATCTTAATGGGCCAGAACTTGTTATGAGCAAAATAGCAAAGTGGCAATCATCAGGATTTCTGCCTTCATGTAAAAAAAAAGCCTGGAACTGCCAGCACGTGCTGGCCTGTTGTTCCTCAGTATTCCATATCCTTACAATTGCCTTGAAGTTGAAGTGAACTGTGCAAGAATAGAGTCCTACTGTGTGAAAACGGCCCTTTGGACTAACTCGCCCACATCGGCCAACAATGTCCCAGCTACAATAGTCCCACTTGCCTGCACTTGGTCCATATCGCTCCAAACCTGTCCTAGCCATGTACCTGTCTAACTGTTTCCTAAACAATGGGATAATCCCAGCCTCAACTACCTCCTCTGGCAGCTTGTTCCTTACACCCACCACCCTTTGTGTGAAAAAGATACTCCTCGGATTCCTATTAAATCTTTTCCCCTTCACCTTGAACCTATGTCCTCTGGTCCTTGATCCCCCTACTTTGGGCAAAAGACTCTGTGCATCTACCCGATCTATTCCTTTCATGATATTGTATAGCTCTATAAGATTTCCCCTCTTCCTCCTGCGCTCCATGGAATAGAGACCCAGCCCACTCAACCTTTCCCTATAGCTCACACCCTCTGCCCCCTCTCCAGTCAAATGAGTGGGTTTTCTTTCCCAGTGATAGGCCTGATGGGGCAGAGATTCAACAGGCACAGGTCTAATCTCATAGAGGTTACTCAGCATTTATGCTGATGAACTGCTTGGGAACAGCAGCAAGATTCTGCTCCACCGTTAAGGTTTATAACCCAGTCTGGCTCAGATAGCAAGTTCAGGAATTCTACCTTCAGGTCAAAGAGTCTGGAACTGCTAGCACTTCTCAGCTGGTGCTGGTCTGTTGTTCTTCAATATTATCAATCCTTGAAATCGCCTTGAAGTTGAAGTGAAGTTTACAAGAAGTTAATACACAACTCAGTTTGCATTCTGTCTCCATTAATGGTACTGTATCTTCAGCTTTCACAAGATTTAAAGATTCTGGATCAAAATAATTTAGACCTTACCTGAACTATACTTCTTCTCGCATATGGTGTGCACAGTCTAGTAGGACAACTTGTTCTATTTGATCTTATTTGAGTGTGCACGCCGGGTTGATTGCATTCGTCGAAACAGGGCAGACCACGTGAAGGTTGCAATCTCCCACCCCTGAACTATACTGTGGATGCAGTTCTTCAGTGATATGTCTTGGAGGCATTTTTAATATTGATTAAAATAAATTAAATCTTATATTTCATATATCACATTAGCCCTGAGAGCAACTGGTGTAAACAGTTAGTGCAAACACAACTTGTAATTACGACATTACCCAGCACTGACTTGTATGGCTGCATAACCTATGGCACCCTGTGAACTTAACAGTCCGTACACACCTCAAAATAACGCTGAATATACAAATATTAAATAGTTTTGAACCATATGCATTTTTAACTAAATGTTATTTCAAAAGGAAAATCATAAATATGATTTTTATGAACATGAATCATAAACATGGTGCCCACTGGTTTTCAAAATTCTTCAGAAATGTGGTCACAATAAAACTCCAATCATTTCAATCCAAACTTTCAGAAACCCTGTTAGTGTTGCATCTGGTTCACCAGGTAATGTTTGCCTTGTTGCCTCCCTACTCACCTGGGCCCTAGTTCCTGTGTTCCCTTCCTGCTCCGGTTCCCACTTTCCAATTTCATATACCAGGCCCGTGATTCCTGCACTCTTTTTAAACCAACATCTGCATTTCCTTGTTTCTACCTCTAATCTATTTAAACTCAGCAAGTTATGTGGTAATTATGACATTGTATGTATCTAACAAACATATCAAACAAAAAAACAATTTAAAGTGTATTGAGGTACCAATGAAAATGAATGGTCTGAAAAATGTCAAAGCTGGCACCACCAAAGTCCCGACTTGCATACTTACTTACTTACACTAAAGTTTTACTGTACTTAGTTTTCAATAACTATCATGTTTGAAAATAAGTGATCCAGGAAGAACCTAATAACCCAAAGAAACCAAAATCCAAACAATCCATCTGAAGAAAATTGATATATTTTACTTCGGAGTCACGTGAGTGACTACGTGAAGACCCCGCCAGCACGCATGCGCGACATATCGTCGTTCGCATGCGGAAGCGACAGTCGGGAGGAGCGGGGCTCCTCCAGCGTAATTTACGAACGGTAAGACTCACCGGAGTGGTGAGCGCGGCGAGAGTAAGCGGCTAGAGCTGCTGCTGTAGAGAGCAGCCAGCAGCGTGCCGTTTTTTCTCCGAGCTGCAGGTGCTACCTGCTAGGTGCTACCTGCAGCTCCCGAATTCCGCCCGAGAGGGCTGCTGGTTCGCCACGGACAGGCGGTAAATCCACCCGTTTTTCTCCGAGCTGCAGGTGCGACCTGCAGCTCCCGACTTCCGCCCGGGAGGGCTGCTGGTTCGCCACGGACAGGCGGTAAATCCACCCGTTTTTTTCCGAGCTGCAGGTGCGACCTGCAGCTCCCGACGTCCGCCCGGGGGGCTGCTGGTTCGCCACGGACAGGCGGTAAATCCACCCGGAAGCCAATCGGGACTGCCGACTCAGCTGGGTCCAGTCCCGAGGACACCCCGTTCGCTGTTAGCGATGGAGGTCGTCTTACCCGCATGGAGCGGATGGTGGAGCAATTGCTCCAGCGTGACCTGCTTTTGCAGGGGCAGGGTCACGGTGGGCGTCTTCGCAGGCCCACGGCAGGATCCTATTATGGACTGCCTAAATGTCTCACCCTCTTCGCAGGGGAGCATTGGGGGTCAGAACTGGGCTGACCCTGAAGGGGGGGAGTTGGCTGAACAAACCAACAGTGTCAGGGGTGCAGTGAAGAGTTTCTGGATATGGTAAGCAACATGCAGTTCCTTCTAAGAAAGGTTACCTATCCACCCCAAGATGACTACAAACCAGCTTCAGGAGCAAGCCATCATATTCAATATTCAGGAGGGATAGACGAAAAGGAAAAGGAGGTGGGGTAGCGTTGCTGGTGAGAGAGGAGATTAATGCAATAGAAAGGAAGGACATTAGCGTGGAGGATGTGGAATCGATATGGGTAGAGCTGCGAAACTCTAAGGGGCAGAAAACGCTAGTGGGAACTGTGTACAGGCCACCTAACAGTAGTATTGGAGTTGGGGATGGCATCAAACAGGAAATTAGAAATGCGTGCAACAAGGGTAACACGGTTATAATGGGTGACTTCAATCTGCATGTAGATTGGGTGAATCAAATTGGCAGGGGTGCTGAGGAAGAGGATTTCCTGGAATGTATGCGGGATAGTTTTCTCAACCAACATGTGGAGGAACCAACGAGAGAGCAGGCTATTCTAGACTGGGTATTGAGTAATGAGGAAGGGTTAGTTAGCAGTCTTGTTGTGCGTGGCCCCTTGGGCAAGAGTGACCATAATATGGTTGAGTTCTTCATTAGGATGGAGAGTGACAAAATTAAGTCAGAAACAAGGGTTCTGAACTTGAACAAAGGTAACTTTGAAGGTATGAGATGTGAATTGGCCAAGATAGACTGGCAGGTGATTCTTAAAGGGTTGACAGTGGATGTGCAATGGAAGGTATTTAAAGACTGCATGGATGAAGTACAAAAGTTGTTCATACCAGTTTGGCAAAAGAATAAATCGGGGAAGGTGGTGCATCCATGGATAACAAGGGAAATCAGGGATAGTATAAAAACAAAAGATGAGGCATACAAATTTGCCAGAAAAAGCAGCCTACCGGAGGACTGGGAGAAATTCAGAATCCAGCAGAGGAGGACAAAGGGCTTAATTAGGAAAGGGAAAATAGATTATGAAAGGAAACTGGCAGGGAACATAAAAACTGACTGCAAAAGTTTTTATAGATATGTAAAGAGAAAGAGACTAGTTAAAACAAATGTTGGTCCCTTGCAGTCAGAAACAGGTGAATTGATCATGGGGAACAAGGACATGGCAGACCAATTGAATAACTACTTTGGTTCTGTCTTCACTAAGGAAGACATAAATAATCTGCCGGAAATAGCAGTGGAACGGGGGTCAAATAAGATGGAGGAACTGAGTGAAATCCAGGTTAGCCGGGAGGTGGTGTTGGGTAAATTGAACGGATTGAAGGCCGATAAATCCCCAGGGCCAGATAGTCTGCATCCCAGAGTACTCAAGGAGGTAGCCACAGAAATAGTGGATGCATTAGTGATAATTTTTCAAACTTCCTTAGATTCTGGAGTAGTTCCTGAGGATTGGAGGGTAGCTAATGTAACCCCACTTTTTAAAAAAGGAGGGAGAGAGAAAGCGGGGAATTACAGACCAGTTAGTCTAACATCGGTAGTGGGGAAACTGCTAGAGTCAGTTATTAAAGATGGGATAGCAGCGCATTTGGAAAGTGGTGAAATCATTGGACAAAGTCAGCATGGATTTACGAAAGGTAAATCATGTCTGACAAATCTGATAGAATTTTTCGAGGATGTAACTAGTAGAGTGGATAAGGGAGAACCAGTGGATGTGTTATATCTAGACTTTCAGAAGGCTTTCGACAAGGTCCCGCATAAGAGATTAGCATACAAACTTAAAGCACACGGTATTGGGGGTTCAGTATTGATGTGGATAGAGAACTGGCTAGCAGACAGGAGGCAAAGGGTAGGAGTAAACGGGTCCTTTTCAGAATGGCAGGCAGTGACTAGTGGGGTGCCGCAAGGCTCAGTGCTGGGACCCCAGCTATTTACAATATATATTAATGATTTGGACGAGGGAATTCAATGCAACATCTCCAAATTTGCAGATGATACCAAGCTGGGGGGTATAGTTGGGTGTGAGGAGGATGCTTGGAGGCTGCAGGGTGATTTGGATAGGCTGAGTGAATGGGCAGATGCATGGCAGATGCAGTACAATGTGGATAAATGTGAGGTTATCCACTTTGGTGGCAAAAACATGAGGGTAGACTATTATCTGAATGGTGGCAGATTAGGTAAGGGGGAGATGCAACGAGACCTGGGTGTCATGGTACACCAGTCATTGAAAGTAGGCATGCAGGTGCAGCAGGCAGTGAAGAAAGCAAATGGTATGTTAGCATTCATAGCGAAAGGATTTGAGTATAGGAGCAGGGAGGTTCTACTGCAGTTGTACAGGGTTTTGGTGAGGCCACACCTGGAGTACTGCGTACAGTTTTGGTCTCCAAATCTGAGGAAAGACATCCTTGCCATAGAGGGGGTACAGAGAAGATTCACCAGACTGATTCCTGGGATGTCAGGACTTTCATATGAGGAAAGATGGGATAGACTCGGTTTGTACTCGATGGAATTTAGAAGATTGAGGGGGGATCTTATAGAAACCTACAAAATTCTTAAGGGGTTGGACAAGCTAGATGCTGGAAGATTGTTCCCGATGTTGGGGGAGTCCAGAACAAGAGGTCACAGTCTAAGGATAAGGGGGAATTCCTTTAGGACCGAAATGAGGAAAACATTCTTTACACAGAGAGTGGTGAGTCTCTGGAATTCTCTGCCACAGAAGGTAGTTGAGGCCAGTTCATTGGCTATATTTAAGAGGGCGTTAGATGTGGCACTTGTGGCTAAAGGGATCAGGGGGTATGGAGAGAAGGCAGGTACGGGATACTGAGTTGGATGATCAGCCATGATCACATTGAATGGCGGTGCAGGCTCGAAGGGCCAAATGGCCTACTCCTGCACCTATTTTCTATGTTTCTATGTTTCTATCAATGCTACAGCTGATAAGTATCTTGCTCCTGATAAATTGTAACTCGCTGATTGTTCCCGCGGGGAATACCCTATTTAGGGGATCATGAGCCCTACGATTAGAGGGCAGGAGCCAACTTCAGAGGATCCTGAAGCTTTTGACCGCCGGAATTTCGGCAGTGCCAGTACTGCGGTGGGTATAGAACTACCGGTAGAAACAGGATGCTCTGGCCTTACTGTGTAACACAGTTTGAGCAACTCAACCCCAAATTGCGGGGTTATGCAAACCAGGTACGCTCAACCACCAAATCTGCTGTGCGGAGCTCCCCAAATAGGTGAAAGACCTGGACAAAGAGCTACCAACAGCAACAGCACCCCTACACACCCACCGGGCAGAGATATCACTTCAGATCGTCCGGTGGTGAAAGCTCGAAGGCCGGCCCACCTGCACAACAGCCTTTTTAGGCCATGGCCCAGCCCGGCTTTCTTGGAAAATGCGCCACCCCTACAACGCAGCAACTCAACAGAAGAAATAACGGTGGTATTGGACCGCAACACCGGCAATACCTTGGAGGTAGGTGGGTCTGCCTCCCCCAGGAACATCATATGTCTAAAATTCATCTTGTGGGGGAGGCCGGTTGCACTTGTTTATAAAGTATGGCGCACTTTACCTCTGATCCTTACATACTCGGAAGTATTCAGGGCTATAAAATTGAATTCATTTACGAACTCCCTACCCCGGTCCAGCATACGCCTAGCCGAAAGTTTATACTTTCACAAAGAAAGAACGGCAGGCCATGCTGAACTATTAAGACTAATTAGCAAAGGGGTAATTGAGAGAATCACAGGAGTTCGTACCTAATATATTTACCAAAAATAAAAAGATGGCGGATGCCGCATAATCATAGACCTGACCGAACTGAATATTTCTGTTCAGTATGTTCATTTCAAAATGGACACTTTCGACACAGCAGATAGCTAATAGCTATGGGTACTACATGGCATGCATTGACCTCAAAGATGCATACTATTCAGTACCAATACACAAGGATCATAGGAAATACCTTAAATTTATCTGGATGGGACAATTATGGCAATATATAGCCTTACCCAATGGGTTATCATCAGCACCCAGGCTGTTCACCAAATTATTGGAACCAGCTTTGGCCTATTTAAGGAAACAAAATCATACTGTTATGGCCTATCTTGATGATATCCTCATTGTCGGGGAGAATTTGGAAACGGCTACATTGGCAGTTCTAGCCAAAAAACATCTCTTTCAAAAGCTGGGGTTCATCATACATCCAGATAAATCAAAGTTGGAACCCTCTACTACCATGGATTACTTGGGGTTCACCATTGACTCGGTGCAAATGTCTACCACCTTACCACTGAACAAGGTGGTGGACTTGATAGAAGCTTGCAGAAGCCTTACTGGCATCAGGGATCCATCCATACGGCATGGTAATTGGGAAGATAGTGGCTGCTTTTCCCGCAGCGCAATTCGGACCACTACATTATCAAAACCTACAAAGAGCTACAATTATAGCTCTCAAAAGTCATACCATTTCGACAGGCCTATGAAGTTATTAGAAAAGGCAAGAGTTGAATTAAATTGGTGAATGGGAAATGCTCAATTCTGTTCCAAATCCATCACTATCATAAATCCCTCGGTTTACAGACTGATGCCAGTGTTAAAGGTGGGGAGCAGCTAATACCACCACTGTTTGTGGTGGCAGATGGAATGCACAAGATTTAACCCTGTTGGGAGCACTAGGGTTTAATTATCTAGAAATACTGGAAGCATTCATGGACCCCGGGGCCTACTGCTTAGATATGCACCAGTTGCATGTATGGTTACAAATTATAATACCACAGTGGTGGCCTATATTAATCTTTTGTGTGGAATAAAATCGATATCATGTGATGAATTGCCTTTTTACAACTGGCACTGGTGTCTGGATAGAGAGATTTGGATCTCAGCCACTTACCTTTCAGGTAAACTAAATACGGTGGCGAACACCAGGTCACGCAATTCAATGACAACATTGAATGGATGTTGGATCGGGTCCGGGGCCAGCAGCGATGGATGTTTCTCGCTGCATTGGGGGGATTGTTTGCTATGCATTTCCCCCCTTCTGCCTCATCAGTCGGGCCTTACAAAAATTTAATAGACTCCGCAACGGGTATTTCGGGTTTCCCGACTGGCCTACCCAACCATGGTCCCCAGCAGTACAAAGATGGCCGCAGAACACTGCTTTCGGATCCTCAAACGGCCGGGCCTGTTGGCACACCCTGTGACGGGTAAGTCATCCGTGCCATGATCACATTAACCTATTGATGCTGTTTCTGAACAGGCCATTTCTGGACTTCGGATACTCCGACAGGACGATCAATGTCATCACTTCGTCGTGCAGGGAATCCACCAGGGACAGCACTGACATATGTCAGCAGATGGGAGTGTTTTCTTCTTCAGAACAAACACTTCATATGACTGGGCCACCATCACTGGATTGCAGGAGTTCTGGCCACCCTTCATTCCATGAAGGTTTGAGCTACAGTGCCATTAAATTTGCAGGAGTGCCCTACCTACCAACCTGGACCGAGGGGGTGATCACCAGCGTATAGGATCACACCCTCTGGTATCAATCTGATGAGGGGTATTAATTCTTTTTCCCCTAGGCCAGATACACCCATACATGGGACTTAGGCATAGAATTTACTATGCTTCGAGGATGGACACCAATATCGGGGCTCTGTCTGGATAACTACATATAATATGGTTATGTTTATGGCACTTGTAACAGCACAACGGGTCCAGTCTTATAAAGCTAAGGCTGCAACCACGTCAGCGGCTAGGATGATGGGAGTTCCTATGGACCACATCCTTGCTACAGCGGGTTGGAGCAGTGAACGGACTTTTCAGCACTTCTTTTATAAACCCGTGGCCGCTCCTGAGACGTTTGCAGGGGAATATGTTAAGTTTCTGTTACATGATTTACCCAATGTGGGGCATATCATTTTAGGTATGATTATATACCTTCTTTGTTTTTCAGCCAGTGTTATGTCTGAATTATGTTCATCCTCTTATCCCAGCATAGCGGTGTGTGAGCATGGAGCTTCCAGGGCATGAAATCACAGAGCTTTGAAATCTTCACGTAGTCACTCACGTGACTCCGAAGTAAAATAGTAGGATTAAACGAGAACTTACCAGTTTGAAGTTTGATCTTTATTTTATGAGGAGTTACGATGAGGGATTACGTGCCCTCCGCTCCCAACCCTCTACTATAAAGATCGCCTGGTATGAAAGTTCTCTCTTATCTTACTATATTAATCATTGTGACTGTCTGTGATTTCACACCACTGCTTTGAAGAATGTCGCGCATGCGTGCTGGCGGGGTCTTCACGTAATCCCTCATCGTAACTCCTCATAAAATAAAGATCAAACTTCAAACTGGTAAGTTCTCGTTTAATCTTACTATTAATGTTGTCAAATAGTAATGGATTTTTTAACATTGCAAATGTCAGTGATTGCAGTTGAGATAAAGCTAGAGTCCCTGTGAATGAACTTACACATATAATCATGGTGTTGCTTTGGTTGGGGCCAGTAGTTGATCATTAATAGTAAGAGGAGAACCAGCATTGTGATCTGCTTACACAAAAAGCTGGAGAAACTCAGCGGGTGCAGCAGCATCTAAGGAGCGAAGGAGATAGGCGACTTTTCGGGTGATCTGCGTAGTTGATTATTACAGAGTACAATCTGGTGATGTGATGTAGCTGAAATAAAATGGACTGAATTCTGACACACAGAGGAAATCATCATGAATTAAGGGCAAGTGCCCGCTGTTAATGTCAACAAAAAGTAATGTGTTATTGAAGATCTATGAAACACCTATGGTGTTTTATATTCTCTGTAATCTGACTTCAGGCATTGCCCAGATTGTAGTTTGAATGGTATGATTTACTGCCATGTGATAGTACATTGCTTGAAGCAACACTTGTTGTTTTGCAAAATGACACACTAATTCTTTCTTGGCTTTAAATTGTAGTCTTTTGTAGGAAGTTTCGGCCTACTTTTAATGAGCTGAGTTTGATTCAGATGAAGTAAATCTCCACTCATAAAGACATCAGCTATCAGCATTGAAACAACTGGAATTGTCATATACCAAAATAGTAGGAATACAGAAATCACACACGGTCTAGTTTAATAGTAAGATTAAATGAGAACTTACCAGTTTGAAGTATGATCTTTATTTTATGAGGAGTTACGATGAGGGATTACGTGAAGACCCCGCCAGCACGCATGCGCGACATTCTTCAAAGCAGTGGTGTGAAATCACAGATACCAGAGTAGACTAACATAGTAAGATAAGAGAGAACTTTATATACCAGTTGAACTTTATAATAGAGGGTTTGGGAGCGGAGGGCACGTAATCCCTCATCGTAACTCCTCATAAAATAAAGATCAAACTGGTAAGTTCTCATTTAATCTTACTATTTTACTTCGGAGTCACGTGAGTGACTACGTGAAGATTTCAAAGCTCTGTGATTTCATGCCCTGGAACGAGTCCATGCTCACACACTGCCATGCTAGGAATGGAGGATGAACGTATTTCAGACATGATACTGTGCTGAAAAACAAAGAAGGTATTTAATCATACCTAAAGTGATATGCCCCACATTGGGTAAATCATGTAACAGAACTTAACATTTTCCCCCTGCAAACGTCTCAGGAGCGGCCACGGGTTTATAATACAAGTGCTGAAAAGTCCGTTCACTGCTCCAACCCGCTGTAGCAAGGATGTGGTCCATAGGAACTCCCATCATCCTAGCCGCCGATGTGGATGCAGCCCTGGTGGAGTGAGATTTAAAACATTAGTGTCCATCTCCGCTGCACCCAATACCACCCTTAACCAACTGGAAGTGGCTTGCACTGTGACCTTATGATGAGGGTGTTTGTGGCTTATGGGTAAAGTCCTCTCTGTGCCCCTAGATTCTTGGTTCCTTCTATATTGTAAAATATATGTCACAATGCAGAGCCGACTATCTGCAGGGTAGGCCAGAATGATAATTTTTGGCCAGAGGAACTGGGTCGATATAGTTTGAGTAACCCCTGTATCAGAAAGGTTATCTACCATTGGTTAACACATGGCATCCATACTTAGCTTTATAAAGACTGGACCCGTTGTGCTGTTACAAGTGTCATAACATAACCATATTATATGTTAGCTTATCCAGAGTGAGCCCCGATATTGGTGTCCATCCTCAAAGCATAGTAAATTCTATGCCTAAGTCCCATGTATGGGTGTATCTGGCCCTGGGGGAATTAATACCCCTCATCAGTTTAGATACCAGTGGGTGTGATCCTATAGGCAGGTGATCACTCCCTCGGCCCAGGTTATTAGATAGGGCACTCCTTGCAAAATTAATGGCACTGTAGCTCAAACCTTCATGGAGTGAAGGGTGGCCAGAACTCCAGCACTCAGTGATGGTGGCCGAGTCATATGAAGTGTTTGTTCTAAAGCAGAACACTCCCATCTTCTGACATATGTCAGTGCTGTCTCTGGTGGACTCCATGCACGACGCTGTGTTGACATAGATCGTCCTGTCGGAGAGTCCGTAGTCCAGAAATGGCCTGTTCAGAATCTGCATCAATAGCTTCATTCGATCATGGCATGGATTACTTACCCATCACAGGGTGTGCCAACAGGCCCGGCCGTTTGAGGATCCGAAAGCAGTGTTCTGCGGCCATCTTTAGTACTGCTGGGGACCATGGTTGGGTAGGCCAGTCGGGAAACCCGAAATACCCGTTGCGGAGTCTTATTTAATTTTTTGTAAGACCCGACTGATGAGGCAGAAGGGGGGAAATGCATAGCAAAACAATCCCCCCAATGCAGCGAGAAGCATCCATCGCTGCTGGCCCTGGGTCCCGATCCAACATCCATTCAATGTTGTCGTTGAATTGCGTGACCTGGTGTCCGTCACCGTATTTAGTTTACCTGGAAGGTAAGTGGCTGAGATCCAAATCTCTCTATCCAGACACCAGTGCCAGATGTAATTAGCCAATTCATCACATGATATCGATTTTATTCCACCCATATGACTAATATAGGCCACCACTGTGGTATTATTAATTTGTAACCATACATGCAACTGGTGCATATATAAGCAGTAGGCCCGGAGTCCATGAAATGCTCCCAGCATTTCTAGATAATTAATCCCTACTGCTCCCAACAGGGTTAAATCTTGTGCACTCCATCTGCCACCACAACTAGTGGTGGTATTAGCTGCTCCCCACCTTTAACACTGGCATCAGTCTGTAATGTAACCGAGGGATTCATGATAGTGATGGGGTTAGAGCAATGCTGAGCATTTTCTATCCACCAATATAATTCTAATTTAGCTTCTCTGGTAGTTTCATAGGCCTATCAAAATGGCCCGCATGATTTTTAAGAGCTAGAATTTTTGCTCTTGCAGGTTTTGTTAATGGAGTGGTCCAAATTGTGCTGCTGGAATGCAGCCACTAGTTTCTCAATCACTCTGGCTACTTGCAGAATGGATGGTTCCCTGATGCCAGTGAGGGTTTTACATGCTTCCGTCAAGTCTGTCCCTTTGTTTGGTGGCAAGGTGATAGACATATGAACAGAATCGATAGTGAACCCCAGATAATCCATGGTAGTGGAGGGTTTCATTTTTTGATTTATCTGGATGTATGTTAATCCCAGCTTTTAAAAATATGTTTTGTGGCTGATACTGCCAATGTAGCCATCTCCAAATTTTCACCTACAATGAGAATATCGTCAAGGTAAACCATGGCAATATGGTTATGTTTCCTTAATTATACTAAAGCTGGTTTTAACAATTTTGTAAGCAGCCTGGGTGCCGATGACAACCCAATGGGTAAGGCTTTATACTGCCAAGGCTGTTCCATCCAGACAAATTTTAGATATTTCCGATGATCCTTGTGTATTGGCAGTAAATAGTATGCATCCTTAAATTGATGCAAGCCATGAAGTACCTATCAGAAATTAGCTATTTGGCTGTGACAAACGTGTCCATTTTGAAATAGGCATACTGAACGGAAGTATTTAGTTCGGTCAAATCTATAATGATGCGGCATCCGTCATCTTTTGTTTTTGTAAAAATATTTGATATGAACTCTTGAGATTCTGATTGTCTTCTCAATTACCCTTTTTTCGTTTAGTCTTAACAGTTCATATACAAATTCAATTAGTACCCTGAATACTTCCGAGTATGTAAGGATCAGGGGTAAGAGTGTTCCACACATGATGAAACAAGTGCAACCGACCACCAACCCTTGATGAATCTAGGCAGCAATGTTTTTGAGACAACCAGACCCACCTACCTCCAAGGTTACCGGGTTCTGCGGCCATCTTGTTGTGTGGGTTGTCTCTGTCCTTGTTTCTTCGTGTATTGTGTTGCTGCGTTGTGGGGTTGGCGCATTTTCCAAGAAGGCCGGGCTGGGCCATGGTCTAAAAAGACCGTTGTGCAGGTGGGCCAACCTTCGAGCTTTCACCACCAGATGGTCTCTCATAATAACGATGTCTGGTGGATGTGTAAGGGTGCTGCCGCTGCTGATAATGGGTTTTGGTGGTGTTGGTACCTTGATCAGGCCTATAGCCTTGGCCTCCTCATCCAGGTCTTTTACCTGTTTCAGGAGGTAGTCCCCAAACAGCAAGTTGGCGGCTGTGTGCTGCTAGTCCTGCATAATTCCGCAATATTGGATTGTGTGCAGGCTTGATGATGCCCTTCCTGTAGCTGTAAATCTGAAAAGAGTATTGCACAGGAGTGCTAGAGCATCTAGTAGCTCTTCAGGCATCTCAACCCCATCGCTGTTCTGGCCACAGCTGTGATACCAGCAGTCAGCAGTTTAAGGATTTTCTGGAGTTTGCCTCCTGACTCCTTGTAGTTGGGCTCATGTTGCCCCAGATGGGTTGTTGACTGCAGGCACATTTAGCAGTTCTCTGGGTTGGTACAGCATGTTTATTACCCATGCCTACAACTCTTCTGGCACCCCTGACACAGGTACTCCTCAGCCATTGCCCCTTCTTCAGGGTCAGCCCAGCTCTGACCCCTAATGCTCCCCTGCGAAGAGGGTGAGACATTTGGCAGTCCTTGATAGGATGCTGCCGTGGGTCTGCGAAGAGACCCACTGTGACTCTGCCCCTGCAAAAGCAGGTCACGCTGGAGCAACTGCTCCACCATCCGCTCCATGCGGGAAAGACGACCGCCGTCGCTAACCGCGAACGGGGTGTCCTCAGGTCCCGCCGAGGCAACGGACCTGTCCGACTTCCGGGTGGTTTTGCCGGCGGACCGCGGCGAACCTGCGGTCTGTTGCGGCGAGAAGTCGGGGGCTGCTGGTAGCACCTGCAGCTCCGGAGAGACGGCACGCTGCTGGCTGCTTTCCACAGCAGCGAATTTTGCCGCTGCTCTCCGGTATTTTCTGGACTCCATGGTGCTTGTTTCGACTCTGGAAAACAGAACACCGAGTTGCCACGCTCACCAGAAATGGTAAGACTTACCTTCGGTAGTTTTTTCAAAAACTTACGCTGGAGGAGCGGCGCTCCTCCCGACTGTCGCTTCCGCAATGCGTTCGACGATATGTCGCGCATGCGTGCTGGCGGGGTCTTCACGTAGTCACTCACGTGACTCCGAAGTAAAATCACTATCTATTTCTAAGTTCCACTCTCAAAAAAATTCCCAGTAGGTGTGTTGGCGTGCTGAAACATACTTTGGGCCATCACAAATTATTTTTGACAAAACATTGCACATCACAGCATTGGCCTAACTTAAAGAAAATAAATACAGGTTTACTTGTTTAAGAAGGAACTGCAGATGCTGGAAAATCGAAGGTAGATAAAAATGCTGGAGAAACTCAGCGGGTGAGGCAGCGTCTATGGAGCGAAGGAAATAGTAGGTATGTTACAAAACTTACCTTCAGCGGCGCTGCAGTTCTGTCACTGGCCGTGTGCACGTCTTTGGCGCCTTTGAGGGGGGGGGGGGCGGGGTTAAAATGCGGTTTACCCCTGCCTTCCGGAGTTATATTTTCTCGGGGTGCGAGCTTTTGCTGAAGATTTGTTCCGACTGCCAGTATGTGAAATTTATTTTTTAAATCGCCCGACAATTTCAGCGCTGGAGTAAAATAAAAATTAGCTTCTAATGCCGTGAACGCCGACAACGGGGACTGATTTTACGTAGGGGACAGGTAAAGGAAATCCGTTTATTTTTACATATAAACTTGCTTGTTAAGATGACCTTAATCAAAATTTCATGTTGCGAAATGGTGATTTATTCCCCATACGAACCGGCAGTATTTTTCCTACCGATATTGGGTTTAAACTCATCGCAACCGCAACATTCCAATCCATCGCGTTCCATAAAATCCCACTCGCAAGCTGATTTAATTGGCCATTAATATACGGGCATTAAGCACTAAATACCTTCAATTTGACCTAAAAATTCATGACAATGAGATTTAAAAATCATGCTATATTGTGAATTCTTGTGTGAATGTTATTTGGACACTTAGGCTTTTTAAAGAATGTTAATATTTTCTTAAGAAATGGATAGATGTTTAGATCTAGTAATTGAATTTTGTAATTAGCTACAATTGGGTAACTAACTAATGATATGCTTTAATTTCAGGTCATCCAAATAAGATTGTTTCATATTTGTTTCAGAATGTTTCAATCTATAATAACTGAACATTTATTTCAGTTCTCTTAATCTTTAAGAAAGTTATGGGCTTTTGAGTGTCCTCAATCACAACTTTTGTGTTAAGTCAATGGAAAAGCAATAGGGAACAAGATGCTAATTTCCGAGTATGAAAATGGCCATAACTTTTTTAATACTGAAGATATGAAAGTGAATTAGGTGTCAAAGTAAACTTATTTTTATGCTTTATCTGATGGGATAAATTGCAGACTTGATTTTTTTAATCTCAAAATGTTGTAACATTGCTAGAAATAGGCAATGTTTTTGGTTCGAAACCCTTCTTCAGACATTGTTTACTTGTGTTTATCTTAGAAATAATAATTGATAAAATAAAAACGGTGGACAAAATTTCTACTGCTGAGATTTTCCTCATGTGACAGCTTAGATTTTTTTTGTTTAGTTTACTTTAATTTAGTTTAGAGTTCAAGCCCACCGAGTTCAAGCCGACCAACGATGTCCGCATATGAACACTATCCTAAACACAATGGGGACAATTTTTACATTTACCAAGCCAATTTACCTGCAAGCCTGTACATCTTTGGAGCGTGGGAGGAAACCGAAGATCTCGGAGAAAACCCATGAAGGTCACGGGGAGAACTTACAAACTCCGTACAGACAGGACCAGTAGTCGGGAGCGAACCCAGGTCTCCGGCACTGCAAAAGTTGTAAGGCAGCAACACTACTGCTGCAACACTGTGCCGCCATTAGACAGGACTGTCACCAAGATTTCAGTGTCTAAAATATCATACATTTTTTAAATACCTTTCCACATCATTACCTCATCCAAATGAATTACTGATTGCCTGTTAACTGTAAATGCAAGCAGCAGTGGAGGATAGGCTAATAAAATATTTAAAATGCACTGTTATCGATTAGGATCAACTTGCAGGCTGACAGTATGTCATGATAAATGTAGTGTCTGAAAATCTAATGATTTGAAAGTATACTGAATAGAAATCCCACTGACACAGTCTTTGCTGCCAGAATATAGTTTTATGTGCCTTAACAATTGCAAAATCCTGACAGCCAGTACTTAGACAAATCTACCTCTTGGCCACAGATACAGACAGTTGCTCTTTTTGGATCTATGTATCCGAGCCTGTTTTCCAAACATTGTTAATTCTAGTATATTACAATCCTGGTATACAGACAGCATAATTTGAGATAAGACCATAGCTGCAGCAATGGGGGAGGGTGGGGAGTGAGTGGTGTGTGTTGTGGGGGTGGTGGGGGAAGGGGCGATGTGGGGGAGGGGGCTGGTCTGGGGGAGGGGGGCTGTGGGGGTGGGAGGGGGGGTGTGGCGGAGGGGGGCTGTGAGGGAGGATGTGTGGAGGAGGGGGGTATGGGGGAGGGGGTGTGGGGAAGGGGGCTGATGGGGAGGGGGAATGTAGGGGAGGGGGGTGGGGGAGGGGGCTGGTGTGGGGGAGGGGGGCTGTGTGGGAGGAGGACTGTGGGGGTGGGGGAGTGTGGGGGAGAGGGCTGTGGGGAAGGGGGGCTGTGGGGGAGGGGGGCTGTGTGGAAGGAGGAATGTGGGGGTGGGGGGGTGTGGGGAAGGGGGGCTGTGGGGGAGGGGGCTGCGGGAGAGGGGGCTGTGGGGGAGGAGGACTGTGGGGGTGGGTGGGTGTGGGGGACGGGGGTGGGGAAGTGGGCTGGTGTGGGGGAGGGGTTCTGTGTGGGAGGAGGACTGTGGGGGTGGGAGGACTGAGACCACTCACACTCACTCACTCACACACACACTCACACACACTCACAAACACGTACACACCCACACACATACACACACACATACACTCACAAACACATACACACACACACTCACACACACTCACAAAAACATACACACACACTGACACGTTGGTAGCGTTTTTTTCTAAAATCAATATACAGCGCAGACAAGAAGTGGTCAAGATGAGACTTTTAAATAGATACACGGACAGACAGAAAGACAGACATCAGACAGACAGATGATTTTCCAACTGGTCAGGCAGACATGAGAAATCCTCTGGTCACATTCAAAATAATGCTGAGAGTTATGCTCCCCATTACCAATAGAATTAATTAGACAATGTTTTGTTTATTTCCTACTTATAAGAGCACCATGGGGCTACATATCTCAAGCAATGTCAATACCTGACTGTACTTCAAAAGTAATGTATTGCCAATAAGTGTTTTGAGATATCCTGACAACATGAAAGGCACAATGTCACTGGGAATTCTTTCAAGCCAAATTGAAAATTTGGAACTCTGATCTGGAGTAGCATGTTCTTTGGCTGTGACATCGGTCAATGTCTGTCACAGTAAATTCCATCATATAATTTATTCAATTTGAACTATTATAAACATAGCATTTTCTTGTATACGTCATATCAATTTCATGATATTCAAAATAAAATTCTATTTTTGTCTCCACTTTTTTTTATAATTTCAGCATTAGCTGCTGCAAGGTCACATTGTTTTTCAGAAAGGCGTGCTCTTGTGTTATTAGTATCTTGTGTTATTAGTAATGTACAGTAGTAATGTAGGTTCTTGTACATTATTTTAACAAGTCGGTTGATGGTATTCTTGTCCTTTACAGATAATAGGCAGCACAAAGGGGTTTGCCACTTTTCAGTTGATAGCACAAGTGGTCAACCAGAATGACATTGAAAGCTAGGTCAGCTGCTAGCAGACATCAATGAAATGTAATACTTCCCGGGGGTGCAACTCTACAATTATATCATTTCATCCACAGAGATACATTACAAATGCACAAGGCTGAGCTGAGGTCGTGTACTAAACAAATTCTACAAAGTCAACAACAATAGAATTCCACAGGCACTCATTTCATGAAATATTATTTAACAAATCCCCCATACCACCCCCCCTACCCCCCCATCCCCCATTGAGAAAGGTGCATAGATGAAACAAAAAAAAAGTTACCCAATGACAACACCGCTACACAATGATATATTGGAGGTAATTTAAAATACAATCCCAAATCTCTAAAGGGCCTGTCCCACTTGGGCCGTCACTTACACGACAGGCCGGTAATGACGGTCGCACGACGGTCCCGCGAGAGTCGCGCGTGTCATCATGCACCCGCACAAACGTCTGGAGCGCGTGACGTCATTTGAAGATAGACACAAAATGCAGGAGTAACTCAGTGGGACCGGCAGCATCTCTGGAGAGAAGCAATGGATGATGTTTCTGGTCAAGACTCTTCTTCAGTCTAAATGTTTTGACCTAAAACGTCATCCATTCCTTCTCTCCAGAGATGCTGCCGGTCCCGCGGAGTTACTCCTGCATTTTGTGACTATCTTCAATTTTCTTGGCCACTCCACACTCCTCCACACCACTCCATGCGCCCGTCCCTGCGCTACCCACACACTACCCATGCGCTACCCACACGCTACCTACACGCTAGCAGGTCGCGTAAACGACGCACGAAAGACAGCCAAGTGGGACAGGCCCTTACCCCACCATCAAAAAATGATAGCCCAGTAGTGTTAATGTATACAGATATTACAAATATAACACTAAAGCACCTCATATTTTATTTTATTTACAGAAGCAGACAAGGAGAAAGGGGAGGAAAATCTATTTTAGTTCTTAACCTTTCCTCTGTCCCAATTCTAACTGTTGTTGAAATGCAATCATAAGCTTACCATTGGCTTGGTAAGCCTATGATTGCATTTCAACAACAGCTTACTTGCTTGATGCAAATTGAAACACATTCTCCAAATAGATTTTCCCTAAAGTAGTGCAGAGTTCATTTTCTTCTCATGGGTTAGGTTCGAAATAAAAATTGGATGAGGAACTGCTCAACCCACTTGCCAGCATCCTTCCAATGCCATTTCTGTCATTGCTCTGCATACTTTCCATAATGTATGCTGAGCTATGATGGACAGTCTCTCACCCGTGAAGAATGCTAAGGACATTTTGCATTTAAATCATATAAAAGGGAAAGCTTCTGGGAGATGAGGCTAATAGGAAGGCAATTCCAGAAGATAGATAGTGAAATTTGTCCATCAACATTCCCTGCAATACTCTTCAACTAATCAAAATTATGGATCTGCAGTCAGAAGCAAGAGATTATTTTTTAGGATACTTAATAATAGGAGTAAAATTATTCCCTCACTGAGCAGATGTAGCCTTTCAATAATATTAAAGTTTGTTCAGGTTAAAACAACTTTTCCTTACGATTGCCAGTCAATTTCCTATTTACATTCTTCAACTTACCAGGACATTTGTTAAGCCTGGGCTGATTGATGGCAAGTAATCTTCACACAACACATGTGTGAGACAATAATGATATCCACCAAGAGAAAATGCAGCTATCATCTCCTGACATTCAGTGGCATCACCATCATTGGAACTCCAACCATCAATATCCTGGGCGTTACCACTGATCAGAAACTGAACTGGAGTAGCCATATACACAATGTGTCTACAAGAGCATGTCAGAGGCTAGAAATCTTGCAGCGAGTCACTCTCCTCCTAACTTCCCTAACCTTGTCCAACATCGACAAGACGTGTGGTGGAATATTCTCCACTAGCCTGCATGAACTTCAACAGTTCTCAAGAAGCTTGACACCATACAGTTCATTTCAGTCCCCTCGATCAGCACCCAATTCATTCACTCCACCACTGGCACACAGTAGCAGCACTTTGCCGCATTTACTGGATGCACTGCAGCAACTCATCAACATTTCTTAGAAAGCACCTTCTGAACCCATGATCTTTACCAGCTAAAGGACAAAGGCAGCAAAGGCATGGGAACACCATCCTGCTTTACAAATAATCCCTCTTCCTTTATTGTCGCTGGGTCAAAATCTTGGAATTCTTTCCCTTACAACATCATGGGCATAGCCACACCTCAAGGACTTCAACTGTTCAAGAAGACAACACAACCATCTTCTCAAGGGCAATTAGGAGTGGCAATGAAATGTTGGCTCAGCTTGTGAAACCCACATCTCTTGAATGAATAAAAAACCTAAAAATACTTACATTTGCAGAGCCAGAGATCAGACGAGTAGGCTGCCTCAGATTTGGAGGTTTGTTTTCATGAAAAAGGTAATTAGTTTTCAATTATGGACAGCAATGCATTGTAGATACATGCACATTCTATTGAACCTTTTGAAATGTATTTCACTTTTGGGTCTGAACGTTTGTGGAGCCTTGTGCGAGCCAGCCACAAACCATATGCAGTAGAGAAGCACATCAAGGTTCAGAACCACAGATGATAGCTTGTGCTGACATATTTGAGAGGCTGCCACACTGCCCTCATATATCCACAGTGGGACATCAAGGCATTCACTCTTACATGGAAGCTTAGGTCTGACAAGAACTGGAGATGTCAGTAAGTGGGGAAGGTGGTAATAATTGTTTGTTGAGAGTGGCTATAGAGCAATCCTAATCAAAACAGTGATGAATTGCTGCTTGAACACGTTCATTACAATTATTTTTTCGACTTCAGGCCAGATGCGGTGAAGCACAATTTGAGAATAAGGAGGGGGAGTATAAACTAAATGGCACTGTTTTGTTTCACCAAATATTATGAAATACAATATAAAAATATTTTTCTGAATGCAGTCTCAATGCGAGTATACATCTGGAAAGGCTGATATCTGTTGCCCATCCCTCAGTGCCGCAGAGAAACAAAAAATCAGGGGCCTCCTTGAATTGCTGAGAAATGTTTGACAGAAGTGAATGATTCACTTAAAGGACAGTTGTGCTTCATTCCCAGAGCTATAGCGACTCTGAACCGGCCCTGCTGAGTGCCCCCCACCCCCATGGACTGTCTCCCTCCGATGGTCATGTCGCACAGACACATCTGCACTTTAGTCTGTTTTGGTTTTGACTGTTTTACTGTTCTAATGTTCTTTTCACAAACCATGTTCTCGAGGCATCTAAACCTAAATTTTATTAGTCGTTTAAGTTATGACATCGGATGGAGTTGCAAACCAAATCTCGTTGCACTTATGTGTAATGACAATAAAATATATTATTATTATTATATTTAAAAAGTCTTTATCAACCTATTGGGACTAGAAATGTTTATGCACCAACTGTCATCTAACATCTGCTGAGAAGATACCATGGAAATGCCCAGTCTTTCACCATTGGGGTCAGGGAAATGGTGGTCCCTTGGTACATCCTACATGAATTACTCAAATATTTATTCTGGATCTTAATAGCAAAAGTGATGACATACAAAACTTCAAACTTCTAATTTCAATTTATAACCTTCCACAGTGTCTTTGCATATCCCATTCATCAAAGGCGACACACACTAAAGCACAATGACTAGGCTTCCTTTCACTAGGACAGATAGTTAGGGTTCATAGGGCAGGAAAACAGATTGTGTTTTTTCACATGGTCCAACATACATTACCAGGGAGCAGAAACAGATGGTGGAGACAGGTACAGCTTGTATCACAGTTCTACTGAGCGGAAAGCAGATGCTACATCTTAATGATTATGGAATAATGCACTTCTCCAAAAGCATGGAAGAATGTGTGAGGTGCAGGTATCCCTGTGGTCTTGCAGAGAAAGTGATGACAAGGGAAGACAAGACATAATTTGATGGACGTTTGCATTGCAATCTTTATCCATGAAAGCATCAGTGTTCTCGGCAATAGGTAAGCAATCCAATAAGTGCATGACTGCCCTCACCGATGGTGTGAACATTCACATTTAAAAGATTGGCTTATGTCCTAACCCTGATGATTCAGTGTGCATGGTGCAGTAGAAAAAGTGGTCAGGATTAGTGCATGCAAGGTATTCTAAGAGGTCTATGATAGGAATGGTAGGCGCCGGATACAGAATTGTAGCTCCAAGCACAAAACCCTTTAACCACAGTCCCATCCTCCTTCAGACAAAACTCACATGCTGTCAAGAGTCCCAACAACTATAATCTCTCCTTGCACAAGGACAGTTGGTCAAAAAGTGAAGCAACCAAACATTAAAACTGCGCAAACAAATCAACTAAGAAGTAGATTGAGGTCATTGTTTAGACAAGAAAACATGAGAAAGTAATTGATCTTCAATCTTTCCCGAAGGATCTTTGATCTGAAATGTTAACCCAGCTTCTCTTACTACAAGTTGTGTTTCCAGCACTTCCTGCTTTTATTACATTTCTTTAAAAACTCACAAAGATCTCAAGAAAAGTTGTGTTAAGCCAAAATTACTGCTTTTTGACATAACAAATCTTTATTTTTACGAATTGCAATTCTTACATACAAATTTTCTAAAATCAAATAGATTTTAAAGTGTTTTTATGAATTATTTATGCAGAATACAAAGACCTAAATTTATATGTTTATATCAATCTCTATTTTGTACTGAGTAGAAATATTAGTTACATTTTCTTCCAACCAACTTGTGGATGCTGTAAAATCTTCTGCACCCTGAGACCAATCAATGTCAGAAAGCAGAACTCCAATCATGAAGATCATAAATAGTGATTGTCGGTTTCCTTCAAGGACAGAACGTGGAACTTTAAGTTCACTATTGACTGCAAATTCCAGGTCAATATCTGTGGCAAGAGACATTGGGAATAGCTCAGAGAGATGGATAATGGTACAAAAAAAGGATGGGATACAGCTTCCAATGGCTGCAGAGAATCCATGCCACTTATGCAGTAAATGGCAGTGGCTATTGATTTGTAAGACAAGCAAAATAATCTGAAGTATGTTATAAGGAAAAGGGTATACTATCCTTGCCCCTAACCTAATTTTCCTACAGGTATCTGAGTCATATTTTAAATCTTTTAAAGACATCTTTCAATACAGCAGATCAAACACTAAACATATCTCTCTGCACATTGAGTTTGCCTCTTGTCAATCCCTGCATTTACCCTCTAAGGATTTGGGAAGGTGATGTGTTTCCCTGCAGCTTATACTGGGCTGACAGGAATATTCTTTCTCTGCCATTGACTCAGTGCCTTTGGAGATTCTTTAGTATGATATGTTTGAAGACTACTTTCTCAACAAGCGAACTAAATGAAAAGTACATATTTTACTTTTTATTTTGTTTCCTTGATAAATATTCATTTTGACATTGGAAGATTTAAGTTATCTTTTTCCAACACTCAATTTTTATAAGGTAACTAGACTAAGTGGAACCCTTTTGGACAAATCATTCCCCAATGTAATATTCCACCACTCACCTGTTCCCCCAACACAATGGCGGGAGCTTTCTGTAGCCGGGGGACAGGGATGGCTTCAGGTGGGAAGTGTCCAGCAGCCAGGGGAGGGGATGGTTTTAGACGGAGCCTGTCAGGGGCTGGTGGGGGTGGCGTGGGAGTGGTGTAGGGATGAAGGGGGAGGTGTGTGGGGGAGGGGGGGTGTGGGGAAGGGGTGTGTGTGTGTGTGGGGAGGGGGTGTGTGGGTGTGTGGGAGAGGGAGGGGTGGAGGAGGAGGGTGTGTGGGAGAGGGGTGTGCATGGGGGGAGGGGGGTTGTGTGGGGGAGGGAGGGTATGTTAGGGGGGTGTGGGGGAGGGGGATTGGGTGGGGGAGGGTGTTTGTGTGGGTGAGGGGCTGTGCGGGGAGGGGGTAGGGGGTTGTGGGGTAAGGGGCGGGGGTGTATGTGGATTGGGGGAGTAGGTGCTAGGGGGGAGTGTGGGGAGTGTGTGGGAATGGTGTGTGGGGGAGGGTGGTGTGGGAGTGGGGGTGTGAGGCGGTCTGGTGGAGGGGGTGTGCGGGGGAGGGGGGTGATCTGTAGGGGAGGTGGTGTGTAGAGTAGGGGGCTTGTAGGGGGGTGTAGTGGAGGGGAGGTGTAGGAGAGGGGGGTGTGGGGAGGGGGGTATGGGGGAGGGGGTTATGGGGGAAGGGGGTTGTGGGGAAGGGGGTTGTGGGGGAGGGGGGTGTGTGGTCTCACCGGTTCCCGGTCACGGCTCCGACCGCCCTCACCAGGACCCGGCTCTGGACTCACTCCGCGGCTCCCGACCACAACCCCCGCCCGCGAACACCATCCGCCCTTGTCCGCGAACACAGCCCACACTCTGCTCCTGAAGGAGCTGGTGATTGACTTGACGGGTGCCTGAAGGGGCATCGCTGTCCCGACGAATAACAGACCAATAACTTTTGTAATATTTCACTGATCGGAACAAAACGTGGTGCCTTGGAGCAGAGGAGAATGGTGAATAAGGTGGCGAAAAAATCCTAGTGATATAGGGTACCGTTTTTGGCGTAAATTTAAAAACAACACAAACCGGAAGAAGTCAAGATGAGAGTTTTAGTAATAGTATAGATGCTGAGAAACAAATGCTTCAAAACTGAAATCTGGAAGGGATAACTGACCAATTTTGTGGGGGGGAAGTCAATATCTACAGAAAACACTCTATAAATGGAATATCAATGCTTTACTTAAAGTACAAGTGTAGGAAATTCAATATCACCTGCAAAGGTAATATTTTCTACTTTGTTCATGTCAGTTTTTAGATTGTTCTGCCTTTATTAGAGGTCAGAAGCAACATGTTGCAATAAGAAAAATGAAATTACTGGTTTTCAGTGTACATGATCATCATCCAACACACATGCACCATGTACTCTACAAGTCCTCAGAGAAATAACCTAAGTATTGATGTTGTTCAGCAGGTGGTGCACCACGTTTCCAATAGATACACGATTGCTAAACTGTGGGCTTCAATCAGATGTTGAACTCCATTCTGGTTCTCCTCCTCCGACCCCTGTGTGAGTTATTTTACATGACAAAGTCATTTTCATAAAATGAACAAAATAGACCTTCAGCTAAAGGTGTTGTGTTGACCCTATTGGGTCGATCCCAACATCTCCCCAGGCATTATTATCACAAGCAATGTAGATAACATGGCCAGTTTACCATGCAGATATTTTTTGTGTCAGTTACTCAGCGATGGATTATAAATGTGCCTATTTTATGGCAACTGTCTCACCCCCACCAAACCACAACGTAACCCATTCTTACCTTATTTTTATCAAATAGCTCGCATTGCATTGCTTTGAAGTCAGAATCGTTTAAATTTGTTGTTTGTTGGCTCCTCTTTGCCAGCAGCTTCTCCAGCTCATCAATTTGTGCTTTAAATTTTTTGTTCTCCCTCTCCAGCCCCAACTTCTCTGTCTCTAGCCGCTCCCTTTTCCCCCATTCAGCAGTGTTCTCAGCCTGAAGTCTTTCCAACTGCAAATAAGAAGAAAGTAATTTTGAGTCACGAATCAGAACACCAAGATAGCTTTTCACTTTTCAACACATACAGTTCTTATTCTCCAAAAATTATATTTTTTGCATAATGCTTGTTTTTTGTCTTCCTCTGGCCCTCTTCTCTTGAGGTCATGCTCAATAAAAGTCACAGCATCTACTATGCACCCAGGGTCAATTTGTTGTGTAAAACATTAAACAGCAGTTGTTATCTGACTATCATTACATAGGGCATTTCGACAAGTTCAGGACCCAGTGTTCACCTGGAAAGCCAGATTTTCTTGGCAGGCTCTAGAGTTATAAATCTACAGAAAGTGTCTATTCTGCCTTACAAGTTTCTCGCTTGGAAGTCATACTCATCCATGGGCTTAGCTGCTCATCAGAAATGAATTTGTATTAATATGCAGAAGCACCAAGGGAGGTTCAAGGTGCTCCCTACCTGCTTTTGCATGTTAGGGTTGGGTAGAAGGGAATGTGAACTCTAGAGTTCTAATCTTAATACAGGGAGTGCAATAAGGTAGAAGCCCAATTCTTGACCACAATGAACAGGAAGGACTTAGAGGGATATAGGCCCAATGGGAAATTGGGACAAGCCCAGAAAGACAACTTTGTTGGCGTGGACAATTTGGGCTGAAGAACGTGTTCCCATGTTGTAGAGCTCTATGATTCTATGACTCTGTGACACAAGCCCGGTGAACACAGTTGTCTTTGCAATGGTGAGGGAATCAAGTGGATGGTGGAGGCTTGAGACAGCAATCCAGCTTCACCAAAACAGTTATAAAAGCATGTAACTATTCCCTTTAGTTGTCCTTGTTTTCCTTCAGCTGCTGGTATTCCCAACCCCTGAAAATTATAATACAGAACTATAAAACTAGAGATGCTACCCCATTAAAATACTTATAGTGTGTACATTCACTTCAGACAGCAATCAGAGCATTTAAGTTGACTTCACAATCCACAAAGAGGCCTTTTTAACTAGTTGGCTAATCTCAGTACTTATGCTTCACATAAACCATAAACCTGGCAGACAGGTTTTCCCAGTGCTGTTTGGAAGGATTTAAGTTAGATTGGTAAGGGAATGTGATCCAATGCAGTAGTGAGACAGGTGAGAGGCTGGGAGGTCATATAGTAATCAAACAAAGCAAGTTCAGTAGACAGGGTAGTCAGGAGCAACATGACAGAACCTTGGCCAAGGGAAGGATAGGACTAGCTGCTTAATGTTCCAGGGTATAGGTGCTACAAGTGATATAGAGTTTATTGATAAAGGAGAACATCATGGCTGTGGTCCAAGATTACATTATTGAAGGATCATCTAGTGAGGCTGGGTGGATCAGTGAATGGAAAAAAGGGATGTTCACCCTTTTGGAAGTATACTATAGATCTTCAAATAGTCAATGGGAGTTAAGAGCAGCAAATGTGCCAGGAGGTTACAGACAGATCAAGCCTACCAGGATTGTCAAAACAGGGAATTTTAACTTTACCGATATAAATTAAGACTGCCATAGTTCATCGGGCTTAGATGAGGTGACATTGGGCAAGTAGGTTCAGGAAAAAAAATTCTCTGGAAATATATAGAGGGAAAAGCTGAAATTGGGATGTTTTTAAAAGTACGATAGTGAGAATTCAAGGTATGTTTCAGTTTGAATGAAGGGCAAATGGCTGCAAATATTGAATGACAAGATAAATTGAGGCCCTGTTACAGAAAAATAAAGATTCATAGGTCAGGTATAGACAGGTGGGATCAAGTGTAGATCCTGGAGAAATATAGGGGATTGAGGAGCATATATAAGAACAATATCAGGAGGGTAAAAAGGGAGGGCGATAACTTTGGTTGATAAGATGAAGGAGAACCCAAAGAGATTTTATGTATATTAAGGCTAAAAGGGTAACTAGAGGGAGAATAAGGCCCCTCAGAAAACAATCATTTAAGTAATCATCTATGTGTTGTGTTGCAGGAGACGGTCCTCAATTAATATTTGTTTCCTCGTATTGAGGAAAATTCATTTTGCAGTTGAGGAAGTGCTGGATACTCTAAAACATATGAAAGTAGATAAATTTCTAGGACCTGCTCAGGTATATACAAGTAAACCATGGGTAGCTATGGACGACATTTCAAGAGCCCAGACCGAAAATATATACATCATCATTAGACATTGTTAAGCTGCCGGAAGACAGGGTAACTAAGGTTGTACCTCTATTTAAGAAGGGCTGCAAAGAAAACTCGGGACCTATAGACCAATAACCCTAAAATCTATGATGGGAAAATTACCAGAAAAGGCTTTTGGTATGTTGGTCTTCATCAGTCCCGGAATTGGGACGTTATGTTACAGTTGTACTAGACATTGCTGAGGCCCCACTTACAGCATTTGTTTAGTTTTGGTCATCCTGTTATATGAAAAATGTTATTAAGCTGAGCAGAGTGCAGAGTGGATTTACGAGAATGTTACCAGGACATGCAGTCCTGAGCTGTTGGGGGAGGTTGCAGGCTAGGACTTTATTTCTTGGAGTGCAGGAGTCTAAGGAATAATCTTATTGAAGTGTACAGAATCATGAGGTGACTGGATAGGATGAATGCATTGGATGTATTACATGGTAAATGGTAGGGAATTGAGGAATGCTGTGGAACAGGGTTCTAGGAATAACTGTGCATAGTTCCCTGAAGGTGGAATCGCATGTAGATAGGGTGGTAAAGAAAGCTTTTGGTGTGCTGGCCTTTATAAATCAGAGCATTGAATATAGGAGTAGGGAAGTAATGTTAAAATTGTACAAGGCATTGGTAAGACCAATCCTGGAGTATGGTGTACAATTTTGGTCGCCTAATTATAGGAAGGATGTCAACAAAATAGAGAGAGTACAGAGGAGATTTACTAGAACGTTGCCTGGGTTCCAGCAACTAAGTTACAGAGAAAGGTTGAACAAGTTAGGTCTTTATTCTTTGGAGCGCAGAAGGTTAAGGGGGGACTTGATTGAGGTCTTTAAAATGATGAAAGGGATAGAGTTGACGTGGATAAGCTTTTCCCATTGAGGGTAGAAAAGATTCAAACAAGAGGGCATGACATGAGAATTAAAGGACAGATGTTTAGGGGTAACATGAGGGGGAACTTCTTTACTCAGAGAGTGGTGGCTGTGTGGAAAGATCTTCCTGCAGAAGTGGTGGAGGCAGGATCGATTTTAACATTTAAAAGCAAAGTGGATAGGTATATGGACGGGAAGGGAATGGAGGGGTATGGTCTGAGTGCAGGTAGATGGGACAAGGGGAAAATAAATGGTCGGCACGGACTGGAAGGGCCGAGAAGGCCTGTTTCCGTGCTGTAATTGTTATATGGTTATCTGGTTATATGGATGAGTATATTTTCTCCAATAGTGGAATCAAGAACCAGAGGGCTTAAGTTGAAGGTGAGAGCAGAAAGATTTAGTAGGAACCCATTGGGCAACATTTTCACCTTGAAAGGTGGTGGTTAATGGAACATAAATGGAACTTAAGGGAAGTAAAACACAAAGTGCTGGAGGAACACGGTGGGTCAGGCAGCATCTTTGAAGGGAATCGACACTTGACATTTCACGTTGGGCCCCATCTTCAGATACGTTCTGCACCCAGTTAAGTAACTTCCATTGGACCCCATGCCAGACCAGACTGCCTGCCTGCCTGACCAGCATTATGAGTTTTGCTCAAGACTCCAGCATCTATAGTGTTTTGTTTCTCTCAGAGGAAGTAGGAGAGGCAAGAACAATAACATCACTTAAAATACTTTTGGACAGGTACACGGAAAGGAAAGGTTCAGACTGATGTGGGCCAAATGCGGCCAATTGGGACTAGCTTAGATGGCACATGTTGGTCGGCATGGAGAGTTGCACTGAAGGATCTGTGTCCATGCTGTTTGACTCTATGAAGCTTCTTCTGTTCTTCATCACTTCAATTATTGATACATATTTATATTGTCTTTGTTCAAGGGTGTGATTGTCACTTTTCCTTGAGGAGGTCTTTTCCAATAATATCTCATTTAAATCTAATGTTGAATGGCACATTTCATCCAATCTATAACTCAAAATTATAGTTAACCATTTGTTTCGTCATGTCCATGCAGACCCCTGGAGGAGGAGCAATGTTACTAGTCGCATTCCTCTACTTATCCCCTACAATTTATTCTCTCCCTCCCATAGTCATCAGCTCTTTCCTTCCATTGATGGGTAACTTACAGTTACAAATTGCCCACAAAGTACACATTTCAGGATATGCGAGGAATCCAGAACCCACAGAAGAAACCCATGTGTTTACAACTTGCAAGCTCTACGCAGAGTCAAATCAAGGTTCCTGCACCCGCAAACCAACGAAATAGCTCAAATATTAATAATATTGATCGATGTGTTCACTGCAAAAACATGATGCAATTTTTAAAAATAGAGTGACCAGAGAATAAAATCCTCAGTGTATTAGTAAAATTAATCTGTGGTAACATGTTTTCAACATAATATGAATAGTTGTAATGTATTTTCATAATGATTAATTCAAAATGTACTTGACATGAAGCAAATGAGCAATAACCAGCTTAATGAAAATTTCAGTTTATCCCAGGCTTTTGTAACAGCAGTTTGCGATTGTCACATTCTTTTAGCAAATCATTTCTGTATTTCAACGATGACCAAATATATCACCTTAATTCAGAATGAATGCATGCAGAAAATTGCCTTTCCCTTACTTTCATACAGTACTGAAAAACAAATACACATAACAATAGAATTCTATGCACAAAGGAAGGAGAATAGTGTTAACGCACTACAAAATCAACCTGCAGAGACTTAATCATGAACGAGGCATGGTTTCTCCATTTTAAAAGGTCAAACCAATAAAATCTTTGCAACCTATAATATATTCATTAGAAATCAGCTCTGGGCACAGAGGTGATTTAGCCAATGATATTCTCATAATGAAAGATAATCATGTTTTTCTTTAATATAAATTCTAAATTCTAAAAAGCTTTAGGCCTGTAGTGAAGATGGTGAACATCTGTAAAGGATTCTTTTCCCTATTAATTGTGTTGCAGTTTCTATGTTCTATTGCCTATTATTTTTAGTATTATAAATGTCAACTTTGGCTCAGCAGAAAAAAAGCCAATAATCCTACTTAATCCATTCTTGAGCCTGAATAACCCTTTAAAAATGCTTTTGAATCACGTTAAAACAAAGATTAACCAATTGTAAGGAAAATTTAAGTTGAAGAATTTGCCGTTGAACTTTGTGTTTGTGGATGGATGGATGGATGGATGCGAATAAACTGAAGATGATCATTACATAGAAATAGCCATGAGAAACAGTCACGTGAATCACCGGGTACTGATCCAAATAACTGAGTTAATGCTTTCACGGTGGAGCCAACATTTCTTTTTCAAGAAACGTGCATTGAATTAACTGACTGAAGCCCAGTTAGCTGATAACTAACATTTATAGCATGGATATCTGGAGGGTGCAGCTGCTAATTGGGAGACAAAATAACATGGGAGAACACTTGAATTTGGAAGTTTATTGAGCTTCGGGAATCCGCAATGATGGGAAGGAGTTAAATTAGGGAAGAATTTGAACGAGATGAAAACGCTCAAACAGAAGTATTGATGAATGTGCAGTTGAACCTGGCTGGCACAGAAGACAAGTTACCCACATATGCATCCTTCGCCCATCACCTCCCCTATCTGTTGAAAAGTCTGTCATTCCAAAATTGGCCTCACCAGCCACCTCAGACCCACAAAAAACTAGAGACAAAGCAACCAGCTAAGATGATGGGTGAACCAAATTGTGCTGAAAATGAGGATATAAGCAGTAAAGCGTTCATGTTAATGAAGAATGGAAGCTGAACACCCAGCGGAGAGAGCATTGGAGTAGTGGTCTGGCAAAATAGGAACATACATAAAAGTTTCAGTAGCAATCAGGCAGAGACAGGACAGGAAATGGGTACTATTGTGGAGACTGAAAAAATACAATGAATTTGATGCAGAAGATATGAGATCTGAAGCACAGCTAAACATTAAATAGGATGCCGTAGTGGCACCTAGTGGTGGTTTGGGGAGGTTCGAACCCTCATCATTGGTTGGCTTCATCACATGACCACGAGGGCCGCCCAGCAGCAGGAACTATTGCAGTGTTAGCAGACGAGGCACGTGTGTACTTAGTTTAATTATCATTTTTGTTTGCCAATAAAAATTATTTAACTCAACCTGCCCGTCTCGCTAAAGTGATGACCCCGCAGGTCCGAATGTTTTTTGGATCTTTAAAATGAATGCCGCCGAAAACCTCGACGCAAAGCCCGCCAAGCCCGCCCAGCAAAACGCGGTTGCCCTGAAACTTCCTGTTTTCTTGGCGGTACAGCCTCAAGTGTTGTTCGCCCACATTGAAGCTCAATTCAAACTCAGCAACATCGTTGTGGATGCCGCCTATTATTTCTACGTGGTGGGGCTGCTCGGTCAAGAGACTGCCACCCGATTGCTGCCGTACCTACAAAATCCACCTGCGTTTGGCAAGTACGAAGGTCTCAAGGCTCTGCTGCTCCGCACTTTCGGGCTCAGTCGCTGCGGTCGCGCATCCCACCTGTTACACATGGACGGCCTTGGCGATCCTAAGCCGTCCGCACCGATGAGTGAGATGCTCACTCTTATGGATGGACATAAGCTCTGCCCCGGTGTCCACCAGGAAGGACTTCTCGTGCTGAGCTGAGCATCATTCCTCCATCTGGGCGCAATACTTGTGCTGGTATGTATGGCCCCACCCTCACCGCCATCAACGGGAGCCCCCTCCGCACCTATGGCACTCGGACCCTTTCCCTCGTCCTCGACTCCCGCTGTTACTCGTGCGCCTTTACTATTGCGGATATTTCCCGGCCATTGCTGGGAGCCGATTTTCTGCGGGGCTTTTTCCCTACTGGTACACGTGCTGGGCCGGTGCCTTGTTCCTCCGGAGTCCCCCTGGCCCGCGCCCCCGCAGGCCGCAGTTCCCTCCGACCCACACCTCGGATCTGTGACGGATGTGGGCGGGGCAAATGCTCCCATACTGGCTGATTTCCCAGAGCTTCTGACCTTTCGTTGTCACACGGCCACCCCTAAGCACGGGGTGGTCCATCATATTCTTACTGCCAGCCCCCAAATGCATGCACGGATGTGCAGGCACCCGCCCGACAAGCTACGTCTCGCCAAGGAGGAGTGTCGACAAATGGAGGACATGGGGATTGTGCAGCGCTCAAGCAGCCCATGGGCATCCCCATTACATATAGTCCCTAAATCATCTAGGGGGTGGAGACCCTGTCACGACTACGGTTCGCTCTCCAGTTCCGCACATTCAGGACTTCACGGCCCACTTGGACGGTGCTACCATCTTTTCCAAGGTGGATCTGGTGCGCGGCTACCACCAGATTCACGTCCACGCCAATGATGTGCCCAAGACCGCCATCATCACCCTGTTCGGCCTATCTGAGTGGCTGCGGTTGCCGTTCGGGTTGAAGAACGCCACGCAGGCTTTCCAGTGGTTCATGGATATGGTGGGTTGACGGTTGGATTTCGTGTTTGTGTACTTGGATGACATTCTGGTCACCAGCCGCTCCCACCAGGAACACTGCGCGCACCTACGGGTGCTGTAGCTTAAGGATCAAGGGCTGGTTATCAACCCCGACAAATGTCAGTTTGGGCTCCGCTCTATTTCCTTCCTGGGACACCATGTCACCTCACAGGGTGCTGCACCTCTTCCCACTAAGGTGGGGGCAATTTGGCAGTTTCCTCGGCACTCACCATCACTCACTAACAGGAGTGAATGGTGAATTTCTATCATCGTTTCGTGTCGGCGGCCCGGATAATGTCTGAGACAGCGGCCCGGATATGAGCTGAGACGCGGCTGCTTTCGACGGTACTAAGGAGGCGCTGTCCAAGGCCACCATGCTGGTGCACCCACGTGCTGCTGCTCCTCCCACCCTCACCGTGGATGCCTCCGATACCGCTGTCACAGATGCTGGCAACTGCTTGCTTTTTTCAGCCGACACCTGCGTCCTCGGGAGCAGAGCATACGGCACGTTTAATTGAGAGCTCCTGGCCCTTTATTTGGTGGTCCGTCATTTCCTCGAGAGCAAGCCTTTCACGGTGTTCACGGACCACAAGCCCCTAAAGTTTGCGTTTACAAAGGTGTCCGACCCCTGGCCAGCTCGGCAACAGCGGCACCTGGGGTTTGTCTCCGAGTACACCACCGATGACCAGCACGTGGGGGGCAAGCTGAACCTGGTCGCGAATGCTTTGTCTTGCCCTGCAGTCCCTTGCCGTATTTTCCGTGGACCTGGGCATGGACTATTCTGGGCTGGCTGCTGCGCAATGTGAGGGTGGTGAGATGGATGCCTATTGGACTGCAGCGTCGGGATTGGTATTGGCCAATGTTCCGTTCGGTCCTACAGGTGTGACGGTCGTCTGTGACATTTCCACTGGGAAGCCGCGTCCTAACAATGTCTCGCGGTGCTACGAAGTGGCCAGAGGCCATTCCACTCTTTGACACCTCCACCGCGTCTTGTGCTCTGGCCCTCGCGGCCCACTGGGTGGCTCGTTTTAGTGTACCTGCGGACATCTCCACTAACAGTTTCCTTTGGCTTTGTGGTTGGCTCTGGAACAGCTGTATGGGATGCAGCTGCATCACCCCACCGCCTATGATCCTCAGGCCAACGGTTTGGTCAAAGTTTCCATGTGCATTTGAAGTCGGCACTGAAGGCGCAGCCTGCGGGCCCGGACTGGGTGGACCAATTGCCTTGGGTGTTGCTGGGGATCCGCATGGCCCCGAAGACAGATTTGGACATGTCGTCCGCTGAGCTCGTGTATAGCGCCCCGCTGCGGGTGCCTGGGGATTTCCTACCTGCAGGTCGGGGGCAGCAGGAGCCCGCTTCGTCTGTGTTGGCGAATCTCCAGGAGAAAGTGGGCGGCCTGGCTCCTGTTCCAACCTCTCGACATGGGGTTAAGGACTGCCTGTCTGTGTTGATTCGCAGGGACTCGTACCAGACTCTGCTGCAGCGGACTTATGAGGGTCCTTTCCGGGTGTTGCAGCTCAGCGTCACAACTTTTCTGTTGGATGTCGGGAGTCGGGAGGAGATTATTTCCGTGGCTCGCCTCAAGCCCGCCCATCTGGATGTCGATAACCCGGTGGTAGTGGCTCAACCCCAGCATAGAGGTTGTCCGCTGGCTGTGCCTGTTGCACCTATTGCATCTGTTGTGCCTGTTTCCCCGTGACTTAGATGGCGGCGCTGGTCTAACAGCTGCGGCCCGCCTGCAGTCCGTCTGTTATTTTATTAATTTTTTTTTTCTGTCCTGTTCTTAGTGGGGTTCGTTTGTTTTGTTAGATTGCGTGTGTATGTGGGTGGGGGGGGAGTAACATGTCCGGGTCTCTTCCTTCTGGGTGGGGGTGCAATTTTTTTTGTGTTGTATCCCCTGTCTCCGTCTGCGCTGAGGCCTAATGGCAGAGCTGGCGGCCTCGGGCCCCGGGGCTGTTCCAGTGGCGGCGACCCGACCCCCGTCCCGGACCGGTTCCAGCGGCGGCGGCAGCAGCAGCAGCGGCGGCCCGACTCCCGGAGTGGTTCAGGCGGCGGCAGCAGCAGCAGCGGTGGACCGGCTCCCGGTGGGGTTCCGGCGGCGGCGGCGGCAGCAGCAGCGGTGGCCCGGCTCCCGGTGGGGTTCCGGCGGCGGCGGCGGCAGCAGCAGCGGTGGCCCGGCTCCCGGTGGGGTTCCGGCGGCGGCGGCGGCAGCAGCAGCAGCGGTGGCCCGGCTCCCGGTGGGGTTCCGGCGGCGGCGGCAGCAACAGCAGCGGTGGCCCGGCTCCCGGGGCGGTTTCAGCGGCTGTAGCGGCAGCGGCGACTTGACTCCCGGTGGGGTTCCAGCGGCGGCAGTAGCGGCGGCGGTGGCCCGACTCCTGGAGCGGTTCCAGCGGTGGCGGCGGCAGCGGAGGCCTGGATCGCCTCGGCGCAGAGGGAAAAAAAGAGGGAAGAGACACAGACTCTAAGACTTTTTGCCTTCCATCACAGTGAGGAGATGTTTGGTGAACTCACTGTGGTGGATGTTTATTGTGTGTTCTGTCATTATTTACTTATTTATTTTTAATTATATGTATGACTGCAGGGAACAGAGTTTCGTTCAGACCGAAAGGTCTAAATGACAAATAAAGAATCCAATCCAATCCAATCCTGCTGGCTCTGTTCCACCAGTTTATCCTGTACCGCCGGTTGTGCCAGTTTCTCTGGTCTCCACTCAGCTTGGACACCTCATTCAGCCTTCCACTCGGTTCATTGACTCGGGTTCTGGGGGGGGGGGGTTCGGTAGTGGCACCTAGTGGTGGTTTGGGGAAGTTCGAACCCTTGTCATTGGTTGGTTCCATCACCTCACTGCGAGGGTTCATTCGTGGGCTTTTCGAGTCAGTCGTCAGTGCTCCTCCCAGCAGCAGGAGCTATTAGAGTGTTAGCAGACCAGGCACGCGTGTACTGAGATTAATTATCGTTTTTGTTTGCCAATAAAAATTACTTAACTCAACCTGCCTGTCTCGTTAAAATGCCAAGATTGTGAACAATCTGGTCGCAGATAGCATTTGTGTAGTAGCCCTATATTTAACTAGGGAATATATCAATTACAAAAATGACTCCATTATAACAAATATTTCTCATTGTTATGGTAAAATGAGAGATTGTGTTAAAAAATATAAGAATACCAGAAATCTAGACAATCATAGACCACCTGTTCTGCCACTCATTAAGTTTAAAATTGATCCTGTTCGTCAAATTTACTTTCCAGGTCAATCATATTATCTCTTGATTCGCTTAGCATTCAAAAATGTATTGATCTCAGCCTGAGATATCTATTTTACCCACTTTCCTTTCATGGCAGGAAACATGAGCATATGTTCAGGAATTGATTTTAAAATCTTAATTAAATTTTGCAACTGATAAGAACCAAAAAATATCCTTGAAAGCATACTTGGAAAAAAAATGTTTTCAGTTTATTTCACTGTTAAATGTCTCTGTCAACAATAAATGTCAACCACTCAGACTGTACATTTTCATTACCTTTGTTACACCATGCAGATTCACCTATTGACCATTCGGCATACCGATATTTCACTACTTGACCTCCTCCATAATCTAGAAGAACAGCATCTCATATTCTTCTTGGTCAGCCTGAACCTTTCCCCTCCTGCATGCGCTCATCTCATGGAATCACATTTCTATGTATCCCCCCTATTTTACTTCGGAGTCACGTGAGTCACTACGTGAAGAAGCCCCGCCAGGCGCGTGCTCGGCATTACGCTGACGCATGTGGCACCGACAGGGTGGAGAGCGCAGCTCCCACCAGCGGTAAGTTTAACCCGCAGGTAAGTCACTGTTGAACTTTCTTGCTAGTGTTTTTAAACTCTGTAAGTCTGCAGAGCCAACTAGAGTGCTGATGTATTTAAAAATAAATTAAAAACTCTGTAACTCTGGATCGAAATACGGAGTCAGCCAGAGTGAAAGCATTTTAAACTGCGGTAATTGAATAGAACGCGCTGGAACCGCAGTTTCCGATTTAGATCGGATCGGGAGATAAGGGCTGCTTTAAAAGCCGGCTCCTGCTATTTACTGCTATTTAGATCGGGTTTGGAGATAACGGCTGCGCTAAATGCCGACTGCAAATACCCACTAATTGTAAAATAAAGTCTGCTCTGAGTATATGTTACCAGATTCAGTTTTCTTATGGAAATGTATATAACCCTGTGTGATACTGAGGCTAATGCAAATATTCTGCAAGCAGAATGTGCCTGTCAGAATTACAATTTTAAACATATATGGTTTATGCACAAATACAAAACAGTAAAGAAGTAACTCTCCTCCAAGGATGTGGAGGTGGTTGGAAATGGAGAAAATGCTCCACACTTGACTATGTCAAGGGTTCTAAGACCCATGTATGTCTTCCTGTAAGGCAAGCTCCAAAGGAGTTTCCATATGCTGAGTATGGTGCCTATGAAAATGAGATTCTGATTCTCCAGTAACTTGGTTAGGTCTGGATGAGGTCCCTAGAGCAAGATAACATGCTCCAAACTCTAATCAGTCAAGGGTTCTAAAGACCCATGAGATTCTAAGGCAGGCTCCGTAGGAGTTTCCATACACTGAGTATGGTGCCTATAAAGAATGAAAATCTAATTCACCAGTGCCTTGCATAGGTCTGGATAAAGTCCTTAGAGCAAGATAAAATACTCAAAACTCTAAACAACCAAGGGTTCTAAAGACCCATGAGATTCTAAGGCAGGCTCCGAAGTGGTTTCCACACACTGAGTATGGTGCCTATGAAGAATGAGAATCTCATTCACCAGTGCCTTGCATAGGTCTGGATGAAGTCTCCCTCGAGCAAGACTCGGGAGTATCAGGGCAGGATGAAACTGACCCTGAAGCTGGTGTCCCTACTTATGTGTATACACCAGAGCACAATAGAAATGCTCCGGGTGTTCCCGATGTACCACCATGTTTTGCTATATCGGTATGGACTGGTGAGGCTATGGATGAACCTGGCGGCCAACATTATTTGGTTTCTAACCTACTCCAAGAAACTGTTATGACTGAAACAGTAAAAAATATATATAAATATATAAAACACCTGTCTATTGTGCCTCGCTCAGAGTGCCAACAGTAACTCAGTATTTGGGCACCCACTTCGACTCGAAGGGCCAAATGGCCTACTCCTGCACCTAATTTCTATGAGTGTAATGATGCGAGGACAGGAAATGTGTTCCAACATGTCCTCTAGCTGATATTCAGTTGGCATCACTGCATTTGGGGAAGACATACATGGGTCGATAATGTCCAATACTTTTAAGACATGCTTGCGTTACTCTGCAATGCATATTCAAACCCAATTGTATGATGAAAATTCCGATTTGGCTAACATTATGCCCAAAAAATGCAGGATTATGTGGGCAAGCTATAACCAGATTTATGATTGATGAAAAACAATTAAGGATATTTGCCTTATAAAACTTCTCATCCCTGCTTTGAGAAAACAAACAGGTTGAATACGAACCCCTATATTAAGAAAAGGGATATTCTGGTTCATTTACGGAAGTACAGAAACGTCATTCCATCACACGTGGAATTCCTGGGAAACAACCTCTGGTTGGTTGTAAGATTACAATTGTTTTGTAATTCTGCATTAAATCTGATCGGCTTGGTGTTTGAATGCACCAGGAACTCGTCAGGTAGAGATAATATATCCCAGACACAGGTATGGGGGTTGCAGAGTCATTCTGGAACTCACAAACTTAAATTTATAGTTCAGTATAGGCATCAAAAGTACACTTCAACACTGTAACGAAGTTGTTATCACAAGGCTGCTATATGGCTATTATTAGACCTAAAAAAGATGCCTTATTATTCAGGTACTTAAATTAATTGGATGGGAAGGAATAACCTAATGGGTTAAATTCAGCCCTCAGATTGCTCACACAATTATTGAAACCAGCACTGGAGTTAATGAGGGCTCAGAATCACATTGTAATGACTTATCTAGAGGATATGTTAATTGTAAATGGGAGACAGCTGAAGAACTGGGTTCAGCAACCATAAGCCTATTGAAAGGCTAAGGTTATGTACATCCAAACAACATGTAAGTTACAGGCATCCCAAACAATTGATTATTTGGGGTTTGTCATTAATACAGTTGATATGTCAGTAACTTTACCAACAATTAAGGTTGGGGATGTTACAAATGCCTGTACTTGTCTTGGTAAAAAACATTATCCCACCATCCAAGAACTAGCTACGGTTACTGGTAAAGTGATAGCAGCATTCCTGCTGTTGAATTAGGACCTCTGCATGATCAAAGTCTGCAAAGACCAGAGAATAAGCGTAAAGGCATGCAGGTCATTGATTAGGTCCATGCAGTTACCAACTAAAAAGGTTGAGCTGAATTGCAATGATGGATTCTCAATGTTGCACAAGTTACCAATGTAAAAATGTGCTTGTTTAGCAGTCTTCAGTGTTATTACAGACTGTTGTGAGTGCTCTCGGATGGGGAGCCAATGACAGTGATACCAGTTGTGGTGGCCAATGGACTGTCCAAGATGATTTAATTCTCCAAACAGATGGTATGAATTATTTGGAGTTATTGGGGGCGTTTTATGCATTAATAGCTGTTTGTTCTACAATAAAGAACTTACATGTTCAATTACAAGTAGACAATACCACAGATGTGGGAGAAGACAATATTGTGGTAAGACAACAGATCACATGACAATGCAGAATGAATGTTCAAATTCAAAAAGTTTCAAAACGATTGTCAGACAGTATGAGTACCAAATGTTGATCTGTTGTGTCTGAATTAAATCTCCAGTGGTCTAAATGTGTCTCTTGGGAGCCAGACCCAGGAGCATTAGCGGTGGATGCATTCTCGCTACATTGGGGAAGTATAGTCTTTTATGTTTTCCCCAATTTGACTGATTAGGCAATGTGTCACCAAAACAGAGCAAGTCTCCGCCGAAGGCATTTGGTGGTTCATAACTGGTATTGCTTCTCGGCCTTTGGCTAAGTTCAAGTGTAGTATCTGTTCTTATCAGTTAATATCTGATATGTCCCTTATCTAGGGGCCATTACTACACAGCCATTGTTCCCATTCGTGCTCAGAATGATGATTCAGACATTCATGACAAATCCCAGGTGCAGTAATTGTTGGTACATCCAGTAACAGCAGAAGTCATCCATTACATGACCGTATTAATTAATAATCTGCAGGTTCTGATGGAATGTCGGATAGGACCATGGATGTCATAACTGCAGCTTGGAGATAGCACTAAGAAACAATATATGTTTCATATAAGGAATGGGAAATCTTTTGTATACAGTCAGATATATTTTATCATACTGAAAACATATGGGATGTATTGGAGTTCCTTGCTATGTTGCACCTGAGTTATAGTACCATGAATGGAGCTCGGAGTGTTTTTTCCTTCTATTTAGGACAATTTCAGAACGACAATTTATCGGGTCTCATCCGTTAATATCCCGATTTATGAGAGGAATTTTAATAAAATCCTACCAAACCCAGATATACAGAAATCTGGGATGTCAGTATAGTTCTCACATTGCTTCGGCAATGGACTCCAATTACGTCACTGTCTTTTCAGAAGTTAATATTTAAAGTGGTTATGCTCATGCCATTAATATCAGCACAATGAGTACAAACATTACAAATGTTGCGGTTAGATTGTATGCAGTTGTCTGTAGATAAAATAACATTTTATGTCAATGATCTAAGAAAGCAAAGCAAACCAAGAAAGGCTGGAACCAATGTAATCTTTAAGACATACTTTGTCAACTAAACATTGTGTGTGGTTAAGCACCTGACTTATTATATATTGAATTAAGAGTCTCCGAGATTGTGAGACACCAATGTTCATTACCCACAAGAAACATATAAAAAAGTGACAGTACAAACTATTTCTAGATGGATAAACAGGTTCTGGATTAACTGGAGTAGACACTGATGTGTTTAAATCTCACTCCACAAAGGCGGTATCAATGTCCGCGGCAAAGGTGCAGGACGTGCCACTCGACCAAATTCTGGAGACGGCAGGATGGTCTAAAGAAGAAACTTTTCCAGATTTTATGATAAACCTGTTGTTACAGTGCCAGGGTTGCACGTGCTGTGTTGGGTTCTGTTCAAATTGTTTGCTTTGTTGCATATCATTTGTTGTTATTTCCCCTGGGATAGAGGGATTATTACTTTTCTTTTTTTATTATTATTATTAAAATATTTATTGCATAATTTCAAGCAATATATATTATTTACTCACTACTGTGTAAACTGAAGCAGTGTGTCGTATGGAATGATCTACGGCATGAAAATCACAGAGCTTTGAAATCTTCACATAGTCACTCACGTGACTCCGAAGTAAAATAGTAAGATTAAACGAGAATTTACCTGTTCGAAGTTTGATCTTTATTTTATGAGGAGTTACAATGAGGGATTACGTGCCCTCCGCTCCCGACCCTCATAATCTAAATGATCATCTGGTAGTTCTAGTCTTTGTGAGCCTTACTATCTTACTCCAGCTATTGGTTCTGTGCTTTTCACGCCGCTGCTTTGAAGTATGCCAAGCATGTGCCTGGCGGGGCTTCTTCACGTAATCCCTCATTTTAACTCCTCATAAAATAAAGATCAAACTTTGAACAGGTAAATTCTAATTTAATCTTACTATTTCCCCTCTCCCTTTCCACCCATATCTCTCCCTGTGGCTTTACATTTCACTCCTCCTATTTGTTATCTGACACCCCTTTGTCTCCATTTCACCTCTAGCCTTTGACATGTACTCCATCCATCTGCCGATTACCCAACTCACCTGTTCCTTGCCAGGCTTTCTCTCATCCTCACCGTTCTTCCCCCACTCCATCAGTCTGAAGTAGCATCCCAACCCAAAATGTCTGTTATCCATCATCACCATAGATGCTGTCTGACCCACTAACATTTTTCCAACAATATTTTTTATGCACATGTATACAATCAAGCCAGAAATGTGATATTTCTGTTATATCTTTATAATTACTTTGCAAAAAATTCTAAACATCTGTTTTTTCTTTTTCATTATGGGGTATTGTGCTTAGATTAATGATTAAAAAAAAATAATTTAATCCATTTTAGAATAGGCTGTAATGTAACAAAATGTGGAAATAGTGAAGGGGTCTGAATACTTTCTCAATTCACTGTATTCACAATGATATAGGCTGGGAATCTGGACTACACCCTAGCTTATGAGAGGGCCTTTCAGTGATCTGATGACAGCAGGGAAGTTCCTGAATCTGGTGATACTGTATGTGCTGTCAAGCCTTTGTATCTTCTGGCCGACAGGAGAGAGGAGGAGAAGAAGGTGAAAATGGTCCTTTATGTTGGCTACTTCCTGGAGTCCGCATGAAGTGTAGATGGAGTCATTGGCTGGAGAGGCCGCTGTGTGTGATAGACTGTGCTATAGCAAAAACTCTCTGCAATTTCTTATGATCTTGGACAGAGCTGTTGCTGAACCAAGCAACAATGCACCCCGATTGGATTATTTTTAAGTAACCAAATATACCCAATTTTGCTGAACACTCGCCATGACAAATCGAAAAAGCACTGACCAAAAAATATAATCAGTAAAATTTGATGTACAAATGATCTGCCACATTTTGTGTTGAAAATGTGGCTAAAGGGATCAGGGGGTATGGAGATAAGGCAGGTATGGGATACTGAGTTGGATGATCAGCCATGATCACATTGAATGGCGGTGCAGGCTCGAAGGGCCGAATGGCCTACTCCTGCACCTATTTTCTATGTTTCTATGAAAGAAAACCAGCACTGAACAAGAATTTAAATCTGAAAATGGCTGCCATTGTCAAATATAGAGCATTGCTGGCATGTGAACCTTTCTACGTCTCTACATCCTAAATTGATTCATTAGCTGATTTTAATCAGAACAATTTTGGCCCTGCAGAATTAACAATTGATTTAAATCAATTCCATTGAAATCAATGCGTAGAATCTCCCAGTGGACTTCCTGGTGAGTCTAGATAACTGAATTTATCTATGTTGTACTAACAAGCTTCATCAGCTAACCTCTGTGACCCTCTGGATTTGTTAATTAAATGTTTCTGATGTATTATGGTAATTTGAAGATCTCCTAAATTAAGAAAACATCATTAAAAATGTGATGATATTTATTTTAATTCTGACCTTGTGAACACCAACTGCTCTGATGCCACAAAAGCTGAGATGGTTATTAGTTAAATTGACTGTTAAAGAACCTTGGGGATCCTTGGCTCCCTTTCCAACCACAACTGTTGAAATCCTATTCTTCACACTGTAAAAACAGTAGGAAGTAATCTCACCACCTGCCTGACAAATGGGCATTATATTTAACATGCCACCTAACACATATGGTTGCATTCATTTTCTTTTCTTCTCATTTTAGAGATCAAAGAATGGAGTGAAGTGCTAGTGAGGCAAAATAACGAGATCAAACTAAGGATATCCATTGTAAAAACCACAGATTGGTGAACTAATCTCTAATTCAGATCACCGGATATCAGCCTAGGTGATATCGTACTGGTTACATGCAATATCACATGGGTGGCTCTGCAATAACTAGATATGTTACAATACTTACCTTCAATACTTGCCTTTTCTGGGGCTGCTAGCTGATGCTGAAAAATTGTTCCAACTTGTTCGGGACAATTTAATCGCTGGAGTAAAATAAAAAAGTGACTTCTAATGCCGTCAATGCCGACAACGGGACGGATCTCACGTAGGGGACAAAACATAAGGTAAGTTGTTTATTTTACATATAAACTTGCTTCTTAGGATGACTTTAATCAAAATTTCATTGGCGAAAATGTGATTATGGTCCCAGTATTATTCCTGCCGATATGGGGTTCAAATTCACTGCAAACCGCAACTTTCCAATCGAACGCGTTCGACAAAAACCCACTCGCAAGATGATTAAAATGTCCATTAATTTACGGGAATTAAACATTAAATTCCTTCCATTTGGCCTATAAATTCAAGACAAGGAGATGAAAAAGTCATGGTATATTATGAATTCTTGTGTGAATGTTATTTGGACACTTGCGCTATTTAAAAATGTTAATCATTTCTTAAGAAATGGATAGATGTTTAGATCTAGTAATTGAATTTTGTAATTAGCTACAATTATGTAACTAACTAATTATATGCTTTAATTTCAGGTGATCCAAGTAAAATTGTTTCATATTTGTTTCAGAATGGTTCAATCTATAATAACTGAAAATTTCTTTCAGTTCTCTTAATTTTCAAGAAATCTATGGGCTTTTGACTGACCTCAAACACAGCTTTTGTGTTAAGTCAATGGAAAAGCAATAGGGAACAAGATGCTAATTTCGGAGAATGAAAATGGTCATACCTTTTTTAATAGTGAAGATATGAAAGTGAATTAGATGTCAAACTAAACTTCTTTTTATGCTTTATCTGATGGGCTAAATTGCAGACATGATTTTTAAAATCTCAAAATTGTGTAATATTGCTACAAATACTGCATAAAAACAAAATCAAATTAAAAATCTATATATAACTAAAGCTCTGATCTTGTTATCATCCGGTTTGCGCAAATCTTTCTATTTTTAACCTCTCCCCCTCCGACATCCTCCATCCCCATCCCACACCCCCTACCCCCACACAACCCACCCCCACACACCCCCTCCCACACCCTCCTCCCCCTTTCCCACACACACCCCTACCCCCTTCCCACACACACACCCCCTCCCCTCTACCACACACCCTCTCTTCCTCCACCCACACCCCATCCCCCACACGCCCCCTGTCCACACACCCCTCCCCCCACATCCCCCTCAAGGATGAGACAGATTTGCCTACCGCTGTCTCACCACATGACTCTTGTCCCACCATAAAATCGGAGCTTGCTCAGTAATAGCAGCAAGTATAGTATGGGAAAGGAGAAAAGGAACTGCAATGCCGGTGTACAAAAAAAAGTCACCAAGTGCTGGAGTAAATCAACAGGTTAAGGTTGATCCACAATGTTACTCCAGCATATTATGTCTCTTTTAATGGGTATGGATATTCTACGGTGAATAACTCAGTTTGAGACTTTCCACCATCTAGACAAAGATTGTGTAGAAATACTCTTGACTTGCTTAAAAGAACACTAATGACACTTGAGACGATTGACAATTTCCAGAACAAAGCAACTCACTAGCTGTTTCCGCAACCTCCAACAAAAATATATTTTTCCACAACCACTGACATCACGGCTGCCGTATGTACTACTGTATCTGCCAAGCTGCACTACAGCCCCTCATCAAGGCTTCTTCACAAACATCTCCCAAAACTACAATCTCTACAGCAAGAGAAAGATGCTGGCAGGAGACACATGCAAACATTAGTACTGCATTTTCTTCTCTACGTCGCACATCTGACAGTACCATCATTACATTAATGGTAACGGTTCAAGAAGCCAACTCACCAACACCATCTCAAGAGCAATTCGGAATAAATGTGATCTTCTGAATTATGCCTAAGAGAGTGAATGAATAAGAGAAACCTTTTCGCATTTCACTGCCAAAATATTAATTGCCACTTAATAAACACACTAAACAAAATAACTTTCATGTACATATGCAGAAATGTCTCCCCATCTCTACATACTTTTTGTAAAGTATATTACAATTGTCAAAGGTTGATCAGGAGAGCCTGTAAACAAGTAAGAGGACATCTGGCAAGTGGGAAGCAATCAAAAGTGAGACAGTAAGAGTACAGGCGCAGCATTTCCCTGCAAGGCTGGCATGTTTAGGGAACCCTGCTTTATGAGAGATATTAAGACGCAGGACAGAAATGGAAGGAGGCATATGTTAGATTTAGATATTCGGGAATTGTTCCGCGAGTATAAAAAGTATAGGAGTATACTTAAGAAAACAATCAGAAGGGCTAGAGGAGGGCATGAAGTGGAGCAAGATGAAATAAAATTCTTCAAGATTCTATAGGTATATTAAGGATAAAAGGGTGGCACGGGGAAGAATAGGACCCTTTAAAGATCAGCATAGCCGCCTTTGTGAAGAACCACGAGAGATGGTGAATATATTAACTGAGTAATTCTTATCTGCTTTTGCTGAATTACCTTTATTGTACTGAATTACCTTTCGGTCTGAACGAAATTTCGTGCCTGCAGTCATACATATATTAAAAGTAACAAATAAACACAAATTTAACATCCACCACAGTGAGTTCACCAAACACCTCCTCACTGTGGTGGAAGGCAAAAGTCTTAGAGTCTCTGTCTTCTTCCCTCCCTGTTCTCCCTCTGCGCTGAGGAGAGCCAGGCCTCCGATGTTGCCGTCCACCAGGCCCGCGGTCGAGCCTTCGAAACCGGGCCGACGCCACCGCCATCGCCGGAATGCCGGAACACTGCCACAGGGCCCGCCGCTGGAACGCTGGAGCACCGCAGCCCCAAAAGCCAGGTCGCCGCTGGAGCACCAGAATACTGAGGAGAAGATCATGGAAGCTAAAGAATTGAGGCATAGGAGCTGTGATGTTTTAGATAATATCGGAATTACCAAAGCAGAGTAATTGGTGGTTTTAAAGTGATTTAAGGTGGATAAATCCCCAGGCCTGACCAAGTACAGTACATCCTCAGATCTTGAAGGAAGCTAAGGTGGATATTAAAGAGGCCCTTGCAGATATACAGTATTTGCTCATTTTCAGCCACAACATAAGTTCCGGAAGACTGGAGGGGGCTAATGCTGTATCGTTATTTAAGAAGGCAGCAAAGCAAGCCAGCAAACCAAGGTCGGTGAGCCTGATATCAGTGGTGGAAAAATAGTTGTGGCGGATTCTTAGGGACACTGATTAGGGACAGTCAGCATGGCTTTGTGCGTGGGAAATCCCGTTCCACAAATCAGTCTTATGACAAGATCACCAAGAGGATTGATGAGGGCAGGGCAGTGGACATGGTCTATATGGTTTTTATTAAGACATTTGACAAGGTCTTGCATGCTCGGCTAAACTGGAATGTTTGATTTTATGGAATCTAAGGCAAGCTAGCCATTTTGATGCAAAATTGATGGAGTCCAAGTCAGAGTGCCAGGTCAGCCACCTCCTCCAGGTAGGCCTTCTCATCGTTATCGGAGAACAGGCCCATCACCACCGTGTCATTAGCAAACTTGATGGTGGAGTTGGAGCTGAACCTGGCCACACAGTCACGTGTGTACAGGGAGTACAATAGGGGGCTGAGAACACAACCCTGGGGGGATCCTGTGTTCGGGATGAGGGCGTTGGAGGTATGTTTCCCCATTTTGACCACCTGGGACCTGGCGGTGAGAACGCCCATGATCCAAGCACACAGGGGAGTGTTCAGTTCCAGTTCCAGCAGCTTCTCAGGAAGTCTGGTGGGGACTATGGTGTTGAAAGCTGAACTGAAGTCAATGAACAGCATCCTCACATAGCCCCCCTTCTGGATGTCAAGGTGAGAGAGTGGTGTGCTAAATCTGGGAGACTGCATCATCTGTTTGGATGGTATGCGAACTGCAGCGGATCCATTGTGCGAGGAAGGAAGGTGCAGATGTAGTCTTGATCAGCCTCTTGATGCATTTCATGACCACTGAGGGGAGGGCCATCGGTCAGTTGTCATTCAAGCAGGCTGGAGAGGCATTCTTAGGCACTGGTACAATAGTGGATCTCTTGAAGCAGGCAGGGACCACGGTCTTGGACAAGAAGAGGTTGAATATTGTGGTGAACACTGGAGATAGCTGATTAGCACAAGACTTTAGTACTCGCCCAGATATACCATCTGGGCCTACAGCTTTCCTCGTGTTCACACGCGTCAGAGCCCTCCTCCATCGTGCTTGGACACCAAGAACTTGTACACATCCCCAGTCATGTGCCTCACTCCAGCCTCGCTATCCAGTCAGCTGACAAAATTGTTAGCCGGCAAGCTAGGGGTGTTGTTGCCCGCCTCAAATCGTGCATAATTAGAGTTCAGGTCATCGGCTAATGAGGCGCCGGCACTACTGGTTGAGGGGGGCTGCACTGGTAATTTGTTATAGTCCGTAGTCCCTGCCATAGGCGTCTGGTATCCCGTTGCTCCATCTGCGAATCCATCCTGTCCCTGTACTTGCCTTCATTGTGAAGAGTATTGAGTTGTAAGCATCATGGTGCAACAGTCAAAGTCATTGATGACACCACACTTTAGTTTAGGGGTGGAAGATTGCAACCTTCACGTGGTCCGCCCTGTTTCGACTAATGCAATTAACTCGACGTGCACAAACAGAAGATCATATAGAATAAGCTGTCCTACAACTTTAGGCACGCCACACGAAAGAAGAAGACTTTAGTTTAGTTTAGTTTAGTTTAGAGGCACAGCATGGAAACAGACCTTTTGGCCTACCGAGTCCAGGTCAACCAACGAGCACCCATACCGTATGCTGCAAAGTAGAGGCAATTTACAAAAGCAAATTAACCTACAAACTTGCATGTGTGTGGAATGTTGGAGGAGACCTGAGCACTAAGAGAGTGTACGTTCAAACTCAGTACAAACAGCACCTGTAGTCAGGATCAAACCCATGTCTCTGACATCATAAGGAAACAATTCAGCCACTGCGCCACTAAACCACCCCAATAGAAATAGTTCTGGTCACTCATCCACTATAAGGATGTTATAAAGATGGTGAGGAGATTCAACAAGAAGTTACCAGGGCTTGTGGACTTGAGTTCATGGGAGAACTTGAAAATATTTTCCTTGCAGCATAGGAGGCTGACGTGATCTTACTGAGAAGTACCAATCACGAGGGGCTCGGATCAAATGAATTTATTTTTCCCAGGCAGAGAATTCTAAAATTATAGGGCATAGACTTAACATAGAAACATAGAAAATATGTACAGGAGTAGGCCATTCGGCCCTTCGAGCCTGCACCACCATTCAATATGATCATGCTGATCATTCAACTCAGTATCCTGTACCTGCCTTCTCGCCATACCCCCAGATCCCTTTAACCACAAGGGCCACATCTAACTCTCGCTTAAATATAGCCAATGAACTGGCCTCAACTACCTTCTGTGGCAGAGAATACCAGAGACTCACCACTCTCTGTGTGAAAAATGTTTTCCTCATCTCTGACCTAAAGGAATTCCCCATTATCCTTAAACTGTGACCCTTTGTTCTGGATCTCCCCAACATCAGTAACAATCTTCCTGCATCCAGCCTGTTCAACCCCTTAAGAATTTTGTAAGTTTCTATGAGATCCCCCCTCAATTTTTTAAATTCTAGTGAGTCCAAGCTGAGTCTACCCAGTGAATGTCCTGGGTATAAGTCTGGTGAACATTCTCTGTACCCCCACTATGGCAAGAATGTCTTTCCTCAGATTTGGAGACCAAAATGTACGCAATACTCCAGGTGTGGTCTCACCAAAACCCTGTACAACTACAGTAGAACCTTCCTGCTCCTATAATCAAATCCTTTTGCTATGAATGCTAACATACCATTTGCTTTCTTCACTGCCTGCTGCACCTGCATGCCTACTTTCAATGACTGGTGTACCATGACACCCAGGTCTCGTTGCATCTCCCTTTTTCCTAATCGGCCACCTCTACATGTTGGTTCAGAAAACTATCCCCATATATTCCAAGAAATCCTCTTCCTCAGCACCCCTGCCAATTTGATTCACCCAATCTATATGTAGATTGAAGCACTTTATAACTGTTTTACGCATTTCTAATTTCCTGTTTGATGCCATCCCCAACTCCACTACTACTGTTAGGTGGCCTGTACACAACTCCCACTAGCGTTTTCTGCCCCTTAGTGTTTCGCAGCTCTACCCATATCGATTCCACACCCTCCAAGCTAATGTCCTTCCTTTCTATTGGGTTAATCTCCTCCCTAACTAGCAACGCCACCCCACCTCCTTTACCTTTATGTCTATCCCTCCTGAGTATTGAATATCCCTGGATGTTCAGCTCCCAGCCTTGGTCACCCTGGAGCCATGTCTCTGTGATCCCAACTATATTGATAGCTATCTGCACCTTCACTCATCCACCTTATTACGAATGCTCCTCACATTGAGACACAAAGCCTTCAGGCTTGTTTTTACAACACCTTTACGCCTTATACAATTATGTTGAAAATTGGCCCATTTTGATTTTTGCCCTGGATTTGTCTGCCTGCCACTTTTACTTTTCATCTTGCTACCAATTGCTTGTGCCCTCATTTTATACCCCTCTTTCTCTCTGCTCACACATTTAAGAAACCCACCACCTCTTATTCTCTATTTTTTTTCTTCTTTCCCCCCTACATGTTGTGTCTGAGTACTTCCCATCTCTGCCTCCTGCCTCAGACTCTGTCTACTAGCTTTCTCTATTTGAGTCGTGAATTTGCCAAGATAGTGAATTGGCCAAGATAGACTGGCCAAGTGATTCTTAAAGGGTTGACGGTGGATATGCAATGGAAGGCATTTAAAGACTGCATGGATGAACTACAACAATTGTTCATCCCACTTTGGCAAAAGATTAAATCAGGGAAGGTAGTGCATCCATGGATAACAAGGGAAATCAGGGATAGTATCAAAACTAAAGATGAAGCATACAAATTAGCCAGAAAAAGCAGCCTACCAGAGGACTGGGAGAGTCCAGCAGAGGAGGACAAAGTGCTTAATTAGGAAAGGGAAAATAGATTATGAAAGAAAACTGGCATGGAACATAAAAACGGACTGCAAAAGATTTTATAGATATGTGAAGAGAAAAGGGTTAGTTAAAACAAATGTAGGTCCCTTGCAGTCAGAAACTGGTGAATTGATCATGGGGAACAAGGACATGGCAGACCAATTGAATAACTACTTTGGTTCTGTCTTCACAAAGGAAGACATAAATAATCTGCCGGAAATAGCAGGGGACCGGTGGTCAAATGAGATGGAGGATCTGAGTTAGCCGGCAAGTGGTGTTAGGTAATTTGAATGGATTAAATGTTGATAAATCCCCAGGGCCAGATAGGCTGTATCCCAGAGTACTTAAGAAAGTAGCCCCAGAAATAGTGGAATCATTAGTGATAATTTTTCAAAACTCTTTAGATTCTGGAGTAGTTCCTGAGGATTGGAGGGTAGCTAATGTAACCCCACTTTTTAAAAAGGGAGGGAGAGAGAAAACGGGGAATTACAGACCAATTAGTCTAACATCAGTAGTGGGGAAAATGCTAGAGTCAGTTATTAAAGATGGGATAGCAGCACATTTGGAAAGCGGTGAAATTATTGGACAAAGTCAGCATGGATTTATGAAAGGTAAATCATGTCTGACAAATCTTATAGAATTTTTTGAGGATGTAACTATTAGAGTGGATAAGGGAGAACCTGTGGATGTGCTATATCTGGACTTTCAGAAGGCTTTCGACAAGGTCCCACATAAGAGATTAGCATACAAACTTAAAGCACATGGTATTGGGGGTTCAGTATTGATGTGAATGGAGAATTGGCAGGAAGACAGGAAGCAAAGAGTAGGAGTAAACGGGTCATTTTCAGAATGGCAGGCAGTGACTAGTGGGTTACCGCAAGGCTCAGTGCTGGGACTCCAGTTATTTGCAATATATATTAATGATCTGGATGTGGGAAATAAATGCAACATCTCCAAGTTTGCGGATGACACTAAGCTGGGGGGTAGTGTTAGGTGTAAGGAGGATGCTAGGAGGCTGCAAGGTGACTTGGATAGGTTGGGTGAGTGGGCAAATGCATGACAGATGCAGTATAATGTGGATAAACATGAGGTTATCCACTTTGGCGGCAAAAACAGGAGGATAGATTATTTTCTGACTGGTGGCCGATTAGGAAAAGGGGAGATGCAACGAGACCTGGGTGTCATGGTACACTAGTCATTGAAAGTAGGCATGCAGGTGCAGCAGGCTGTGAAGAAAGCGAATGGTATGTTGGCATTCATTGGAAAAGGATTTGAGTACAAGAGCAGGGAGGTTCCACTGCAGTTGTACAGGGTCTTGGTGAGGCCACACCTGGAGTATTGCGAACAGTTTTAGTCTCCTAATCTGAGGAAAGACATTCTTGCCATAGAGGGAGTACAGAGAAGGTTCACCAGACTGATTCCTGGGATGGCAGGACTTCCACATGAATAAAGACTGGATAGACTCGGCTGGTACTCGCTGGAATTTCGGAGATTGAGGGGGGATCTTATAGAGGCTTACAAAATTCTTAAGAGGTTGGACAGGCTAGATGCAGGAAGATTGTTCCCAATGTTGGAGAACTCCAGAACAAGGGGTCACTGTTTAAGGATAAAGGGGAAGTCTTTTAGGCCGGAGATGAGAAGATCTTTTTTCATGCAGAGTGGTGAGTCTCTAGAATTCTCTGTCGCATATTAAATGGCGGTGCAGGCTCAAAGGGCCGAATGGCCTACTCCTGCACCTATTTTCTATGATTCTATGAGTCCCGCCCCCCAACCGTTCTAGTTGAAAGTCTCCCCAGTAGCCTTTTCAAATTTCCCCGCCAGGATACTGGTCCCCCTCAGGTTCAAGTGCAACCCGTCCTTTTCATATAGGTCACTCCTTCCCCAAAAGAGGTTAAGATGAGAGGGAAGAGATTTAAGGGGGATCTCAGAGGGAACATTTTGACTAGGAGGGTAGTCCGTATCTGGTAAGAGCTGCCAAATGAAATAAGTGGATATAATGGCTATATTTTTACAACTATATGGATAGGAAGTGTTACAGGGCTATCGACAAATAGTCCATTGTGCCACCTGGGTCAGCATGGGCATGTTGGGTCATAGGACCTATTTCCATGCTGTAACATTCCATGACTTTATGTCTCTTGAAATCCCATTCTAACAACCTTGCAGTTTTTCACCTTCTTGAAACGTATCTGAAAAAGTGCTCCTGAAACTAAAACAGTCTGAAGAAAGTTTTCGACCCGAAACGTTGCCTATTTCCTTCGCTCCATAGATGCTGCCTCCCCGCTGAGTTCCAGATTTTTGTCTACCTTCGATTTTCCAGCATCTGTAGTTCCTTCTTAAACCTGAAACTTCTTCACCTATTTGCTGACCTATGGTTTACAAGCTACAATAGCACTTTCACATTCCTTCATTCAGATAACCATCTCTAGTCAATGCTGTTAATTATTCTCCTTTAATTCCAACACTCTTTTTCTCAATACATCAGGGCTAAGAATACTAATAAATCTTGTCTTTATTGCCAGAAGTCCACAAATGCCACCACAATTTAATCTTACTTATCAATTTGACAACTTGCTGTTCCATGCATTTTCACCTATGCTTTTTCCTCAGAGATTTTTAATCAAATGTCATTTGTCTCCCCTAGGTATTTATGCACTTTGTCCATCTTGTCTAATTATGGAATTTAAGAGGATCTGATGAGATGAGCTGGGGCATGTGAAAGGTTTGAAGGGAGTTGGGGGCAGGTATAGGTATAATGTGAGTGGGAACCCATTCTTATTCTTCCTGGCTCATAAGCATTATTGTGAAAGCACTTACTGAAAGAGAGTTAAGAGTGGGGTATCAGATTTTCAGGATTTTAAATGTTCAACCCAAACTCAACAGAATTGCTTTGGGATAATTATATGTCTATTCCACTCCCACTGGATAAGAACGTGAGAAGGTTTCACTGAACTTCACAAACAGAATAGGTTTCAGTTAATTACAAAAAAAACTAATGGCATGAGGAAAGCAAATATTTTAACACAAGCTGTCTTGATCAGGAATGCAAAACCAGAAAGAATGGATAAAGCAGATTCAATATGACCATCAAAAGAGCTTGTTGCTGATTGCTGATTGCTACCATGTTCCAAAAAAATAATAAAACACATTCAGCAAAACGTTAAAGGGGAGTAATTTTCTGGACAACAGATCAGAGGAGTGAACCATTAACTCCCGTGAAGAAACAACACAAAGGCATGATGGGTTACATGATTTTAAAACTAATACTGATCCATTTTTAAATTGGATTTGGCCTGTAAACTTACAGCTTTGTTTTTTTACCATTTAATCCGCATTGAAGTGTGATCTGAGTTATTTAACCAACAATCCTATTGATTTTTCTTTTACATCGGAAAATAAGAATAGGTAACATTTGGTTGTATTTTAACATTTTACCTGGGAACTATAACCACTGACTGAAGTTTTATTAATGTAATTGTATGTGTTTCTGTCAGTTGTATGATATTATTACAAAATCTTTTACCTTTATTAAAAAACTTAATTCTTACAAGATCATTGTAATAATGCTTTGGAGAAAAAACATGGGATGTTTTCCCATCTTAAAGTACTTTTTGGAATTCAAGAAAAGTCGGGTGCATACAGAGCAGCCAGAATTTAGAAGGTCTATTCGTCCTCCAACATATTTATTGGCAGTACACAAATCATAGAAACTGGTAATCTGCATTCCTATTCGAAAATTAGAAAATTAGGTGCGGGAGTAGGTCATTTGGCCCTTCGAGCCAGCTCCACCATTCAATATGATCATGACTGATCATCTAAACTCAGTACCCGTTTCCTGCTTATTTCCCATATCCCTTGATTCCTTTAGCCCTAAGAGCAGGATTTAACGCTCTCTTGAAAATATCCAGTGAATTGGCCTCCACTACCTTCCACAGCAGAGGATTCCACAGATTCATAACTCTCTGGGTGAAGAGGTTTTTCCTCAACTCAGTCATAAATGGCCTACCCCTTATTCTTAAACTGTGCCCCCTGGTTCTGGACTCCCACAACATTGGGAACATTTTTCCTGCATCGAGCCTGTCCAATACTTCTAGAATTTTATATGTTTTTGTAAGATCCCCTCTCATCCCTCTAAATTCCAGTGAAATGTACTGTCAGCCCAGTCAATTCATTCTTTCATCATATGTCAGTTCTGCCATCCCGGGAATTAACCTGGTGAACCTACGATGCATTCCCTCAATAGCAATAATGTTATTCCTCAAATTAGGAGACAAAATTGCACACAATACTTCACTAGGGCCCTGTACAACTGCAGAAGGACCTCTTTGCTCCTATATTCGATTCCTAGAATATAGTCAATTCCTTGAATATAGTCGATTGTTAAAGATGTTATAGCAATGCATTTGGAAAGCAGTGATAGGAACCGTCAAAGTCAGCATGGATTTATGAAGGGGAAATCATGCTTAACTAATCTTCTGGAGTTTTTTGAGGATGTAACAAGTGGAATGGATAAGGGAGAGCCAGTGGTTGTCGTCTATCTGGACTTTCACAAAGCCTTTGACAAGGTCCCACACAAGAGATTAGTGTACAAAATTAGAGCACATGGTATTGGGGGTAGGGTATTGACATGGATAGAGAACTGTTTGGCAGACAGGAAGCAAAGAGTAGGAATTAACATGGCAGGCAGTGACTTGTGGGGTGCTGCAAGGCTTGGTGCTGGGACCCCAGTTATTTACAATATATATTAACTATTTGGACAAGGGAATTAAATGTGACATCTCCAAGTTTGTGGATGACACAAAGCTGGGTGGCAGTGCGAGCTGCGATGAGGATGCTATGAGGCTGCAGGGTGACTTGGATAGGTTGGGTGAGTGGGCAGATTCATGGCAGATGCAGTATAATGTGGATAAATGTGAGGTTATCCACTGTGGTGGCAAGAACAGGAACGCAGATTATTATCTGAATGGTGTCCGATTAGGGAAAGGGGAGGTGCAACGAGACCTGGATGGGCTTGTACATCAGTCACTGAAAGTAAGCATGTAGGTAAAGCAGGCAATGAAGAAAGCTAATGCATGTTGTCCTTCATTGCAAAAGGATTTGAGTTTAGGAGCAAGGAGGTCCTACTGCAGTTGTACAGGGCCCTGGTGAGCCCGCATCTGAAGTATTGTGTGCAATTTTGTCTCCTAATTTGAGGAAGAACATTATTGCTATTGAGGGAATGCATCGTAGGTTCACCAGGTTAATTCCCGGGATGGCAGAACTGACCTATGATGAAAGAATGCATCGACTGGGCTTGTGCACTCTGGAGTTTAGAAGGTTGAGAGGGGATCTTAATGAAACATATAAGGTTGTTAAGGGTTTGGACACGCTAGAGGCAGGAAACATGTTCCCGATGTTTGGGGCTTCCAGAACCAGGGGACACAGTTTAAGAATAAGGAGTAAGCCATTAGAACGGAGATGAGGAAACACCTTTTCTCACAGAGAGTGGTGAGTCTGTGGAATTCTCTGCCTCAGAGGGTGATGGAGGTGGGTTTTCTGGATGCTTTCAAGAGAGAGCAAGATATGGCTTAAAAAATAGCATAGTCAGGGGATATGAGGAGAAGGCAGGAATGGGAAACTGATTGGGGATGATCAGCCATGATCACATTGAATGGCGGTGCTGGCTGCACCTACTCCTGCACCTATTGTCTATTGACTCAAGCATCTTCCCCACTACCGATGTAAGGCAAACTGGTCTATAATTTCAAGTTTTCTGTCTCCATCCTTTCTTATAAAGTGAGGTTATGTCGGCTACCCTCCAGTCCACAGGAACTGATCCAGAGTCAAGAGAACTTTGGAAAATGATCACCAATGAATCCACGATTTCTATAGCCACCTCCTTGAGTATTCTGGGATGCCGACCATCAGGTCCTGCCTTCAGTCCCAACAGTTTACCTAACACCATTTCCTGACTAATGTGGATTCCTGGGAGATTGTTTCTGGGCGATTGATTACTAAGGAAGGCATAAACAGTCAAGGAAGCAGAAGGTTTTAGGTTGGCACAAAATATTAATGTTGAATAAATAAGACAAGAAGTACTATAAATAACCAACAGCAGCTATAGAAGGAGAAACAGTTAAATCTTCTGCTCATAATGCTTTCATCAGAACTAGAAGTTGTTAAAAAATTATTAGGTAAGGTTAAATCTGTGGTTATTCCTGCTGAAGAAAGATTATTGTAAACATTTCACCGACTTCCATCCCCACAGGTGCTGTCTCACCTGGTACAGTTGGCAATGTTTGGCCCTGTTTTTATTTTGCATTTCTAGTGTCTGCAGCATCTTGCTGTTGGTTAACTTTAAGAAGCTCGAGGCAAATGACAGTATATCTATATATTTTTTTAATTATAAATTTGAGTTACAAATTTTATTAACCTCAATTTATTTGAAAAGGCAAATAATTCTGTAAAAACGGCCTAAAATGTTTAATATTTGTAATAACTTGGAGCAAAAGCAATTCGCATCTTTATTGCACATTAAAAGAGTTTAGCTCACATTTATAATTCTCATATAAGTTTATGAAGCAACTTAATATATTTCAGAATGGCCCCAAACCGTTTTCAGTCAATTTTAGCAATATTATGCTATAAATGGGTTGCAATCGATAGCCTGAATGTGTTTAAACACTGATATAAAGCTAATTTCACACATTAATAATGTTTATGCATTAGTCATCTTTTTATTTATTCATTTCTGAGATGTGGTCATCACTGTTAAGGACATTTGTTATTGCTCATCGCTAATTGCCCTTGAGGAGGTGGTAATGAGCCTCTTTTGCATCACGCCAATAGTTTTTGTGAAGATAATCCCACATCACTGTTGGATTGGGATTTCTAGGATTTAAATCGAATAGCCGTAAAGGAAAAACAATACATTTCTAAGTCAGGATGGTATGCAACTTGGAATTCAACATACAGATAAAGAAACATCCTGACCTAAAATATCACCTGTCTATGTTCTCCAGGAAGGTTGCTTGACGCACTGTGTTACTCCAGCATTTTGTGCCTTTCCAACATACAGATGATGTTGTTCCCATTTACTGGCTGCCCCTGTACTACCTGATCATAGGGGTTCCAGGTGAAGATTATGCTAGCAGAGAAGCCCGAGCGAGTAATTTCAATGTATTTTGTGGATGGTACACTATTGGTGAAGGGATGAATGTTACATGTTGGTAGATTGAGTGGCAGTCACATGTACCAAAATGTACCAACTATTATGAATTTTTTTGAAGTAGCCAAAAAGGTTAACAAGGGCAAGGGGACTTTGTCTTCAGCAAGGCCTTTGATAATGTTCCACATAGTAGGCTGCCCTGGAAGGTTGCATTGCATGGTATCCAGAGAGAGGTAGCTAGCTGGATAGAGAATCGGCATGGAAGGAAGGAGATGGTTGTTTTTCATACTGTGCAGTCACCCTATTTATTCACCTAGTGCTGTGCCTCAGGGATCGGTGCTGGGCTCATTGCTGTTGGTGGTTTATATCTACGATTTTTCTGAGAATATACATGGCATGATAAGTAAGTTCACAGATGATACTGTAGTACATGGTATCATAGACAGTGAAGATGGTTATCAAACATTATAACAGGATCTTGACCAACTAGACAAGTGGTTGAGGAATGTAATGGAGTTTAAATGGATGAGGAATAAGTAATAGAGTCTGAAGAAGGGTCTCGACCCAAAACTTCGCCTATTTCCTTTGCTCCATAGATGCTGTCTCACCCGCTGAATTTCTCCAGCATTTTTGTCTACCTTCATTTTCCAGCATCTGTTCATTCTTAAACAAGGAGTTTAAAACAGATAAGCTCAAGGAGTTGCAGTTGGGGAAGTCAAACCTGGTCTGAACCTTCATAGTAAATGCCGGGGTCTTGGGGAGTGTTGTGAAGCAGAGGTATCTAGGAGTGTAGGTACATGCTTCCCTAAAAAGGGGGGAAGAGTTAGTATAATTGGGAAATTCAATGTTCATTCCATTGGGCTGTAAGCTCTCTAAGCAGAATATGTGCAGATACTGCAGTCTGTGTGTTGCCTCACTGTCAATGCAGGAGGCCCCAAATGACAAGCCCCACCCGCCCCCCCCACACCACCACAATCAGTTTGAAGACTAGTCTTGATCCCAAACATCATCCATCGATGTTCTCCAAAGATGCTGTCTGACCTGCTGAGTTACTCCAGCACTTTGTGCATTTTTTAGTAAACCAACATCTGCAGTTTCTTGTTTCTACAGCTATAAGGAAAGTTTAGGCATGCTAAGACTTTATTCCTTGGAGCACAGGAGGCTGAGGCATGGTCTTACAGAGATATATAAAATCATGAGGAGAATAGATAGGGTGAATGCACAGTCTTTTACCCAGGGTAGGGGAATCAATAACTAGAAGACATACTGTAAGTTTAAGGAGAATGGGTCAATATGTAATAGGAATCTGAGGGTTGTTCCATCAGAGAGTGGTGGGTATATGTAAAGAGCTGATAGAGGAGGCAGTTGAAGCAAGGTAATATAGCATAATTTAAAAATCTCTTGGACAAGTACATGGATAGGAACGGTTTGGATATAGGATAAATGCAACAAATGGAACTAGCTTACATGGGTCATGTTGGTTGGCAGACAAGTTGGACCTGAGGCCCGTTTCCATGCTACATGACTCTGACATGTATTGATATACAGGGAAAAACTTTGTTTGCATGCTGTGCCTGCAATTCATACCATATATATAGGTACTTCAAGGATGTTTAAGAGAGTAAAAGAAGTAGAATGCCAAATAAAGCGAAACAATTACAGAGAAAGAGCGGATAGAAACAGTGCAAGAGTCACAACATGGATAGATTGGGAGATCAGTCATGCATTCTTAGCTTACGAGAGCTCCATTCAAGAGTCTGGTAACAATGAGAAAGAAGCTGTCCTTAATTCAGGTGGTATGTGCTTTCAAGCTATTAATAATTCTGAGCAGCTGGAGACCTAAAGAAAGAGAATGAATGGTCCTTGATTATGTTGACTACTTTCAATGAAAGCCTGATGAGTAGATGGAGTCAGTGGGTATGGGGGGGGGGGGGGATTTGAGTTGGTTTGCGTGATGGACTAGCTGCGTTTAAAATTCACTGCAATTTCTTGTGGTCCTGGGCAAAGCAGTTGACATTCCATGCTGTGATGCTACTGTAGAAATAGGTGGTATCCACTTCAAGCGTGCTTCGCTTCCAGGAATTGGTGTGCCTTTTTGACCATAATATGGTTGGACCAGGACAAATTGTTGGCGATAATTACATTTATGAACTTCAAGCTCTCAACCATCTCCACTTTGGTATCATTGATACAGACAGGGATGTTGACACCACCCTGCTTCCTGAAGTCAATGACCAGCTTCTTCCTTTTCCTAACATTGAGGGAGAGGTTGTTGATACCATGTCACTGAGCTCTCTATCTCCTACCTATATTTAGTCTTGCCATTGCTTGAGATCGTACCCACTATATCATGTCATCTGCAAACTTACAAATAGGGTCAGAGCAACATTTTGGGCACATACCTGCAGGTAAGGAGAATAGTAAGGGGCTGAAGATGCAGCTTTGAGGGGCACTGGTTTTGAGAATTATTGTTCAGGATGTTTTGCCCCCTAACCATACTGATCGTGGTGTTGGGTCAGGAAATCAAGAATTTAGCTGCAGAGGGAATGCTGCGTCTTAGGTTTAGGAGTTTGGAATTATGATGTTGAAGGTGGGACCATAGTTAATAAATAGAAGTCTAACACGGGTGTCCTTGTTTCCCACATGTTTCAAAGATGAGGTAGGCCCTGAGAGATGGCATCTGTTTTGTGCCTGTCAGGTGGTAGGCAAATTACAGTGGATCAAGGCTGTCTGGGATGCTAGAGTTAAGGTTTATCATAACCAGCCTCTCAAACCATTTCTTGATAATGGATGTCGGAGCCACAGACTGCAGTTATTAAGGCATATTAACTTGCTTGTCTTTGGCCCTGGTCTTCTTAAAGTAGGTGGATACCTCAGAATGGAGTACGGAGAAGATAAAGTTGCTTGCAAATGCTCCTGCTGGCTGGTTCGCTAAAGCTCCGAGAACACAGCCACCAACTCCATCCAGCCCAGCCGCTTTCGATGGCTTCACTCTCAGGAATGCTGATCTGATCTCTGTGACGGTAACCATAGGTACAGTTGCACCAGAGGGTATCGGGGTCAATGATATAATTCCACAAATCTTCTATTCAAAACCAGCAAATGGGATGCCCTGATGTCAGTGATTCTGCCTGATTTCTAATCTTGCACATCCTCGGTTTCCTTTAGTCCACCGGTAGCAGCTATTAGCTTTTTAATATTTCCCATATGATCAGAAATTTGCTGAAGCTCTCTGCCTCTACTTCTCTCTCCTTTATAGTGCTCATAACACACAATGTTTTTTTGTAAAGACTTTAGTGATCTATTCTATTATCCCCTATTTAATGTAGATCATTTTGCTCATATATTCAGATAGTGAAATGCCTTTAGATATTCCAGTTTTCAACACAAAAGGAGACCTTTCCATGCTTGTATTGAGTCTTTGCTGGAATCCAAAAGTAATTCTACAGCTCTGTTATCTCTCCGGAGCCAGGTACATTTACATTCACAAAACGAAACAATGCAATTCATTCTCTGCCACTCCACATGGCAACACATTCCAATACCCTGGCAATTTGTAAAAGTAAGTTTCTTGATCTACCTCCTCTTTCTTTGGTAAAAAAAATTAAATTGATGCCCTTTGTCAGAACATCCTTGAGAGGGAAGGTGAACAGCCGACAGTAGTTGTGCTCGTGGGCACAAACGACGTTGGGAAGAAGAGGGAGGAGGTTCTGCAATGCGAGTTTAGGAAGTTAGAAAGAAGACTTAAAAGCAGGACTTCTAGGGTGGTTATCCCTGGATTGCTTCCAGTACCTCATGCTATTGAGGGCAGGAACAGGGAGATAGGGGTTCTGAATGGGGGGTGGTGCAGAGAGCAAAGATTTAGCTTTATAGACTTCTGGGATCTCTTCTGGGAAAGGGGTGACCTGTACAAAAGGTACTGGATTACAACTTAAAATACAGACAGACTGCAGGTGAGCCGCAGCTGCCAAGCAGCGTCGTCACATCTGGGGGTCCTTGTTCATCAGTCACTGAAAGTATCCATGCAGGTACAGCAGGCAGTGAAGAGAGCGAATAGCATGTTGGCCTTCATAACAAGAGGAGTATAGGAGCAAAGAGGTCCTCCTGCAGTTGTACAGGGCCCTAGTGAGACCACTCCTGGAGTATTGTGTGCAGTTTTGGTCTCCAAACTTGAGGAAGGACATTCTTGCTATTGAGGGAGCGGAGCGAAGTTTAACAAGGTTAATTCCCAGGATGACAGGACTGTCATATGTTGATAGATTGGAGCGGCTGGGCTTGTACACTGTGGAATTTAGAAGGATGAGAGGGGATCTTATAGAAACATATAAGATTATTAAGTGTTTCGACACGCTGGAGGCAGGAAACATGTTCCCAATGAGTCCAGAACCAGGTGCCATAGTTTAAGAATAAGTGCTAAGCCATTTAGAACGGAGATGAGGAAAAACTTTTTCACACTGGGAGTTATGAGTGTGTGGAATTCTCTGCCTCAGAGGCTGGTTTTCTGGATGATTTCAAGAGAGAGTTAAGGGCCTGTCCCACTTACGCGAGTTTTTCGGCAACTGCCGGCAGCCGTCATAAGTTGCCGAAAATGTTCAACGTTGAAAATTCAGTGGCGACGCTACGACTCTTTGGTGACTAGGAGACATGTCGCAGCGTGAAGCCTGTATGGACCAAGAGTCGTACCTTGTTCTGGTCGCCGCTGGATTTTCAACATATTGAAAATGTTCGGCGACCTGTAACGACTCTATGACGGGTGCTGGCAGTCGCCGAAAAAGTTGCGTAAGTGGGACAAGCCCTTTAGATAGAGCTCTTAGAGATAGCAGAGTTAAAGGATATGGAGAAAAGGCAGGAATTGGGTACTGATTGAGGATGATCAGCCATGATCACATTGAATGCGGTGCTGGCTCAAAGGGCCAAATGGCCTGCTCCTGTATCTATTGCGTATATTGTCTGTTATCATAGACTCTATTCAGAGAAAACATTACTTTTAAATCAACTGCATCAAAGCAAACATCATTTAAAAAATTGATTTACATTTTCTCAGAACTTTTTCTGTTGTAATGGAAATATCCAGTATCTTAAAATTCTCCTTTCACTAAGGTATAAACGAATGGGAATAAATATAAAAAGCTAGTTCAGTGAGATGGGGTTTAATATGTGGCCAAACCATATGCCTAAATACCTTTGGTCAATAGATACCTCAACTGCAGTTAAGAAATAAATAACTGGACTCACTATTTCACATTACTAAGAGAAATATGAATTATTGAATTATTTCTGTTGTGTTAGTTTTGTTCATTTGCTCCCAATAATTGTTTCTGAATTAGAAGACTGGGTTCAATGTGAACTGAATTTTGCACAAACTGTTCTCCCTACAAATGTTCCTCACTCCTGCCCAAGAAAAGACAAGACAAAAAGGATATTAAAGTACGAAAAAGCTACATTAATAATGATCCCTAGGTAGAGTTAAATGGAGTGAATCTAACCTTGACTGAGGGGAAAAACAGTTGCAGATTAAGTGTTACTGTTGAGCATCTTGTCTGATTTTGTTTTCTATCACTTCAGTTAAATGCACCTCAATAACTTATGCATCACAAAATCACTAAATTGGGCAGCACGGTGGTAGAGCGGTAGCGTTACTGCCTTACAGCACCAGAGACCCGGGTTCGATCCTGACTAAGGGTGTTTGTCTGCACAGAGTTTGTACGTTCTCCGCGTGACCAGCATAGGTTTTCTCCGAGATCTTTGGTTTCCTCCCACACTCCAAAGACGCAAAGGTTTGTAAGTTAATTGGCTTGGTATAAATGTAAACTTGTCCATAGGGTGTGTAGGGCAGTGTTAAATTTGCGGGGATCGCAGGTCGGCGTGGACTCAGTGGGCCGTAGGGCCTGTTTTCATGTTGTATCTCTAAACTATACTAAACATGCAGCACTGCTTAGTCACTGTACCACTCACACTACATATTTGCAGCACCAAAGGTATAATCTATATTAAGTGAAAGAAAATCCTTTCCAGTTAACTTTCATGCAGCTATCTTCAAGCAGTGTTTTTATGACTGGTGGCAGATCAATTGGCCCCTTGGGATAAATACAGTTCTATCGTATCAATAGACAATAGGTGCAAGAGAAGGCCATTCGGCCCTTCGAGCCAGCACCGCCATTCAATGTGATCACGGCTGTTCATCCCCAATCAGTACCCCGTTCCTGCCTTCTCCCCATATCTCCTGACTCCGCTATTTTTAAGAGCCCTATCTAGCTCTCTCATGAAAGCATCCAGAGAACCTGCCTCCACCGCCCTCTGAGGCAGAGAATTCCACAGACTCACCACTCTCTGTGAGAAAAAGTGTTTCCTTGTCTCCGTTCTTTTTTTTTTTTTTTTTTTTTTTTTTTTTTGTAATATTTTTTTATTTGAAGTAAACCGTTTACAATGTAAAGCTTACTTTATAAACTAACACCTTAATTCAATATTACTACAAATAACATATCAATACTTAATATCTTCTATTTTTTGGAAATAAAGAAAAAGATATATAAAAGAGAAAAGAAAAAAGAGTAAATAAAAAGGAATAAAAAATTCTTCCCACATACTTCAATCGTAAATAAAAAGAAAATAAAAAGGGAAAATTTGAAAAACAAAAATATTACATATATATAAACAAAAACTAAAGTCATTATACGAAATACTATTTCATTCAGAAATATCTCTAATAAATGCACAATAATATCAAATATAAGTAAGTTATTCCCATCGGATCCGTAGGGTGTCCGTCGAGCCGTGATTCCAAGAATAGCTACTTTTCTAAATACTGTATATATGGAGACCATATCGATTCAAAAGAATTATACCTGTCCAAAAGGACAAATCTAATTCTTTCCAAATTCAACGTCTCCAACATCTCTGCTTTCCACATTTTAATTGTTGGGGATAATGTTCCCTTCCAAAATTTAAGTATCATTTTTTTCCCTATTATTAAACAGTAATCAAAAAAATTTCTTTGATTAACCGTGAGTACCAAATTTGGCTCCGGGATTCCGAATATTATTAATTTTGGGTCTGGGTCGAGTTCAACCTTAAGAACTTCCGAAATAACTTTAAAAATTTCAATCCAATAATAATTCAACCTTGTCTCCGTTCTAAATGGCTTATTCCTTATTCTTAAACTGTGGCCCCTGGTTCTGGACTCCCCCAACATCGGGAACATGTTTCCTGCCTCTAGCGTGTCCAAACACTTAACAATCTTATATGTTTCAATGAGATTCCCTCTCATCCTTCTAAACTCCAGAGTGTACAAGCCTAGCTGCTCCATTCTCTCAGCATATAACAGTCCCGCCATCCCGGGAATTAACCTTGTAAACCTACGCTGCACTCCCTCAATAGCAAGAATGTCATTCCTCAAATTAGGGGACCAAAACTGCACACAATACTCCAGGTGTGGTCTCATTAGGGCTCTGTACAACTGCAGAAGTACCTTTGACTCATACTCGCAGCATGGTCATCACGAGGTCGTAGGTAGGTCGTAGCAGGTCATGATGCTAGTCGTAGGTACTCGTGGCATCAAGAGGGTCGGGGCTTTTTTTCTAGCAAGATGAAAAATGTCCACGAGTAAAAAAGGTCGTGAATTAGGTCGTGAAAGTGGGACAGGCCCTTTAGTTGAAGTTGGAGATAGGATCAAAAGTGTTAATGTTGATCAAATTATTCCAGCCAAAGATGAACCAAAAACTGAGCATGAAGTCCTAATCCCTGAGTTTTTATCTGAAAGTGAGTTGGAAGAGACCACTGTGATTGAAACACAAAGTTCAGTTAGTACAGACAAAGAAACAGATTCCTCTGGTCAGTCAGGGTACTAAAACATAGCCAAACAAGCCTACAGTTGAGTCAACACCTAAACCTGTTACACCTGTTACTGTTAGACGATCAGGCAGGATCCGTAAACCAGTAGTCAGGTTAGGTTTGTAAATTAAATAACTCACTGTACAAGTAAAACAAAAATGTGTAAATATGTAAAATAAATACTGGTTTTAATCAAGTATCACAACAACAAAATTGTAATTGAATTCTTAGATTTAATACTTAAAAAAGGAGAGCAGTGTAATGTATTCATAAATATTCATGTATATGTTAATGAATTGGTGTTCAATATAAGCAGAGAATGTTGGGTAATAAATCTCTCTCTCGTGATCCAGGCAACCAGCGTGTAAGTTGTTATTCATTCTGCCGTCCGAAATATAACACCTGTGCATTTGCAAGTAGATTTAATCCGCAATGGTGTACTTTATTGGATATTAAGATTTATGGCGTTGGTGCATGAAAAAGTCTCTTCTTGAATGTTGTTGTTAGAATTCTCTTCTTGAATATTGTGTCAGTGCCTGGCACCTGTGTGGTGCAAATGTTACCTGCCACCAACTAGTCCATCTGTCTGATGAAGGGTCTTGACCAGGAACGTCAACCATTGCTTCTCTCCAGAGATACTGCCGGTCCCGCAGAGCTACTCCAGCCTTTTGTGTCTACCTTCGATTTAGTCCAGCATCTGCAGTTCTTTCTTACACATCTATTAGTCCAGGTCTTGCTTCATTATCTGAGTGTCCACCAATGGTGCTAAACATTGCGCATGCATCACCAAGCATCCCTACTTCTGACCATACAATGAAGAAGCAGCTGGGACAATATTCTGAGGAATTCTTGCATTGATGTCCTGCAGCTGAGGAGACTCGCCTTCTACACCACCACCATCTTCCTGAGTGTTAGATATGATTCCAACAACGGCGGGATTTTCCCGATTCCTATTAACTCCAGTATAGCCATGGTTCCTTGATGCCATTCACAATCAAATGAGGCATTCATGTCAAATGCAGTTACTCTCACTTTACCTATGGAGTTCAGTTCTGTTGTTCAGCTCTGTTGTCCATGTTTGTATGGAGGGTGCAATGAGGTCAGAAGCTGAGTGAATTGGGCAGAACTTAAACTGAGCATTTTGTGAGCGGATAGTTGCTAAGCAACTTGATAGCTTTGTCAATTATTCCCTTCCATCACTTGTAGCAATAGCAACTAGGAAGTCAACTTGTCACAAGAGCTGCTAGTGTCATTCTACCGTTGCGCCATAGAGAGTATCCTGACACATGGCATCCTGGTATGGTTCAACAACAGTTCTGCAGCTGACAAGAAGGCTCTGCAGAGAGTCATCAATACACCCCAGAAGATCACCAACACACACCCGCCTGCCCTGGAAGAGATCTGTAGCTCTCGTTGCCTGCGGAAGGCATCATGCTTACTAAAGGACTCATCTCATCCCGCACATCACTTGTTTGCCCTTCTGCCCTCTGGAAAGTGTTACAAGTCCATCAAATCACACACCACAGGATTAACAAACAGTTTCTACCCCAAGCCATCACCACTCTGAACTCTGCACTGAACACACAGCCCCCATAGCCAATATTTTGTACTGCCACAACACTATACTGTGAAATATTGCATATTATGACGACATTTTCTTGCCATTTTTGTTATTCATTATTATCTATTTGATACATTGGAGCTCCGCTCAGGCAGTGCACCTGAAATTTTGTTGTATGCATTTACAATGACAATAAAGTATACTATTAATTTTAATAATGAAGAATATTATTAATAATGAAGCTCCAGAGCCCGGCCAAGGATATGACATGTTTTAGACAATAGATGCAGTGTTTTTATGACTTTTGGCAGATCAATTGGCCCCTTGGGATAAATAAAGTTCTATTGTATCAATAGACAATAGGTGCAGGAGTAGGCCATTCGGCCCTTCGAGCCAGCACCACCATTCAATGTGATCATGGCTGATCATCCCCAATCAGTACCCCGTTCCTGCCTTCTCCCCATATCCCCTGACTCCGCTATTTTTAAGAGCCCTATCTAGCTCTCTCTTGAAATAATCCAGGGAACCTGCCTCCACCGCCCTCTGAGGCAGAGAATTCCACAGACTCACCACTCTCTGTGAGAAAAACTGTTTCCTCGTCTCTGTTCTAAATGGTTTACTCCTTATTATTAAACTGTGGCCCCTGGTTCTGGACTTCCCCAACATCGGGAACATGTTTCCTGCCTCTAGCGTGTCCAAACCCTTAACAATCTTATTCGTTTCAATGAGATACCCTCTCATCCTTCTAAACTCCAGAGTGTACCGTCCCAGCCGCTCCATTCTCTCAGCATATGACAGTCCCGCCATCCCGGGAATTAACCTTGTAAACCTACACTGCACTCCCTCAATAGCAAGAATGTCCTCCTCAAATTAGGGGACCGAAACTGCACACAATACTCCAGGTGTGGTCTCACTAGTACTCTGTACAACTCCAGAAGGACCTCTTTGCTCCTATATTCGATTCCTCTTGTTATAAAGGCCAACATGCCATTCGCTTTCTTCACTGCCTGCTGTACCTGCATGCTTATTTTCATAGACTGATGTACAAGGACCCCCAGATCCCGTTGTACTTCCCCTTTTCCCAACTTGATGCCGTTTTGGAGCACAAATCTTCAGTACTATTATTAAAATGTTGTCAGGGCTTCTAGGCTTTGCTCTATCCAAGGCCTTAAGCCAGTTCTTGATGTCATATGAATTAAAATGGCTGAAGACTAGCATCTATCATGCTGGGGACCACTGGCAGAAGTCAAGATACCAATAATAGTGCAACACATTTTACCTCCAGCATAATTTTCCGCACCTGGTCTGAAACAACAGCTCTTGTCTACTTACAGAATAATCAGTTTTTATTGATCCATTGAAACTGCATTATTTAAAAGGTCAATGCTTAAAATGTTGTCCTTTGTCAGGATGTTCCACAACACCCTACAGCCTCATTAGTTATACTGTGCATTGTCCACACAAAGACTGAGCAGTCTTTTCATAACTTTGCTGTATTCTAAACTAACTTTCAGTAAGTCTACACCAAACACCAAGAGCTTACAGAGACACAAGTTTTGTTGATCGTCTTTTACTGGGGAGGTGATTCTATAGAAACATAGAAACATAGAAAATAGGTGCAGGAGTAGGCCATTCGGCCCTTCGAGCCTGCACCGCCATTCAATATGATCATGGCTGATCATCCAACTCAGTATCCCGTACCAGCCTTCTCTCCATACCCACTGATCCCTTTAGCCACAAGTGCTACATCTAACGCCCTCTTAAATATGGCCAATGAACTGGCCTCAACTACCTTCTGTGGCAGAGAATTCCAGAGACTCACCACTCTCTGTGTAAACAATCTTCCAGCATCTAGCTTGTCCAACCCCTTAAGAATTTAGTAAGTTTCTATAAGATCCCCCCATAACAAATCCTTAATAAGATCCCCCCATAACATATACAAACTATGTATCACAAAGACAATCCTTAACGAGAATTGTGTTATCCTACAACTTCAAATAGAAGCTTCAGTATGGGACTCAACTCCTCTGGTTATGGTCTCACAATTATTCCAGGTTGCTACTACTACATGTCCCAGTTTGCTGATCAGTGATGCAGAGATCACTCAAAATCTATAATAAAGGGGAAAAGACTTCATCAACTTTTCCTTCAGCCCACAGACAGTGACAGTGAGAGTATCCATTTGCCTCAATTACAGGCTTGACAAATTGCAGGTACTCAGATACTGCATTGGTATTACTTCTTACAGTCTTGCCCAAATTAAAGGAACTCAGACACTGCATTAGTATTACTTTTTATATTCTGGCTACCTCCTGCAGTACATGATGAGATCAATAAAATACACAGTGTCTGTTCACTTCTGATAAGGCCCTGGACATTCCCATGAACAATTATAGATCACTGCACCCTTGATCACTGCACATAGATCAAATGCATCCTTGACAGAATCCTGGGAGAAATGTGGTGGCTCCTTCCTCCATATGAGGCTTCTCTACCTCTTTCTTCACTTGTTCAGCACAGGTGTCAAAGTGTCATACATAGAATATGGCAACATAAGGTTTACATTAATGAACCATTATCTGACAGTTAGAATTTTTTATATGAAGGCATGGGTTCAAAATCTACAGTGGCAGCCAAGGGATTTAAATTCAAGTAATTGAATAAATGTACACAGAATCATGTCTCCTTAGCTTTGTCGCCTTCTTTATTTCTTGAGTCCTGCATGATATCCAGGACCACCTAATTATGTTTTGTTGGGTATCTCAACTCTGTACCTTTTTTTCCTTCCTTATGATATTAAAACTTATCTCTGGCTAAGATTATGGTCAGCTGCCCTAATATTCTTTGAAAGCCGTCAAATTTTGTTTGCAACACCTCTGCACAGTTAATTTGGGTTATCAGGATGAAGTTCTTCCACTGTCTCCAAGAGGTAACGTCGCTTCAAATGTTAACTTCTGGAGATGGTTCAGTATTTTAAAGGCACTATGTAAATACAAGTTGCTTTTGGTCCATTTAACAAGGTGAGCAAAATCTTTTCCAAAATTATTTTTACAAAGACTTAAAAACCTCAGGCCAGGACAAATGCCAGAACAGGCCTGGAATTTGAACTGAGATGTCGTAGCCGAGAGGTCAAAACGAAACCAATGTCATTATTTGGTCAACCATGCATATACACTTTACACTGTTACAAATGACACATCTCAAAATCTTTATGTACAGCGATTGCTTGGAAAATAGAAACACTCATGTGTGGGAATGAATGATCACTGTCAGCTATGGTTGCAGCTACAATTCCCAATGGCTATTTTTCCTAATCTAATCAGAAATGTAATTTGCATACTGAAGTCTGAGCTCATTTACTAATGATATAGCAAAAAGCCGAAGTGTTTTCAAGTACAGAAATAGCTGCAGATCTATTATTTAATATCATAGTATAATTTGTGTAACACATTTGCCAAAATAAATAGTTCAATTCTTGTAGTGATTGTTTTAAAGTATTAAATAATATCAAGTGTATTAGGATTGTCATAGCCATGCAGAAATGCTTTTCAGATCAGGCGGAAAAGCTGCCATTCGCACGGGATCACGACTGCTATTCTGCATGAATCCTCTCGTTATGATCAAACGTTCCCTGACCTAACATTTTAATTTTTTTATTTTTTATAAATAGGCCCAATTTTTTGCAAGATCTGTAGCCAAGATCCAATATACAGTTTTACATGCTGCATAAACCACATTTGCAATTATTTGGCATATGTAAGTGTGTATGTGGCTGCGACATGACTTAGAATCTTGTTGGAATCACAATCAATCATAATCACAATAATACTTTATTAGCAATTAATTTGCCAAGTCAGTCATACAAATAAAAAGCAACGGAATACACAAAATACATTTTAACATAAACATATACCACAGTGACTCCTCCACATTCCTCTCTGGAAGGCAAAAGATGGAAGGCAAAAGAAAGTTCAAATCTCTTCCCTTCTATGCTCTCCCGTAGTCGGGGGCCTCGAGACTTCTGTTGATGGGACGATCTTGATTCCCATAGCCGGTCAGGCACTCTGCATCGGGGCAATCAGCTCCTGCATCGGGAGGGATGTCAGCTCCCCTGCGCCGGCAATCGTACCTTTGCCTTTGCGTCATTGGAGCTTCTGACTAGCCTCTCCAGAGACTGCGAGCTTGCGATGGGAAGTCCGCAGGCCGCGGTTGGAGCGATCCCAGGCAAGGGATCAGCTCCGATGTTAAGTCCATTCCCCGCGTTGGGCACAAAGTGAGTCCGAGGACGCCTCCAGCTCCATCGATGATAGGTCGCAGAGCAACCGGAGAAGCGACCCAGAAAACAATCGCATCGCTGGCAAGGTAAAAAACTGAAAAAAAGTTTCACCGACCCCCTCCTACTCCCCCCACATAAAACAAACCGGAGAACATTTACACCAACTTTTAACACACACTAAAAATGTTGGCGGGGCTGTCAATCATGTGGCGCCTCTCGTGGTAACAAAATCCACAGCCTCACCAGAAATGAAGCCCACAGCTGAAAGTGGTTGTCAATTGGACATGTGCGTGGAGGTTCCATTCTGTGTGGATGGAATGGTGATCATTATTCAGCATCCAGGGGTTTGAATCTCTCTGCCAAAATGAACCTAATTCAGGACATGGTTAAAAATAATTTTTGAGGGGTTTCTTTCCCTGTAAAAGTGTAAAGAAATTAGAGAATCTGTTTACAATAAAAAATAGAAAATGCTGGACATACCAGTAATCTTTTAAGATTCACCAAGTAAAATTTCAAATTTGAAGAATTATTCAATACCTGTCCCTTTTACTTCAGCAAACCTGTTTACCCAGAGAGCTAAACCATAATGGAGAGTAATTACATCAGCGGTCTTTTCTATCAGTCATGCTGAAACCTGGTAATTTTTCACATACTGCTGAGGTGAAGCATATTTGCCGAAGCAGAAATGTCATCAACTGGTCTGCCCTAGTACAAGCACGTTCTTAAACCCTCAACATGAAGGAGCATTTGGTATTGCAAGTCAAGTCAAGAGAGTTCCAAGATAGCACAATGAAATTCTTGCTTGCTGCAGCACAGCAGAATAAGTATACATAATACAGAACAGAAGATAAAGGTTCAGTGTATCTATATACCATAGACCATATATATATATATATATATATATATATGTGTACTTTATCTGTTTATTTATTATAAATAAATATATATATATAAACTATCTGTTTATTTATTGTATATATATATATAAATATATATATATAAACTATCTGTTTATTTATTGTATATATATATATATATACAATAAATAAACAGATAGTGCAATAGTAATACTAGAGTAACTAGACTGTTATTGTTCAGAGCTTGTTTGATATTGTGTTTAATAGCCTGATGGCTGTGGGAAAGTAGCTGTTCCTGCACCTGGCTGTTCCAGAGTTCAAGCTCCTGTACCTTCTTCCCACAACACCAACTCCTTAAATTCTTAGTAATTATCTAATTCTGGTTCAGCAACATATTATCTCAGCAATAATTACTAGAAATCCGATCCATTTTCTATTATTCCGAAAGGTAATTCAATACCAATATCTGTTATTAGTAAGTTTTCGAAGGCGATATGATAATTACAAACACTGAAAATTTTAGCAAATCAGAAAGATATCATGAGGCTGATTGGACCCAATTGAAATTTTTGAATGGTCAATTGGGAGATGACCATGCAAGTTATTTTTTTATGGATTTCCAAAGGCCACTCACTGAAGTTCCTCATTGGAAAATAATAAAGTAGCAGTAGATGGAAATAAAGCAAATTATTAGCCGGTTAAGAGAATAGCTGACTGGCAGGAGCAATGAAGAGGGATAACGGGCAAATGGTGCTCCGATCTATTCAGTCTCTAGATGGATGAATCCGCACTGTGATTCTAGGATCAGCTCTTCTGTCATTATCAAAAGGCATTTGAGGACAACCAGAGTCAGACCTGTCACCTTTCTTGGTTTACAACATCCCTAAAGCGTTGCTGAAAACAGTCTTGTGAGGAATGCATTGCATTTTGTGGGTGGCACACACTGCAGTCAGAGTACGAGTGAGTGCTTAAGGTGGAAGATGAGATATAAATCAAGTGCTGCTTTCTCCCGGAAGGTGTTGGATGAATCATGCTGTAGCTCCATTCAAGCAATTGGAGAGCATTCATCTACTCCTGCCCCATTATTTCCATCCGGACCCATCTTTCTCAACCTAACCACCCAACCCATCTGCACCATTCACCCAATCCAACCCTCGTTTCTCCTGCCCTGGTAGTTGCCTTCTCCAGTCCCACCTTCTCATCCTCATCCTATCCAGTCCCATCCTAGTCCCTGCCACTCATGCTATGCCCCTTCCACTTTCTCGCCTGGCTTAATCTCTCTTGTCCCTTTTTCTTCAACCTCAACATCTCCATCTTTATCCTATCCACCCCGACTTTCTACAAACCCAATCGCTCATGCCCTGGCCTCTCTAGCATCTCCGACTATAATAATGGCAAGCATACATGCCACATATCCATTCCCTTGTGGTCGGTCTGCAAAGGCCTACTAGATCTCTCAATTGCTAACTACTTTAACTCCACTTCTCATGCTGACCTTTCTGTCCTGGGCTTCCTCCATTGCCAGAGTGAGGCCACCTGCAAATTGGAGGAACTGCACTTCATATTGCCCTTAAGTAGCTTACATCCCAACGGTATGAACTTTGAATTCTCCAATTCTAGGTAACTGTTACAAACATCTCCCTACCACCACCATTTCCCCTCCTTCTCCCATTTCCTCCACTAAAAGTCGATTAACATTCCATGGTTCACAACAATGTATCCCTCTTGTGCTCACACCAATCCCAGCCAACAGTCAGGTAACTTTCTTGTCTGAGGTCATCTGTTGCCGGTCCTGATTTATCCTGTTCTTTTCTTCACTTCCAGTCATTTCCCCCACCCACTCTACTACAATCAGTCTGAAGAAGGGTCCCCACCCGAAACATTGAGTTGCTGACTGACCTACTAAGTTACTCCAGCATTTTGTGTCTATCCCAGGAAAAGGGTGTTACATCAAAAAATATTATTAGTAATCGGAATTTGCTACCCCATATCCCATGGAAATTCTGTGGCCAGCTGTAGGTTTAATGTATGCATATGTTATTTCTTCCCTTCTAACCACACATTGAGGCAAATGCTTTAAGTTCAATATCTTTTTTTTCAACTTTACAAACATTTTAAATTGCAATTTCCCAAGTATAAAATAATTATTTGTGGATAAATTATTGACCATCTCAACATTATTCAACCATTCTTACACTTAGTTCATTTTTCATGATTTCTGTTTAGCATGTTACCGTTATAATTATCTACCTAGATTTATTTTTCACATAAACAAGTTAATGGATGTATTTAGGGGAACGTGAAAGATGAGTTGTCATAAATGAGTGAGTAAAGTTCCTGCGAAATTCAGCATCCTGTCGATACTAAAATACTTCAGTAATTACTGAGTTCAGATGGTGCTAAACTAAATGTCAAGGGGATAACGAAGTCAAGCAGAAAATCTGAGTAATATATCACCTATGATTCACATATAAAGTGTAGTTCCAACTAACTCCACAGTAGAATTACCTAATTCCTCACGTACATGCAATCTGTTTTCAACAGTTCATCTATATAACTAAAAGTCTCATCTTGACCACTTCCTGTCTGCGCTGTCTGTCTGATTTTAGAAAAAAATGTTTCCATATATCACTAGGATGTTTGGCCATCTTTCTCACAGTCCTCCTCCGCTGAGTCAGCCCCGAGGATTTTTCCGATAAATAAAAGAAAAATAAAATAGTTATGAGTGTTTAAAAAATCTTGAGATCAGCTGATTGGTCCTCTCGCCTGCCAATCACCACGATGAAGGTAACGCCCCTACCGGGGGTGGGGGACGAGGACTATAAAACCCCGGATGCCGGGACACGAGTTAGTCACTCTGGAAGAGCGTGAATGAGAGTCCACAACAGTCATTCTACGCTGTAAATCAACTGAACTGTAAGTCTGCAATGTACTTGCAATAAATGATTTGTTAGCCCTTAATGACAATGTAATGAGTTGTTTGGCAATTTGGTGGCCTGCCCTCTGCTTGAAATGCTATGACCTGAATTTTGTGGCCTGCATTCTGCTTGAAATGCTATGGACCTGAATTTGGTGGCCTGCACCCTGCTTGAAATGTTATGAAACTCAATTTGTTGGCCTGAACTCTGCTTGAATTGCTATGAAACCGAATTTGGGGGCCTGCACTCTGATTGAAATGTTATGAAACCGAATTTGGTGGCCTGCACTCTACTTGAAATGCTATGAAACTGAATTTGGTCGCCTGCACTCTGCTTGAAATGCAATGAAACTGAATTTAGTGGCCTGCACTCTGCTTGAAAAATTATGAAACTGAATTTGGTGGGCTGCACTCTGCTTGAAATGCAATTTCAAGGAATAACCGTGCATGAACTGCCAGCCCACCAGCCCTGAGTTACTGAGCTGTCGACCCACCAGCTCTGAGTGACTGAGCTGCCAGCCCACCAGCCCTGAGTGACTGAGCTGCCAGCCCACCAGCCCTGAGTGACTGAGCTGCCAACCCACTAGCCCTGAGTGACTGAGCTTCCAGCCCACTAGTCCTGAGTGACTGAGATGCCAGCCTACCAGGCCTGAGTGACTGAGCTGCCACCCAAGAATACATTCGGCCCACAATGTCCATACCAGCCCTCTGAAAGCCAGTCCCTTCAGCCCACAACACCCATATTAGCTCTCCAGAAATCCCCCCCACTGGCCACCAATATTGGAATTGGTGGAGAGGTGGAATATTGTGTTGGGGGACCAGCCCTCTCATGTGAACTTAGTCTAGTTTTATAAATAAAAATGCACTACAGAAATGTAATCTGAGAAAGTTTTGATTGGGCAACCACAGCAAATACACTTCTTCATGCTTTAAAGTATGATTTATTTATGTGATGAGGAATTTGTATAACCTGCAGGACATGTGGGACAATTGCCACAAAGAGATAGATGACATTTATAATACATGTAACTATTGATCTTCATTAATGTTCATCTAAAAATAACAAAGAATATTTACAAATCAGCACAACTTGAGAAAAACAAGATGCTATTTATGATGTAACATTGTGATTCAATCAGTCCCACCAAACCAAATAAAAAATACAATAATACCCAAAAACTTTGCATATTTGTGCCAGTGGAGGTAACACCTGAAATTTAGATCATATCTCATTCCCATGATTGTGACAACCACCCCTGTTAATCACTCTATTGTTGTCCTTAGAGCTGATGTATGCTTCTGATACTACGTCACGGTGGTGTAGAAACTTTGCATATTTGTGCCAGTCAATATATGCCAATTTTCTCTGATGTATTAAGAAATATTCTTTGATATATTTGCGCATGGTAACCTGGTATATATTATTCTTACAGATGAAAATGAAATTCTCTTAAAAAGCAAACATTTTTACTGAAAAGTTAACCTCTGTGAGGAATCTGTTTTTAATTAAGTTGTTTTAAAACTATGAAGAAACATATGCGAGTTTCTCTATTTTAGCAAATTGGCTAGAAATTATTCGTCATTTGTACTTGCAGTTTTAAACTCCTAAAAAATTCCAAGGTTTATTAAAAGTTTGAGCAGGCTTAAGCGCCGTAAGAAACAGTTATCTTTCTGGTATTTTAATGCAATTATTCTGATATTATTTTTGAAGTTGGCCTTTAGCAAGACCTACTGTACTGTTTGTTCTTCTATATAATCGTCGTTTTGCTCTCAGTAAAAATCACATAAAAAATTGAAAACGTTTCCCAATCGCAGGTTTTTAAAACATGCTGTGCCTAAAGGGATCAATGATGGTTAAATCAGCTGCAACTTTAACTTTCATGCGTTAAAAAGAGAAAATATGCTGTGATGTAAAACCAAAAATGTTATGCGCATAATTGAATGATTTGGCTTCTCACCAGCTCCAGCAAACCATCATGGAGGAGACCACAGCACGATATAAAACACCTGTAAACGGTGCTTCACTCAAGGTGCCCACTGCAAACTCGGCAATATGAGCACCCATGAGTGCAACAATGCGGGGACAAGAAGTACGCTTTCAGCGAGTCCTCAAGTTGGTGGCAGCACGCATAACTGCATTCGGGAAGATGGTCCACGGGGAGCCGATGTCTTCAACCCAACAAGATATGTTGGCCCTCTTTTGCAATGCTTACTTCGAGGTAAATTGCATAAGAAAGATAGCCATTCGACCGACTTTGAACCCAAAGTTTGCAGGCATATGTAGGGCTACCAACGTTCAAGCACTTGATTACTTGTTCGGCGTAGATCTCGTCAAGCAAAACAGGGACGTCGACAATGAGGCAAAAATGAATGGGCTTATGAAACCATACATCCCTGCCCACAGAACGTCATCTCGCAAGTCGGGTTCGATGCGAAGGGGGTCGGATCCTGGGGCAGGGCCAAGCAGAGGGAGGCCAGTGAGGCAAAGATATTACCCACCAGTGCAGCCCAGCAACAACCCCAATATTGGAAGGAGAACTTCGAGGCCGATTGTCGAGGTGCAGGAGATTGATGAGGAGTGAAGAGATGTAGCTGTGTAATGAAGATGAGGTTGCCTTCCACTCCTGTGACCACTTGGTGGCTATCCAGTGTACTTTTGTCTCAGTTGGCTGGATGGATGCTAGGAGTTATTTTCCATGTGGAGCAGAGGGGTGATGGGATTTCAGTCGGGGAGGCCTCTGCTCTCTGCTGATAGCCTGATGGAGGAGTAGATCTGGGTCCATGGCACGATGAGATAGTGCCAGAGTTGCTGCTTGCCTTCGGATCACTGCAGGCAAAATGCCTGCGAGTATAGGGAGCTTCTGCAGTTGTATAGGGCTCTGGCGAGTCCACATCTGGAGTATTGTGTCTAGTTTTGGTCTCCTAATTTGAGGAAGGACATCCTTGTGATTGAGGCTGCAGCGTAGGTTCACGAGATTGATCCCTGGGATGGCAGGACTGTCACAGAGGGCAGTGGAGGCCAAGTCACTACATGGATTTAAGAGAGAGCTAGATAGAGCTCTAGGGGCTAGTGGCATCAAGGGATACGGGGAGAAGGCAGGCACGGGTTATTGATTGGGGATGATCACCCATGATCACAACGAATGGCGGTGCCGGCTCAAAGAGCCGAATTACCTCCTCCTGCACCTATTTTCTATGTTTCTCTGAGCTGCTCGACTGGAGTAGGTTGAAGGCACCCAATGATGGTTCGCAAGGTGCTGTTCAGGCTCGTGTCTACCAGGCTAGCCTGCAAGTCCTTGTGTTTATAGACCACGAGGGAGTGGAAGTTTTTCTCATCAATAATCTTCCCCAAGTATGTTGGCTGCCCTGATTGTCAGACATACACAGGAAAGGTAGAGAGATCCACAAACCAGGGCACCCATTCATTCTGATTCACCTAATTTATAGCTAAATTAATGTAGCTTACAATAAGATATCAGTCGCCTATAAGTGGGTCTCACTTATAGGCAAATGACTGCAAGATCCTGCATGTACCTTCTGTGAAGGTGTGCATCGAGTGCTCAAAAAAGCCCAGCGCAAACAACAGAAGGAAAGCATCACCTTGTAAATTAACCCATCCATCTGCCCCGTGAGATGCACCTTTCCGTGAAAGAGTCTGCTACTGCCACACTGCCCTCATCAGTCACCTCAGAACTCACAGCACCTGAGTGGAAGCACTCTCTGAGTAAATAACGTGCCCCACACATCTATATAACTAAAACTCTCATCTTGTTTGTGTGTTTGTATATATGTGTGTGTGTGTGTGTGTGTGTGTGTGTGTGTGTGTGTGGGTGTGGGCATAATCTGGGCACAATCTGCTTGATTCTCATTTCCTTCCAAACACTAGGCCACAGCCTTCCCATTTTCACACATTCTATTCACATTTTCCCCCTCGAGGCGATAAACATCTTCCTGTCGCATTCCCACCTATGTTTCCAAACTTTTTAATCCTTTAAAGTTTTAAAAACAGCCCGAAAACTCACCCATTTCAGAAAAAAAACCCCGAGTGACGTCACAATGAACTCGCAAGGCAGGATGGGACACTCCGGGAGGGAGGGCCACTCCATCGCTCGTGTAGTGGCTGCCAGCACCCGACGCCCGACATCTGGTGGTGAGGGTGGAGCCGCTGGCCCGGACAGGAGCTGAGCCTGGTGCTCGTGCTGGAGTGAGAGCCGAGCCCGGGGCTTGGGATGGGTCCGTGACCACTGACGCCCGACACCTGGTGACGAGGGTGGTGCCAAGGGCCCGGACTGGAGCTGAGCCTGCTGCTCGAGCTGGAGTGAGAGCCGAGCCCGGTGCTTGGGATGGGGCCGTGACTGGGGCCGATAAAGAAGCCGCCGCTGGAACCAAGGACGAGCCTGGGTCTACATCCAGGGCCAGGTCGAGTACAAGAATTAGGCAGAGTTCCAGGCCCAGGCACTGCTCTACGACCGGGGTAGGTCCTGAGGCAGGGAATTGGAGGAGGATGAAGGAAAAGCGAAGATGGGGTAGGGTCTCTACCCCCCTCCCTCTCTGCCGCTCCTCCCTCTCTACCCCCCTGCCACTCCCTATCCCCCCTCCCTCTCTACCCCCTCCCTCTCCCACTCTACCCCCCACCTCCACCCTTTCTGTCCTCCCTTCTTCTCTGTCCCCCCTTCCTCCCTCTCTGTTCCCTCCCCCCTCCCCCTCCCTCTCCCTCTCTCTCGAGAGTGGTGAGTATTGGGACCTATGGGTGAGTGGTAGAATATTGCTTTTGGGGACCAGCCCTCCCCTATGATGCTCTGCGACCCCCCCCCATTGGGGACGGGACCCAATGGGTCCCACTTGGTCTAGTCTCCTTTAAACTTTGTCTTTTAAATAAGATGGGCTTAACTGATTAATGCCACTGCTATGGAATTATTGACAGATTTATAGGGCCAAATCTGTAAGTTACTTCCACAAAGTGGCTGCTTCTTGTTTCCGATAAAATTAGCTAGCATTAGGCTTCATGGATTCATTTCCATATCAGACCATTGATGTAATAGTTTCATCCAGCATGGAAGAAGAGGGCGGTGAATGATGGTTCCAGGTGCTGAACCGGCATCAACAAGATGAGGCCCAATAATTTGAACCTCTTTAGAAACTCGTCATTCAGGGTTGTGAAGTAAACAACCTGCAAGGCACGCATGGCCTCCTCTAAGCCAAATCTCAGTGATCCTCTCACCAGCACGGCAGAATGCAGATAAGGTCCAGCCTGTTTCAGTTACTGCTACTTGTTTTGGCTGCTACTTGTTTTCCCCTGACTCTCAACCCAATGAATCATAGCAGTGGATAAACCCATAGTAAGGTGGAAAACTGACAAAACAGATGACAGGTGACAGCAATGAATATAGCAGTCCCACACCCGGCTGTGTTCCCAACATTTGGATATATTGAGAGATTATAACCAAGGGTAGCAGTTATTCATCAGCATGGATCATTTTGGGCCAGGGTGTTTCCAGCTGTGTGTATATCAGTAAGTTTTATACGGATGTACAGCATGGAAACAAGCTCTTTAGGTCACCACATCCATACTGATTATTTAGTTTGATCTACACTAATCTCTTTTGCCCACATTGGGTCCATACCATTCTATGCCTTGACTATTCAAGTACTTATCTACGTGCCATTTGAATATAATGATTGTATCTGCCACCATCACCTACTCTGGCAGTACATTCCAGATATGGTACCTGCCTCATCTACTTCCTCTGGCAGTACGTTCCATATACGCAACATCCTATGAATGAAAATGTTGTCGCTCAGGTTTGTGTTAACTCTTGTCCCTCTCAGCTTAATGAATGGGATATAATGTGTCCAAAAAATCTCATACCTCATATCCACTTTAAAAGTCCTATCTCGCACCTTAAACTGTTACCTCTTGTTTTTTGAAACCCCTTACACAGGAAAAAGATTATATCTCTTTATCTTTGGCTCTTATAATTTTACATACCTCTTTCAAGTCACCAGCTTCCTTCAGTGACAACAAGCCCAAACTACCAATAATTGTCACAGAATAGAAGAAGCATCTGTAAATAACTAGTTCACAAACGAAGGACAACACAAAGGTGAAAAGGAGACTACTGCCAAAACAGTTCAGTGTAAAGTTAGAAGTGAAATATTTATATCTGCGAAACCGTTAGGGTGGAGGGCTCTAAAATATTACAGCATACCTCGTGCTTGAACATGCTCCTGGTATAAATTTAAATGTCAGAGTTTACTTTTTAACCACAAAGTTAATGAGGTGAGCTAATATTTACATGATTATGAATTAAGCACAGACCTTCAAAAGGGAGCTAGGTAAATTGTTCAGAGCTTTTCCCAATACTAGATTGGAAAAAATAGGTGAAAGTTAGCGGAATTACTGATAGTAATTATTGAATTATTCTCTGGTTGCTTGACTGCCCATTGGTACTAAAGAGATATTTCCAAAGAGACATTTTATGAGACAGCAATCATGATTTGGTATCACAACCATCATAACTAGTTTGTATTTTCATGAGGCTGACTAATATCATATCCAAATGGATTTTAATTCTGATTTGCTCTTTATAGCGTTCAATTGCAATTCTGCAGAAAGTTTATTATAGGTATATAGCAATCAAGAAACTCTGAAGGGAAATTTAAAAAAATGCCAATTATGGATAAATGCTCTATTTGTTTTATCAATTTGTTTTAGAATAGCCTATTGTTTGAAAGTCTTTTTTTCTCTCCAATAGAATTAAATAAATAAATTGATGTTAATACATTCTGGATTCCCATATCTGAATACTCAATTGAACATATGTTAATGAATTCAACAACCAAATAAATTGGTACAAAGAGCAAATAAAATTAACTAGCACTATTTTTTAATTGTTTGGTCTTGTCATTGTATTTTTAATTGTCATTTCTGAAACACCTGATTGACAACATTTATTGCTGTAAACATTCTTAAAAAAAATAATCAAATGCCACTAGATCAATAAATTTAAAACATCAAGGATGTCAGAGTTTATTGTACATCTAAAATGCATGGGCTTTCAATAAGTATAATTATTCCAATAGCTATTACTGCTCCAAGCACCTCTGAGCTTTTCCTGATTTCTTATTAAAGTTTCTTGGCCTGTCATCATTTATTTTAATCCAAATTGATTCCAAAACATCTCCCTAGTTGTTCTAAGAACCTGTAAACTAATTTTGTTTTGCTCCACAATTGCTATTTGTTCAGACTTCCATTTACCTTCCAAATTGTATGTACTTTATTTGCAACCTAACATACAAATCCATAAAGGTCCTCACTCAAACTCAACCCTACTGTAGCTTAATTTAAATTGTTTTCAGTGGAAATAAAAAGTGGACAGTTTCTCTAATAGCTGGTCATCTGGCTTCCAGGAGTTAAGAACAATAAAGTGGGATTACTTCATAGAGGTAATTGAATCTCAGCACATAGGAAAAAAGATTAATAAAACCAAACATCTTCAAAATACAGACTGAATATCTATGATCACAGAATTGAGGCATTATAATCGCACCAATAGTGGGAAGATCTATATCTTCATAAAATATTTAAATGAGTAGTTTCCATTTTAAGACTAGACATAGGAATTCATGAATACAACATTTTTAAACTCAGAATCACAACAAAAGAAAATAAAGTATTGCAGGTAAACAACGTGTGAGGACAAAAACATTTTGAAATAAGAAATCTTGGTCCATTACTAAGTTCCGTTAAATATCAAACCAAGTGGTTAAAACAGGTTTTATTCTACCTCAGCACGAAGATCAGCCAATTTCCTGTCCATATTAGACCTTGCTCCAACTTCATCTTCCAGATCTTCAGAGATTCTTCCAAGCTCATTCTGATGTGCATCACGGAGGAGGGTCAACTGAGCAGCAGAATGAACAAGATATTATTTAATACAGTCACCTAGGTTTACCTCAATTAATTAAATTCTGGAGGAGAACATTCTGAACATTTATCATCCAATTCCCCAATGCAATCACAGATTACTTCCTGCATTCGCATTGATTTTTTTAATCTACACAATTATGCAAAATAATCAACTTCTTTTTGCAAAGTATAGTTTCATAATTCTTATCAAAATTGTAGATCATTAGAATATTTTCATAATTCACTTTGAATTAGTAAAGTGCACTAAAATAACCAGATTATGTATATTAAAACAAAATCTCAGCATTAAAAACAATCACACTTAGAAATGAAGGTGAACTGGACATGACAGCTCTATGATGTAGTGGTTTAATCAATACAACACTCTTTGGAACATTAAGATTCAATCTGCAGTTTTGATGAACATAAAATACCTAACTTTCCTTTCCTATGCCAGCTGCAGATATTGGTTACTCTTGGATTAACCTCAGCCGCTTAGACATTTCACCGGACAAAAGAGCCAAAAGCTTCCAGACGATTAGAGAGACAGATCATGCGTCCAGACATGATTTGACTGGAAATGGATTACATCATTGGCTTAGATAAAGGGATCTGAATGAATATAATTATAATTTGATTTTTAACCCTTAATCTTAGAACTATTTGTTGCTTTATTACCAGTTATAAATCAAAATAGACAATAGGTGCAGGAGTAGGTCATTCGGCCCTTTGAACCAAGTCAAAGTCAAACAAACTTTATTGTCATTTAGAAATACATTGATATATGCAGTTCCAAACGAAATTACGTTGCATTTGGCTCCCTGTGCAACACAATAAATTAACCGAAGGATAGGCATGGATGAAAAGGATAAATAGACAATGGTGGCAGCCCATTACATGGCATTCAGGAGTCTGATGGCTCGTGGGAAGAAGCTGTTGCAGAACCAGCACCGCCATTCAATGTGATCCTGGCTGATCATCCCCAATCAGTACCCCATTCCAGCCTTCTCCCCATATCCATACCCATATCTCCCCATGCTATATTTAAGAGGGAGTTAGATGTGGCCCTTGTGGCTAAGGGGATCAGAGGGTATGGAGAGAAGGCAGGTACGGGATACTGAGTTGGATGATCAGCCATGATCATAATGAATGGCGGTGCAGGCTCGAAGGGCCGAATGGCCTACTCCTGCACCTAATTTCTATGTTTCTATGTTTCTATCCCGTGACTCAGCTATCTTTAAGAGCCCTATCTAGCTCTCTCTTGAAAGTATCCAGAGAACCAGCCTCCACTGCCCTCTGCGGCAGAGAATTCCACAGACTCACAACTTTCTGTGAGAAAAAGTGTTTCCTCATCTCCGTTGTAAATGGCTTATCCCTTATTCTTAAACTGTAGCCCCTGGTTCCGGACTCCCACAACATCGGGAACATGTTTCCTGCCTCTAAATAATCTTATATGTTTCAATAAGATCCCCTCTCATCCTTCTAAACTCCAGAGTATACAAGCCCAGCCGCTCCATTCTCTCAGCATATGACAGTCCTGCCATCCAAGGAATTAACCTTGTAAACCTACGCTGCACTCCCTCATTAGCAAGAATGTCCTTCCACAAATTAGGGGACCAAAACTGCACACAACACTCCAGGTGTGGTCTCACTAGGCCCCTATACATCTGCAGAAGGACCTCTTTGCTCCTATACTCAACTCTTCTTGTTATGAAGGCCAACATGCCATTCACTTTCTTCACTGCCTGCTATACCTGCATGCTTACTTTCATAGACTGATGAACAAGGACCCCCAGATCCCGTTGTACTTCCCCTTTTCGCAAGTTGACGCCATTTAGATAGTAATCTGCCTTCCCGTTTTTGATACCAAAGTGGATAACCTCACATTTATCCACATTAAAATGGTAATTTTCTAACATTTAAGAATATGGAGTTAAAAAGAAAAAGTTTGCATGGATTAGGAAGTGAAATTAATTAATAGCCCATTCAGAGTGCCACCATTGGAATATTGGGTCATTCGAATATTGGCTGCACTGTGGATACTGCAATCATCAATTTTGAAGGAACCACCCAAATGGTAGAATAGGGTTTTAAAATAGTCTTGAACTACTCCATTAATTATCCAGCAACAATTGTGCTGTATGTACCTTAATCCAACTATAAAAGCTATCCTAACTTTTTATATATGTATATGTATTTACATATATCATATTTCCATTTGGTACTACCAACAGACTGGATAGACTCGGATTGTACTCGCTAGAATTTAGAAGATGGAGGGGGGATCTATAGAAACTTACAATATTGTTAAGGGGTTGGACAGGCTAGATGCAGGAAGATTGTTCCCGATGTTGGGGAAGTCCAGAACAAGGGGTCACAGTTTAAGGATAAGGGGGAAATCTTTTAGGACTGAGATGAGAAAAACATTTTTCACACAGAGAGTGGTGAGTCTCTGGAATTCTCTGCCACAGAAGATAGTTGAGGCCAGTTCATTTGCTATATTTAAGAGGGAGTTAGATGTGGCCCTTGTGGCTAAAGGGATCAGGGGGTATGGAGAGAAGGCAGGTACAGGATACTGAGTTGGATGATCAGCCATGATCATATTGCATGGGGGTGCAGGCTCGAAGGGCCGAATGGCCTACTCCTGCACGTATTTTCTATGTTTTCTATTTCTATGTTAACAATGGCACCACCGTTGTTTGACCTTAAAATCATAGTTTTCATTAAATTCTACAAAATAATATGATGTTAATTATACAAATAGTAAAAGGAGAAAACAAGTAAAACAATTTAACCTTCATTATTTTAGTATAAAACACTTTTCATCTACTGCATATTTTAAATAGTATTTTATACTCAAACAATGCAAGAAAATATAATTTTCAAATTATCATATATATTTTGAAAATCAATCTTGTGTAGCTGGGGAAACCAATGTTATTAATATTCATCATGCTGACATGTTTAAACATTTTTAATGGTTTTTAACAAACCGCAATAAATATATTACACATATAATTTAATTACATTGATCAATTCAGAATTTTTCCGAAGATTTTCCAAATTTCTTACCAAAATCAATGGAAGACAGACCTATGCCTTGGAACAATTATAAATATGCAGCATAACCCAGACCCACACAGATTCCATCAGTTACTAGAGATCTGCTGATTTTCCATCAGTATTACGATTAGAGAGAGAAAGGATCCGTGTAGAATTCCAACTCATGCAACTCATTGACGCTAAATGATCCTGTGTATATGCAGTGAGTAGAATATTGCACATACCTGGAAATCTCACAATCTATGTACTTTTTAAGCTTCTCTTGAAAGTTACTTCCTGGGTTATACTGTATCTTCAATTTAAAATTAATCCCTAATTACCCACATTTTTCAAGAATATTTAGCATATTGTAGGTAATTAGGGATTGATTTTAAGATCAAGATTACCTGCTATTGCATCGTAATGAAGTAGTTGAAATAAATGAACATAATGACATATCGATCAGGAAGTAGGGTAATAGAACATACATTCATTTGCAGGAATATGAATTTCTGCCACAAAGCAGAATTAAAATTGAATAATGGATAGAAAAACTATGCACATGAGGCTTCAGCAATATATTAAGAAGATTAAATAACATCTCATGCTTAGAAAGAAGCACTTATTCTTCAGAGACAGCAAGTATATTGTAACCATGCTTGCATGGTGGACAGAAAGGGTAAATAAATCCATGAGAAACAAAATAGATAACTGTTGATGAAAATGAATCATAAGGAATCAGAAGGATGAGAGCGGATCTTACAGAAATATATAAAATTCTTAAAGGATTGGATAGGCTGGATGCAGGAAAAATGTTCCCGATGTTGGGGGAGTCCAGAACCAGGGGTCACAGTTTAAGAATAAGGGTAGTCCATTTAGAACTGAAATGAAGGAAAAACCTCTTCACCCAGAAAGTTGTGAATCTGTGGAAATTTCTGCCACAGAAGGCAGTGGAAGCCAATTCAATGGATGTTTTCAAGAGAGAATTAGATTTAGCTCTTAGGGCTAAAGGAATCAAGGGATATGGGGAAAAAACCAGGAATGGGGTACTGATCCTTCAATAACTTCTCTTTTGACTCCTCCCATTTCCTCCAAACACAAGGTGTAGCTATCGGCACACGCATGGGCCCCAGCTACGCCTGCCTCTTTGTCGGGTACGTCGAACAATCCTTGTTCTCGGCGTACCAAGGCCCCATCCCCGACCTCTACCTCCGTTACATCGACGACTGCTTTGGTGTCACCTCCTGCACCCACACACAACTGACTGACTTCATCCATTTCACCACCAACTTCCATCCGGCACTCAAATACACTTGGACCATTTCTGACATTTCCCTACCATTCCTTGACCTCACCATCTCTATTGCAGGTGATACACTCCTGCGACATCCACTACAAACCAACTGACTCCCACAGCTACCTGGACTACTCTTCCTCCCACCCTGCCTCCTGTAAGGACTCCATCCCCTATTCCCAATTCCTCCGTCTATGCCGCATCTGCTCCCAGGATGAGATGTTCCACACCAGGTCATCACAAATGTCCTCATTCTTCAGAGAACGGGGATTCCCCTCCCCCACTATAGATGAGGCTCGCACCAGGGTCTCCTCCATACCCCGCAACACTGCCCTCTCTCCCCATTCCCCCACTGACAACAAGGGCAGAGTCCCCCTGGTCCTCACCTTTCACCCCACCAGCCGGCATATACAACACATAGTCCTCTGCCAGTTTCACCACCTCCAACGTGACCCCTCCATTCGCCACGTCTTCCCATCTCCCCCCCTGTCTGCCTTCCGCAAAGACCGCTCCCTCCGCAACTCCCTTGTCAATTCTGCCCTTCCCTCCCGCTCCACCCCTTCCCCGGGCACTTTCCCTTGCAGCCGCAAGAGATGCTACACTTGTCCCTTCACCTCCCCCCTCCACTCCTTTCAGGGACCCAAGCAGTCCTTCCAGGTCCGACAGAGGATCACCTGCACCTCCTCCAACCTCATCCACTGTATCCGTTGCTCCAGATGCCAGCTGATCTATATCGATGAGACCAAGCGGAGGCTTGGCGATCGTTTCGCCGAACACCTCTGCTTGGTCCGCAATAACCAACCCGACCTCCCGGTGGCTCAGCACTTCAACTCCCCCTCCCATTCTGTATCCGACCTCTCGGTCCTGGGCCTCCTCCACAGCCAGAGTGAGCAACACCGCAAGTTGGAGGAACAGCACCTCATATTCCGCTTGGGGAGTCTGCATCCTCAGGGCTTGAACATTGAATTTTCTCAATTCTGTTAACCCTTGCTGTCTCCTCCCCTTCCCACCTCTCCCTCAGCCCTCGGGCCCTGGCATTCCCTCTCTCTCTATCTCTCCCCCACCCAAGTCGCACTAGCTTCTTATTTTCACACTACAAACAGCTTACAATGGCCTGTTTCCTTTATCATCGATACTTTTTTGCATATCTTTCATTCATTGTTCTTTATCTCTCCAGATCACCGTCTATATCTCTCGTTTCCCTGATCCCTAACCAGTCTGAAGAAGGGTTTCGACCCGAAACATCGCCTATCTCCTTCGCTCCTTAGATGCTGCTGCACCCGCTGAGTTTCTCCAGCCTTTTGTGTACCCTATTGATGTTAAATGATCAGCCATGATCATATTGAATGGAGGTGCTGGCTCGAAGGGCCGAATGGCCTACTCCTGCACCTATTTTTCTATGTTTCTATGAATCATGGAATAGAGATGGTAAAAAGTGCCAAAATAATTTGTGAGACACTATTAAATTGAGAAGCAGCCTCATGGAATTATATAATTAGAGTTAAAATGCTAACATAGCAGTTGCTGAAAGCAGAAAGAATTGGTATTGACTTGTTCAGTCAAGCATTAATTCCAAGGCTTTAGACAGTCTTGTGCCATTAAAAGAAAGTTCCCAGTCAGATGCTACGACTACTGTGCACTGCAGAACTATGCCTTTAAAGTGCACAAGTACTTCATCCCATGTCTCTGGAGAACGGTAGAGGACTTTTGCACAATGCAGACACCACAGCAGAAGAGGCAAGGAGCAGGACTCACAGAAAGCATACCAATAGACAACCATAATTCTCCAGGTCCAGTAATCTTGTAGCTGCTTGAGTTATGTGTCTTCTTCAATATTCATGCAATACCACTGTAAATATGCAGATAGGGTTCTGTTCCTGTGCACTGTTTTTAAGTCGAACAGATCGCAAAATGGCTTCAAACCAAGTTCCCACATGGCAGAAGTTGCCTGCATCCCCACAGCAGGTAATAAATCTAAACTGTGATCTCCCAAATGTTTGTTTGTAGATATGGGCTGTACATAAGTTGTGCGTTCTTAAGCTGGGGAGGGCATGTAATTGAATAAAGCTGTTTTCTAACTTTATCTCATCCAGCTGGGGAAAACCACAAAAAATCTTACACCATTCCTAACTATTTCCCAATTAGCCATAATGGAACCACACTTGTTTGAATGAGATCAAATTCAAATTTTGCCTTCTAAAATAGCACACCCTCACTCAGTACAAGCAAGTTGTTACAATTTACAATGCCTGTTAGCAATTCCATGAATAAAGATGACGGACTAAATACTGAGGATAGTCCAACATTCAGAGAAATGTGGCTGGGTAGCATGAAAAACATGGGCATGCTAGCACACTGGCCTGAAGAACAGTGATATTATGATAGCCCTTCAATAACCACAACCATCTGCCTCCATGCAAGTATGATGACAGGAAACTAGACTTTCCCCTTTAATGCCCATTGATTTCACATTTACTAGGGCAACTTAATGGCATACTCAGCAAAAATGCTGACTTGTTGTTAAACACAGTTTATCCTCATCTCATCTCCAGAATTTAGCTATATGGTGCATGTTTAGACCAAGGCAGGTCTGGAATAGAGTTCTTCTGGTAAAATCCAAATTGGTGGACAGGTTAAGCGAGTAAGCTCCACGTGATAACAGTTTGAGCAGTAAATTGGACTGGATTTGTCCTGCTCTTTATGCACATAGAAACATAGAAAATAGGCGCAGGAGGAAGCCATTCGGCCCTTCGAGCCAGCACCGTCATTTATTGTGATCATGGCTAATCGTCCCTAATCAATAACCCGTGCCTGTCTTCTGCCCATATCCTTTGATTCCACTAGCCCTTAGAGCTCTATTTAACTCTCTCGTAAATCCATTCAGTGATTTGGCCTCCACTGCCTTCTGTGGCAGGGAATTCCACAAATTCACAACTCTCTGGGTGAAAACGTTTGTTCTCACCTCAGTCTTAAATGACCTCCCCTTTATTTTAAGACTGTGGCCCCTGGTTCTGGACTCGCCCAACATTGCGAACATTTTTTCTGCATCTATCTTGTCCAGTCCTTTTATAATTGTATATGTTTCCAGAAGATCTCCCCTCATCCTTCTAAACTCCAGTGAATACAAGCCTAGTCTTTTCAATCTTTCCCCATATGACAGTCCCACTGGCCCAGGGATCAATCTCATGAAGCTAAGCTGCACTACCTCAATCACTGCCTCAGTCTCAAATTAGGATACCAAAATTGTACACAATACTCCAGATGTGGTCTTACCAGAGCCCTAAGCAACTGCAGAAGAACCTCTTTACTCCTATACTGAAATCCCCTTGTTATGAAGGCCAACATTCCATTAGCTTTCTTCACTGCCTGCTGTACCCACACGCCAACTTTCAGTGACTGGTGTACAAGGACACCCAGGTCTCACTGCACCTCTCCCTTACCTAACCTAATCTAATCCCATTGAGATAATAATCTGCCCCCTTGTTTTTGCCGCCAAAGTGGATAAACTCACATTTATCTATATTATACTGCATCTGCCACACATCTACCCACCCAGTCAACTTGTCCAGGTCACCCTGCAATGTCCTAACATACTCTTCACAGTTCACACTGCCACCCAGCTTTGTGTCATCTGCAAACTTGCTAATGTTGCTCCTAATTCCCTCTTCCAAATTATTAATATATATGGTAAACAGTTGCGGCCCCAACACAGAGCCTTGTGGCACTCCACTCGCCACTGCTTGCCATTCTGAAAAGGACCCGTTCACTCCTACTCTTTGCTTCCTGTCTGCCAACCAATTTTCTATCCATGTCAACACCGAAGTCAGGCTAACTGGTCTGTAATTCCCCGTTTTCTCTCTAGCCACCTCCCTAAGAACCCTGGGATGCAGGACATCAGGTCCAGGGGACTTATCATCCTTCAGTCCCATTAGCCTACCCAATACTATTTCTCGCCTAATGAAAATTTCTTACAGTTCCTCGACCCCCTTAGATCCTCTGTCCTCCAGTACTTCTTTGACATTGTTTGAGTCTTCCTTAGTGAAGACAGATCCGAAGTACCTGTTCAACTCTTCTGCCATTTCCTTGTTACCCATAATAATTTCACCCGTGTCTGCCTTCAAAGGGACCCACATTTTTCTCTGCTACTCTTTTTCCCTTAACATATCTTAACATACAGAAGCTTTTACTGTCCTTCTTTATATTCCTGGCCAGCTTCCTCTCGTACTTCATCTTTTCAGCCCGTATTGCCCGTATTGTTTCCTTCTGTTGTCCTATGAATGTTTCCCAATTCTCTGGCTTCCCGCTACTCTTTGCTGTGTTATACATCTTTTCTTTTAGTTTTATTCTGTCTCTAACTTATCTTGTCAGACACGGTTGCCTCCTACTCCCCTTAGAATCTTTCTTCCTTTTTGGAATGAAATGATCCTGCGTCTTATGGATTATGCCCAGAAATTCCTGCCATTCCTGCTAGGAGCCCTTTTCAGTCTACTTTGGCCAGCTCCTCTCTCATGCCTTCATAGTCCCCTTTGTTCAACTGCATCACTGACACTTCCGATTTAACATGATATAACTTGGCAATTGTTTATACTGTTGGACAGATGCCCGTGTTGTTGTTGTACTGAAACATTCCAGTTGAAGCCCATGAACAGAATATTCCAGTGATAACCAGTTCTTACAGAGGGCCAGTCGTGGTGACAGTTGTCCATGTAATGTCAAGATTTCAGCTCAAAGCGTGAAATGTACATGGTTATCATCTGTAACCATGTCGAAGTTCCAGAAGCCTCTCCACTTACACAACAATTTAAACATGGAAACCTAGAAAAGTGCAACTCAGCAACAGGCCCTTCGGCCACAATATCTGTGCTGAACATGATGCCAAATTAAACAAATCCCCTCTGCCTGCATACACATCCATTCCCTGCATATTCACACGTCATCTAAAAGCCTCATAGATGGCCCGTATCTGTATCATTTCTGCTTCCACCACCAATTAAATTTGGTTTATTGTCATGTGTACCAAGGTACAGTGAAAAGCTTTAGTTGCATGCTAACCACTCAATGGAAAGACAATACATGATTACCATCGAGCAATCCACAGTGTGCAGATACATGATAATGGGAATAACATGAATAACGTTTAGTGCAAGATAAAGCCAGTAAAGTCTGATCAAAGATAGTCCGAGGGTCTCCACTGAGGTAGATAGAAGTTCAGGACTGCTCTCTAGTTGTGGTAGGATGGTTCAGTTGCCTGAATAAAGCTGGGAAAAAAACTGACCCTGAATCTGGAGGTGTGCATCTTCACACTCTTGTACCTTTGCCCAATGGGAGAGGAGAGAAGAGGGAGTGGTCAGAATGCGATTCATCCTTAATTAAGCTGTTGGCCATGATGAGTCAGCATGAGGTAGAAATGGAGTCAATGGAAAGGTCAGTTTGTGTGATAGTCTGGGCTGCATCCACAATTCTCTGCATTACTTGCGGTCTTGGATGAAGATGTTCCCAAACCAAGCTATGATGCATCCGATAAAATGCTTTCCATGGCACAACTGTAGAAGTTGGTGAGAGTTGTTGGGGACATGCCAAACCTCCTCAGCCTTCTAATGTAGTAAAGGCATTGGTGTGCTTTCTTGGCAATTGCTTCAATTGGTCCAGGAGAAATTGTTGGTGATATTTACTCCAAGGAATTTGAAACTTTCAATCATCTCTACTTCGGCGCAGTCAATGCAAACTGGGGTATGTGTACCGCTTCGCTTCCTGAAGTCGATAACTATCTCCTTCAAGAGAACGGTTGTTGTCTCGACACCCAGGTCACGAGGTTCTCAATCTCCTTCATTTACTCAATTTCATCATTATTTGATATCCAGCTCACAATGGTGGTGTCGTCTGTGAATGTGTACGTTGAATTAGGTTTGTATATAGGTGCACAGTCGTGGGTATACAAGGAGTAAAGAAGGGGACTGAGAACGCATCCTTCTGTAACACCAGTGTTGAGGATTATCGTAGAGGATGATTTATCCCCTATCCTCACCGATTTGGTTTGTAGGTCAGGAAATCGAGAATCTAGTTGCAGTTATGAGTGCTGACTCCAAGTCCGGCGGGTTTGGTGATGATGAGCTTAGATTGTATAATGGTGTTAAAGGAAGAGCTGTGCAGTGTGTTCCAGTTACTACTCTAGGTGAAAAAACTTGCCTTGCACATCTTCTTATATTTCCCCCTCACAAAACTATGCCCTAGTCTTTGATCTTTCTATTTCATAATTGTATATACTTCTATCAGGTCACCCCTCATCCTCTGACACTTTAGAGAAAACAATCCACCTTTGTTCAATCTCTCTTTATAAATTGACATACTCTACTCCAGGCAGCATCCCAGTAAACATCTTCTCACCCTCTCAAAGCCTCCACATTATTCATGCAATGGGGTGACCAGAACTGCACACAATACTCCAAGTTCAGTGGAATTAAAGGTAGACAAAAATGCTGGTGAGGCAGCATCTAAGGAGCAAAGGAAATAGGCATCGTTTCGGGTCGAAACCCTTCTTCAGCAGTGGAACTAAAGTTTTATAAAGCTGCAACATGACATTCTCACTCTTTTACCTAATACCCTGACCAATACAGACAGGCATAATTTTTTTATAACCACTATCTACTTGTATTGCCAATTTCAGGAGTTATGAACTTGAACATCAAGATCCCAATGTACATTAACGTTGTTAAGGATCTTAACGCTAACTGTACACTTTACCCTTACATTCTACCTCCTCATCAAGTTTAATACCTCGTACATGCTCAGATAAAACTCCATCTGCAATCTCTCAACCCATTCCTGTAATTAAACTATATCCAGCTCTCTCTCCTAACAGCCTTTGGCACCGTTCACAATACCACCAATTTTGTGTCGTTTGCAAAGTTACTTATCTACCCATCAAAATTTTCATCCAAGTCACAAACCACAGGGTCTGAAGAAGGGTCTCGACCCAAAACTTCACCCATCCCTTCTCTCCAGAGATGTTGCCTGTCCCGCTGAGTTACTCCAGTTTTTTGTGTCTATCTGAGGTCCCAACACAGGTCTCTATGGAACAACATGGCTCACACACTTTCAGCCAGAATTACTTCCTTTCACCACTACCCCGACTTCTATGGGTAAGCTAGTTCGGAATCCATGTCAATGTAAAAAAATCACTAACCTCCGGTCTGGAAAGAAATTGCCAAATATCCAAAGCATGGTGCCATTTTGGAGGGCATTTAGATAGGCCATGCAATTTCCAACCTAACAAATCTGATATGCTCAAATGGATTTGACTGACAGCTATCTTTACATTTAGTTTAGTTTAGGGAAACAAGCCATTCAGTCCACCAAGACCGCAAAGACCAGCGATCACCCCGTCGACTAACACTAGGGTCAATTTACAATTTTACCAAGTAAATTAGCCCACAAATCTGTACGTCTTCAGAGTGTAGGAGGAAACCGGAGCACCCGGAGGAAAAACGTGCAGGTCACTGGGACAACATACAAACTCTGTACGGACAGCACCCAAAGTCAGGATTGAACACAGGTCTCTAGTGCTGTAAGGCACCAACTTTACCGCTACGCTACCATGCTTCCCTTCTTTACATCTTCATATTAAAAAAATATAAATATTATTCTAAGTAGAGTGCAAACACATAACGTCTTACCTTTACTGTCGTTACTTTTGATATAGTTTCTCAATCTACCATATCTAAATGATGCCTCATGCCTTCATAGATTGCTTCATCCTGATGTAAAACCCAAGTTTCAGAGTCAATTTAGCCACTTTAATTTACGTACACATTTATCATGTTATGATCACTCTTTCCCAATGGTCCTGATCATAAATGTTTTTTTCTCATTACCTGCAGTCTTAACTGGGTTACCAAAACCAGTTCCTAATTGGTAAATCAGTGCACATTCAGGTCCTTCCCATTGAAAGGGTCAAGGCTCAGGTGCAGCTTAGTTTGACTGCTGATTAGGTCACAATGCTAAGCTTCCTAGCTGCCCACAGGATTGATGGCTCAGAGGCTCTGCATTCACAAATATTGTCAAATGTTCAAATAATATAAAATTAATCAGGCAGTTCAAAATATTAAAATTACATTAAAATGTAAATATTAAAATAAAAACACAAATGAATTAAATATATTTGAATGGAATTAAATTAATAATTAAATAGGTACATTTGCTTAATTAAATTGTACATCACTTGAACTTATCTATCTTCCTCAGAGTCAGTGCAGCAGGTTAGGTTTATGAACCTAATGTTACTGATGTAGAGTAAATGAAGAAACTATGGGAGGTTGGCACACCGGGACGTGTAGTCAAATCTCTGGAGTCATCCGAAATGACCTTGAAAGGCTTTACTGCAGAAAATTACAATTTTCAATCAGACAAAGCCGTTACAAACTAAAGAAATAGCCCAGGGTACACAAAAGGCTGGAGAAACTCAGTGGGTGCAGCAGCATCTAAGGAGCGAACGAGATAGGCAACGTTTCGGGTCGAGACCCTTCTTCAGACTGGTTAGGGATCAGGGAAACGAGAGATATAGACGGTGATGTTGAGAGATAGCCCATCTAGGCTGTAATACTACAAATAGTGTCATGCTAGAATTCAGTAAATCAGGCTCCCTTCACGTAAATCGCAGACATGAATCATTAACTCTATTTTGTTTCATGCATAGGTGGCCACATTTGCTGAGCACTTCTAACGAAATAATTCAACTATGGAACAGGACATTGACGGAGGAAACCATATTGTGACTATTTCATATCATTTGAAAAGGATCATTAATTAATGCTAATGATATTGAATGAAGGATAAACATTAACCAGGAGATTGGATATGACATCAAGGTGCCCAAATGATAATGTTGTCAATGGGAAATTGAATAAAAACTAACCACTGGCTGAAGTTGAGCACATAAATGATTGTAGTTGTTGTGGATAAATCACCTCAGGACCAGGACATAACATAGGTGTAATCCAGAGCAGTGCACTGGCCCCAAATATCCTTGCTTCTTCATTCGTGACTTTCTCGCATTAGGTTCAAAGTGGGGATGTATACTAAAGGGCCTGTCCCACTCCGGCTATTTTTTAGGCGACTAGGCTGTCGCCACATAGTTGCCGGGGTGTCGCCTGTATGGTCGTGAGTAGTTTCCTCAGTCGCCCAAAGAGTCGTAGTGTCTTTCTGGTCACCACTGGATTTTCACAATGTTGAAAATTTTTCGGAGACAATCGGCGACAGTGGGTTTGACGCCAATGAGCATAGCTTGACCTCTCCTGATCTAGATGCTGTTGTAGTTGTCACCAGGTTAACGTAGGTTGTCGCCAGGTAACGTAGGTTGTCGCCGGTGCTGACTTTATTTTTCTGTTGTTGTTAAAGTAATCATTCTATTTCAAATTTTGTATCGAAGGGGGGTCGAGTCGCCGGTTTTTCGGCGACCTGCAACGACTATGACAGCCACCGGCAGTCGCCTAAAAATAGCCTAAATGGAACAAGCCCTTAATAATAAAGGGCTCTGAAGAAGGGTCTCGACCCGAAACGTCGCCTATCTCCTTCGCTCCTTAGATGCTGCTGCACCCGCTGAGTTTCTCCAGCTTTTTGTGTAACCCTTAATAATACAATGTGTGCATTTGCAATTGCTCAGATAATGAAACAATCTGTCCCACACAGTAGGATTTATATAATATTCAGAGTTGGGCTGGGAATTATAATTGAGGGAAATAAATGGCAATTATTATCGACCTTTCATTGAGATGTAGTGTAATTACTTTATTGAAGACTCTACCATCTGGATTATAGAATCATAGTTGAGCAGAAATGCGACTGGACCAATTGGATAAATGCTATGACTTCAAGAATAGATCAGATATTGGGTATTCTGCCTTAAGTGATTCCATTTTGCTTTCTACAAAGAATATGTTGGAGCTCTCCCTTTATCTGGATAAGTGCAGCACCAAGTACAGGTAGTTCTATGTTAACGGTAGAAACTAAATGCTGGAGTAACTCAGTGGGACAGGCAGCATCTCTGGAGAGAAGGAATGGGTGACATTAATGCAGGCTTCAAGAACGTGAACTCGATTTAGCATGATTTTTCTGAATTAGAGAATGCTATCAAATTTGCACAGGCCAAATTGGTTTTAACCAGAAACTAGAAAATTGCTTAAAGGTTATTTTGGAAATTGACAAGCAGAAAAAGCTGTCTAGAAAAACTGTTTCCATGTAATATCCCCAAAGTAATACAATGTCATTAACTGTTAAGAACCCATCTGCGAACTTATCCAAGATTGGATATTAAAATTGACATGCAATTGCTTCTATTGACACTTGTACAATGATACTCTATTAAGCAATGTAACATGCAGCTTTTGCATTTTTAACGGTGACAAACATAAACTTATGGCTATGAATTTATTATTTTTTTAAAGAATTTTCAATACTTCTGTGGTAATAATCATTTTGTTATTGATAGTCTGAAACTCTAGCCCCTAATACTGATCCTTCCCCCCCCCCCCGATTGACACAATTGCTTTTATAACACAATTTGCTATAATGAGCATACCTTGTAGTATATACTGCAGTTTCCTAGGAGAGCAACAATTGAGTTATGGCAGAACTACCTATACACTCGGCAGCCAATGCCATCCGGAGCAGAAAATGGTCATTGATAAAGATTCTAAACACCAGCTTGGATGTTAATTTCTTCCACCATTGCAGCAACAGCCCAGGGCACCTTCAATAGCTCTCCTCATCTCCACTCTCCAGTGAGCCGTGATCATATGAATTTCTACATTTCTTCATTATCACTGGGTCCAAATGCTAGAACTTCCTCTCTGATAGCACTACTTTCACTGTATGGATAGCAATGGTTCAAGACAAGAGCACCACCGTCTCAAGCCGTTAGGGATGTATAATAAATGCTGGCCGTACCAATGTTTCCCGCTTGCAAGAAATGAATTTAGACTACTCCAGGTATTTCCAGGTCAACATAACAGATTCTTGCTGCATAGATTCTTGTCACAATATAAGTAGCATTTTCTCTTCCATTTCCCTGCCCACAAGATTAAACTCTTGGACAAGCATTGGTCCAGGCATTCTATGGTGCAATATTGTTCAGCATAAAGCAATTAAAATGTGATTATTTTGCCTGAGTGAAACGTAATATCAACCATAATGGTGCTGGTTGATGGGCAAAATATCTACCATAAATGACACCTGGTGTAGCTGGTTAGTAAACAAAAACTGTTGAGGGGCACGAGGCAAAATAGGTTACAGGGAATAAGAGGGAAAGGAAATGGATAGAGATGCACGGATCAACGGGTCTAATTACCTCCTTCTATGTCATGAGAAATGTCAGCTCATTTCATGTCACTTCCTAAATTCAACCAGACATGAGTCACAACCCTGAAGCAATTTCTATGCCAGATGTACAAGCAATTATATATAATCCCCCACTATGACCTCCCTCAACAAATGCATAAACTCCACCACAAATTTCCGATTTTGCTCCCAAACCCCAAGTTCACAATCACCTGACCCCCACATCTGCTTGATGCGGATCTCACTCCCATTCACTGAATAGCCTCTTGTCCCTGGCATTCCTCAAAGATGATCCTTGGTTAATTATTGACCTGATTCTTCCCAATAATCTGCACCAGGACCCAAGGTGCAGCCTCTAATCATTGCCTGTTCCATTCTTCAATCACAGCACGGGCACAATCAGGCCCATAGCCTATCCCCAAACTCTCCTTTGATCGAATGACAAAGTGGCATATTTCTGTAACTGAAAATATGAAACCTTTGTTATCCATCATTTGTTTTGGTATTGGACCTTTTGAGTGCATTCGAAAGTCTATGCCATTTTCTCTACTCTAGTTTTCTTATCCACCATTACCTTTGGAGTCATGGAGTCATATAGCTCAAAACCAGGCCCTTTGGCCCAACGTACTCATGCTGACCAACTGCTCCCTCAACCTAGTCCAACCTGCCCGCATTTGGCCCATAAACCTTTCCTGTCCATGTACCTGTCCTTTAAATGTTGTTATAGTATGTGCCTCATCCATCTCCTCTGGCAGTACATTGCCTATGCAGGCACTCCCTGACTTATATAAGCATCGCCTGGGATTGCTGCTCTTCAGGTTTTGGCCACTGTTGGTGCGACAGTGGAAAGCGAGCGAGAATGAGGGAGGCAGTGGAGAGCAATTGCTGGTCAAGTCGCCTACATCTTCCACAAAGTGCACCAGCGAGCCTGTCTTTACCAGCTGCCGCATAATCAGGTTGACACGCTATTGTTGCAGTCATGGTGTAGCCTCTGGCCAACAGCACTTTCTTCGAGCTGCCACCACTGACAGGACGTGCCCCAAGGTGGGCTATGTTAGCAACTGCAGTGGAGAAGGAGGGGAGTGCGACAGTAGATGGGGTAGCAACAGAGCGGACAAAAGCAATGGCTGACAGAAACCCGCGACAGCTGGCAAGAGGGGAGGGAATCCCACAGTGACCGAACACATCCTGTCGATGGTGGCGGCCCACAGAAAGCACTGTCAGTCACGAGCTACAATGTAAGCTGCAATAACAGCTGCGTCAACTGGAGGGTGCTGCAGCTGGTGAAAATGGGGAGAGAATCCAGAAATTGGAGGTGCAAAGGGACTTGGGAGCACTAATGCAGAATCACCAAACAGTTAATCTGCAAGTTGAATCAATAGTAAAGAAAGCAAACTCAATGATAGCATTAATTTCAAGAGGGCTTGTATACAAAAACAGGGATGTAATGCTGAGGCTCTATAAGGTGCTGGTAATGCCGTATATGAAATATTTTGAACAATTCTGGGCACCATATTGGAGGAAGGATGTGCTGACTCTGGAGAGGGTCCAGAGGAGGTTTACAAGAATAATCCCAAGAATGAGTAGGTTAACCTATGATGAGTGTTTGTCAGCACTGGGCCTGCACTCGCTTTGAAGAATGAGGGGCAACCTCGTTCAAACATGCAGAAATACTTGGATAGAGTGGATGTGGAGAGGATATTTCTACCAGTGGGAGAGTCTAGGACTAGAGGTCCTAGAATTAAAGGATGTTCTTTTAGGAAGGAGATGAGGATAAATTTCTTTAGTCAGAGAAATATGAATCTGTGGAATTCACAGAAGCCTGTGGAGGAAAGGCAGTGGATATTTTTTAAGGAAGAGATAGATAATTTATTGATTAGTACAGGTGTCTGAGGTTATGGGGAGAAGGCACGGGAATGTGGTTAGAAAGGAAGGATAGATCAGCCATAATTGAATGGTGGAATAAATTTGATGGGCTGAATGGCCTAATTCTACTATCACTTATGACCTTATGATATTTTGTTTTTTACTCTTATGTTGATTTCGACTAGCATAAAATCTGACTTACATGAGGGTTTACAGAACATAACCCTTACATAAAGCAGAGAGTCTGTACCCACCACCCCTCTATGTGTTGCCCCTCATATTCCAATGTAATCTTTCCCCTCTCACCTTAAACATATATCCTTTGGTTATTGATCCCTCTACTCTGTGCATCTACTATATATGTTGCCCTCATAATCTTATACACCTCTAAAAGATCATCCCTCATCTTCCTGCATTCCATGAAATACTCCTAGCCTGCCCAACCTCTCCCTATATCACAAGCCCCGAAGTCCTGGCAACATCCTCATTAATCTTCTCTGCATTCTTCCTAACTTAACAACATCCTTCTATAGCAGGGTGAGTAAAACTAAACTCCAAATGTAGCCTCAATAATGTCTTGTATAACTGTAACATAACAATTTACTTTCCCAAACAGTTTGTATGACTGGTTAGACACAACCTACCCTTTTGAAAAGCTGATTTATCTGTTAAATTTCCAGTTTCTGTATATTTTATTATTACAACTTTAAAGAGGGGTTCTGGTTCACTCCCACATTAAATTTGAAGCTTTCACAACAAAAATAAATTTGTAATTTCAAGTCCCTTCATTGTGAAATTAATTTCAAAAGTTATCTGGCACAATGGCAAGATTAAAAGTCAATCTGTTTCCCTAATATCTTTATTGGTTGATTACCAAAATATCGTGATTGCTGATTGAAAATCATGGCCAACACCAAGCCTCGAATTGTACCAGATAAACTTTGGTTCTTTGTTCAGTAAGAGCAGTTATAGGAAAATATCAAAAAATTTTACTCGATTAATATCTACTAAATTAAGGCATATTTCCTTGGATAAAAAAGTAGAGATATAAAATTATCATTATCGTTAATCTAGTTGTGCATATACCAACTGATTTCTGCACGGCAAGAGCAATAGATCAGAAAATGTAATCTACTGGAAAACTAACTGCAACTCATCTATAATTGCTGATAATTTTTTAGAGATTAAAATGCATGGATAACTATGAAGACAACAATTGCATTCAGCAAGCAGTTCATCATCAGGCAAGAAAAGTCGTTAAAATGTCATTGCATTTTATAATTTAAATCTTCTTGCTTTCAGCATGTGCCACAATTTGCTCTAACCAAGCAGGCATAAGAGGCTAAATTTATTGCCTCTAAAACATGCAGGGATTCATGCACACAATTAATTCCTATCCAATCAGGAAAATTCAGAGACACATCAAATTTGTCATGATAATATCTACCCAGCTAGCGTGAGTATAGGGAACATAGAACAGTACAGAACAGCACACAAAAATACTTTTTGGATCAAGATATATGTGCCAAACATGATGCTGAATTAAACTAATACCTCCTGCTTGCACGTGATACATATCACTTTATGCCCTGCATAATTCACATGCCAATCAAATTTCTTAAATGCCACTAATCGTAGCTGCTTCCACCAACATCCTTAATAGCACATTCCAGACACCTACCAGTCTCTGTATAAAAAATATTGCCCGACACTACTCTTTTAAACTTTCCCAGTCTCAATTTCGAGCTATGCCCTCTCGTATTTGATATTTCCACCCTGGAAAACAATTCTGACTGTTTACCCTATAGATTCTATCATAATTTTATGAACTTATATCAGTTCTCTCCTGAACCTCCTATGCTCCAGAGAAAATAATCCATGTTTGTCCAATCTATTTTTATAGATTGCACACTCTAATCCAGGCAACACCCTGGTAAATCTATTCTGCACCCTTCCAAAACCTCCATACCCTTCCTATAATGGCGTAACCTGAACTGTACAATTCTTCAAATGCAGCCTATCCAAACTCTGACAAGGCTGAAATTAGACTTTCCTGACTCTAATACGGAATGCCTGACTAACAAAGAAGCATTCCACGTGTCTTCCATATAACCATATACCAATTACAGCACGGAAACAGGCCCTCTCGGCCCTTCCATTCCTTGCCGACCATTTATTTTCCCCTAGTCCTATCTACCTGCATTCAGACCATACCCCTCCATTCTCTTCCCGTCCATATACCTATCCACTTTACTTTTAAATGTTAAAATTGATCCTGCCTCCACCACTTCTGCTGGAAGCTCATTCCACACAGCCACCACTCTCTGAGTAAAGTGTTCCCCCTCATGTTACCCCTAAACTTCTGTCCCTTAATTCTCATGTCATGCCCTCTTGTTTGAATCTTCCCTACCCTCAATGGGAAAAGTTTATCCACGTCAACTCTGTCTATCCCTTTCATCATTTTAAAGACCTCAATCAAGTCCACCCTTAACCTTCTGCGCTCCGAAGAATAAAGACCTAACTTGTTCAATCTTTCTCTGTAACTTAGTTGCTGGAACCCAGGCAACATTCTAGTAAATCTCCTCTGTACTCTCTCTATTTTGTTGACATCCTTCCTATAATTAGGCGACACTCTATTTCCCACTCACATGTTTGCTGCTTTTAGGGTGAAATGAACTTAGATCCCAGGATCCCGCAGTACACCAGTGCTGTCAGGGTCCTGCCATTTATTGTGTGCTTTCCCAGTAGATTTCACCGTCAAAACTGCAGCACCTCACATTGTCTGCATTAAACTCCAGTTGCCAATTCTCTGCCCATATCTACATCATGCTGTATCCTCCGACAGCCTGCTTCATTGTCCTCAGCTACACCAATATTTGTCTTGGCTGCAAACTTACCAACCAACACATCTACATTTTTGTCCAACCCATGTATTATATATCATAAACATCAGAGGTTCCAGCACAGATCTCAGAGGAAATCCGCTGCTCACATGCTTCCATCCAGAATAACACCCTTCCACCATTACCTTCTGTCTTCTATGGGGAAGCCAGTTTGTCTGAAGAAGGGTCTCGACCCGAAACGTCGCCTATCTCCTTCACTCCTTAGATGCTGCTGCACCCGCTGAGTTTCTCCAGCTTTTTGTGTAACCCTTGAATCCAAACTACCTGTTCGCCAAGGATTCCACCCATGTTAATCATCTGGTTCAGCCCACCATGAAGTATTTGTTCAAATGCCTAGTGAAGTCTATGTAGACAACATCCACTGCCTTACCCTCATCAGTCACCTTCATCACCTAAGCCAGATGTGATGCCATAATTCTGGTAGTTGCTGACTTTTGCCCGAGATGCCACCCCTTCCATCAGTATGGATTGAATTGAATTGCTTTATTGTCACATGTGACAAGTCACAGTGAAGTTCTTTGCTTGCATACCCAAGGTATGCATATGGTCACCTATAAAGTGGCGCCGCGATGGCAGCCTCGCCAACAGTATGTCTGTCTTTTTGCCTTTTTTTCGTTATTTTTAGTGTGTTTTAAAAGTATGTGTTAATGTTCACCATCGAGGAGCTCGCAGTTTTAGGTCGAATGCCTATTATCTGGTCAAATGTCAGTATGTCGGGAGCTCCAAACAACGCAGAAGATTTCAACCAGCCTCGACCCGGGGTCCGATCGTCCGGCGCGGGATCATCCAATGCGGGAGGTCAATCGCCTCGACGCAGAGGGCCTGACTGCCAGCTACGGGAGCCAAAATAGCCCCATCAATGGAAGGCTCAAGGCCCCCGACCGCAGGAGAACAAAGAAGGGAAGAGATCGAACTTCTTTTCGCCTTCCATCACAGTGATGAATGTGGAGAAGTCACTGTGGTGGATGGTGATTTTAAAATGTATTTTGTGTGCTTTGTTGCTTTTTATTGGTATGACTTTATGGCAAATCAAATTCCTCGTATGTTTGAAAACATACTTGGCGAATAAAGTATGATAATGATTATGATTATTATGATAAAAGGCGCTTACAAAGTTACAATTTCCCTTCCCCCAATGCCAGGTCCCCCTTTGTCCTCCCGCCCTCCCCCCCCCCCCCCCCCCCTCACTGCGTCCTCTCATGTCGGGTCCTCCTTTGGTCCTTCCCTCAGCAGTGGCGTCCTTCACTTCCTCGTGTCCGTCCTCGCGCCATCATCGACCGCCGCACCGACATATCCACTAACGGTGCCGGGTCCTCTCAGAACGTCGCCATGGCGCGACCTGTGCCGCAGCCACGGGCTCCGCCAACCCATGACGTTCCAGTCCACGAGGCCCAGGCTCCTACCCGTGAGTCTCTATCTCCGACTTGCGAGGCCCAGGCCACGAGGCTCCGGCCTACACTTCTCAGCAGCACCTCCGGAAGGCGTTTGCTGCGGCGGCACCAGTATTAAAAACAGTGCACTTGTATGAGAGGGTGATAGCCACAGGAGAATCCTGCACTGCCTTTCATGATGGTCACCCATCTTTCTGGCTGAACCTTGAACCTGGCAGGCCACTGTCCTGAATAGTGTCTATCACCCCCCCTCTGCCTCATATATTCTCTTCAGTGTGTCCAACTGTCGCTCCAACTGACCCATGTGGTCTTGGAGGAGTTGGACCTGGAAACAAGTCCGGCAGACCCAGTCTTCAGGGTCACAAGACTGCTCCAGGATTTACCACATCTATCAGGAGGAGCACACACTCCATTGACTTCCATAATTGCCCCCTAAACACACTTAGAAAGAAATCCAGCAGACTTAAGAGCAAATAAATCTTGAACACTGTGCCTTGATTCTGTGCGCAGGTTTAGTTGACCTACCAGCAGCAAAGCAACCCCACTCAAAAATAGGTTGCACCAATATTGGCACTCTGCTACTGTCCAAGTCATTTTTACTTGCTGCTTAGGCTGTTAGGTCTGATCAACAACGTCATGCGCGCACTCAAACAATTAAACTGTGTTGGCTCCTCTTCTCTGCTGCCAAGTCCTTAAAAACAACTTGCCATGTCATTGGACAGCTCATTGCCTTAAGAGAGTCCCAGTTTAAAGGTCTAAAAGCACATGGTAAGGCAAGCTACACTAATTAAAGTGGAGGTGCAACGTGGTGCTGGGAATCAGCAAAGATAGCAGCAATTTGTCAAAGGCCTAAAGGCACAACAGGGAAGAGAGGCATCTCTATGTTTTTCCCATGCTATTCTCGATGCTTTGGTGCAAGAGGTTTGAAAGGGAAATATGCTGCTCCAAACATAGCGAGCAGCAAGTCGGCCACACACGCAGAAGACTGTGAATACATAGGGGTTGTCCCTAATTCCCTAAGAATCTGGGTGATGTAAAAAAATGTTGTCAAGGTCAGTGAAAGCGTCTTCAAAAGTCTATGCCATCAACTACGCTACGCAACTGTTATTTCCTCACTCTACTCCAACTATCATTAATCTGCGTCATCATGATTTACATGCCCCATTAATTACCAACACTGGCGTGGCCTGTGCAGAATTTGCAATCAATGGTGAGCAGAAACCACTGAAGTTGACAGTGCCCTCGTGCCTTTGGTGCTCCTTCTCACATATCACTTCATCCTCATCCCACCATCTTTTTGGATATGCACAGTTCAGGTGCGAAAAGCGAAGGCCCCTACTGTCTGCATCGATCACCTATCCCTTCACCACCACCTTTGTTTTCTGCCTTTCTCCTGTGAAATACACAAGAACTGTAACATACCCAGTCAGTGTTAGGATGACAATAAGAGTGAAGATGTGAGCAAAATGAGTTTGCTTGATTTATTACTTCCAGCCAACAACTCAGATATTAATAATTCATTTCGGACAAGTGCCAGCCCTTCCAAAGGGGGAGTTTGCATGAGATCCGCTGCAGAGAGCTGTGATGAGACTAATCCGGCAGCCTAAAGGAAAAGGTTGATAATGCTTGGACCATTGGCTGGGCGACCAAGAAGCCAGGAATGTAGCAGTCCAGCACCAATTTCAAACAGGGTTTAGTGCATAACTTGGAATCTTCCTTTCCAGCATGAGAACCACAAGCAACTCCATCAGCACCTTTCCTAAGGCAATGACAATGCAGTGCTTCATCATCAAAATGTCACCTTCCAAAGATCTGGATACTGCAGTGAAAGCTCAGGCTTGTGTTGTGTGAGCTTAGTTTGCAGACATTATAGCTGTACATGCCATGCTCGAGGGAATTTGCAAGGGGTCACAGCGGTGCAGCAATCAGTCCTCCAACTCCTAAAATGCTCCATGTGTTGCCTTGGGAAAGTGCCAGTCACTTGGAGAGTCGGGTACCCAGTATCTTTCCTCACTTGCATTCCACCTGCTGCCACACTGGCGCAACACTGTAGTAGCCTGTCAGACAGCCAGCGCCGACTGCTGCTACATATGCTGGGAAGAGCAGATTCTGATCTTAAGCCAGCGCTGCTGTGGGCCACCGTCTGACAAAAGGTGAAATCTGCTGATTGTTAAAGCTTTTTAAAGTCTTGGAATGCTTCTAACATTCAAAACCTATTAAAAATGAAATAAGTAATTAAATACTTCTGGATAATTTGTAATATAATGAAAAACACTGCAGGAAACAAAAAAAATCGTGATGTACTTCAGCTTAAATTTCTTCTCTACAGCTGTTGAGTGTCTGCTGAACTGCGATGAACAGGTCTCTCAGCATACGTGTGGGGAAATCTCAGCCGTTTGTTCTCTACCATTGGATTCCGGGCAAAGTCTAGCAGTGAATCATACTGATGAATTTTGCTGCTGGAATCTGTCAGCAGGTTCACGACCTCCTCACGGGCATAAATAGACCAATTGTACAAAACGTAATGACAATTATGACCATAAACATCAAAGGTTCATTGCTGAACTGCAGCATTTATCTCCAGTTTCCACATGAGAATGTACAAGACATGGTAAGTAAGTTTGCAGATGCCACAAAAATTGATGGTGTTGTAAACAGTTAAGATGGTTATCAAGAATTATAGTTCAACTCTAGTTGCCGAGGAATGGCAACTAGAGTTTAATCCAGATAAGTGCATTTTGGGACATCAAACCTTCGCAGTGAACAGTAGGACCCAGGGATTGTTGTAGAGCAGAGGGATCTTGAAGTATATGTACGTGGTTCCCTGAAAGTGGCGTTGCAAGCAGATAGGGTAGGGAAGAAGATTTTCGGCACGTGGCCTTCATCAGTCAGGAAATTGAGTACAGATTTTGGGACGCTATGTTATAGTTGTACAAGATTGGTCAGGCCGCACTTGGAGTATTGTGTTCAGTTTTGGTCTTCCTGCTATAGGAAAGATGCCATTTAATTGTGAGAGTGCAGAGAAGAGAAGATGTACAAGCACGCTGCCATGACTGGAAGGTCTGGGCTTTAGGGAAAGGTGGAGCAGGCTAGGACTTTATTCGGAGAGTTGGAGGCTAAGGAGTTTACATGGTAAATGGTAGGGAATTGAGGAATGCTGTGGAACAGAGGGATCTAGGAATAACTGTGCATAGTTCCCTGAAGGTAGAATTGCATGTAGATAGGGTGGTAAAGAAAGCTTTTGGTGTGCTGGCCTTTATAAATCATTGCAGCAGGTGGAATGCAAGTGAGGAAAGAGCATTGAATATAGGAGTAGGGAAGTAATGTTAAAATTGTACAAGGCATTGGTAAGACCAATTCTGGAGTATGTTGTACAATTTTGGTCGCCTAATTATAGGAAGGATGTCAACAAAATAGAGAGAGTGCAGAGGAGATTTACTAGAATGTTGCCTGGGTTCCTGCAACTAAGTTACAGAGAAAGGTTGAACGTTAGGTCTTTATTCTTTGGAGCATAGAAGGTTAAGGGGGGACTTGATTGAGGTCTTTAAAATGATGAAAGGGATAGACAGAGTTGACGTGGATAAGCTTTTCCCATTGAGGGTAGGAAAGATTCAAACAAGAGAGCATGACATGAGAATTAAGGGACAGAAGTTTAGGGGCAACATGAGGGGGAACCTCTTTACTCAGAGAGTGGTGGCTGTGTGGAATGATCTTCCTGCAGAAGTGGTGGAGGCAGGATCGATTTTAACATTTAAAAGTAAAGTGGATAGGTATATGGACGGGAAGGGAATGGAGGGGTATGGTCTGAATGCCAGTAGATGGGACTAGGGGAAAATAACTGGTCGACACCGAGAAGACCTATTTCCGTGCTGTATTTGTTATATGGTTATATGGTTATAGGAGTGATATCATGGAGGTATATAAGACTATGAGGAGGAGAAATAGGTGGGGGAATCAAGAACTCGAGGTTACTAAATTAAAGTAAGAGGAGAATGATTTAATAGGAACTTGAAAAGCAATGTTTTCGCACAGAGGGGGTGGGTATACGGAACGAGCTGCCAGAAGTAGTAGTTAGACCAGGTACAATGATAACATTTAATAGACATGCACATGGATAGCAAAGATTAGAGCAATATGGGCCAGGCATGGATGAGGCATCTTAGAAGGCATGGACAAAATGGGCCAAAGGACCTGCTTCCCTGCTCTATGACTATGTGACACTATGACCAGGATCCAGGTACAGTCTAATTGATGGTTTATAAAAAGGTTTCTTGTTTTTCTATTCTTTGCTCCTAATTACAAATGCTTGTGCAATTTAAAAGGCCTTCTCTACTTCTCGGAAGAACATTGATAGCTGACATTTTGTGTCAGAATCCTTCTTCTGACTGATTATAGTTGGGGGGAGGGGGTGGGGAGAGAAAACTAGATGAGAGGTGGTGGGAGGTCAAAATCAGGCAACAGGTAAGGAGGGATTTTGATTTTGCAGATGGTTGGACTATAGCCTAAGAAGTGCGATAAAAAGGATAAAAGCATGAAATATGAAGCTAGAGGAAGGAACAAAGGTGGGAGAGGATGAGGGAAGGGGATAGAGAAAAGTGGGTGTACATCTAGGTGGGGCACAAGGAAAAGAGATGGCAAGAGGGGAATGGGGGAAAAAAGGAGGGGTCGAGGAGGGTGGTGGTGTTTGTCGGCTACTTAACTGAAATTGGAGAATTCAATGTTCTTAACATTGGGCTGTAAGCTACCCAAGTGAAATATGAGGTGCTCGTCCTCTAGTTTGCACATGGTCTCACTCTGGCAATGGAGGAGGTCCAGGACAGAAAGATATGTATGGGAAAGGGAAGGGTCCCATTCCCACACAGACCCATTTTCCCTTTCACCTTCCCTCATCCCCTTCTACCTATATTCCTTCCTCTGGCTTCATATTTTACACTATTTTCAGAAAGGCATTTGATAAGGATTCGAATGATCAGCTGCTCTGGATGGTTAGATCACATGGGATCCAGGGTTAGAAAATTGGCTTCATGGAAGGAAGCAGATGGTGATGGAAGGTTGTTTTTCAGACTGGAGCTTGTGACTAGTGATGTGCCTCGGGGTCAGTACTGGACCGGGGTGGAAGATTGCAACCTTCTCGTGGTGCGCCCTGTTATGACTAATGCAAACAACTCGACGTGCACAAACAGAAGATCAAATAGAACAAGTTGTCCTACAACTTTAGGCTGTGCATGCCATACAAAAGAAGAAGTGTTGGACCCATTGTTGTTTGTCATCTATATCAATGAGTTAGATGAGAATGTACAAGGCATGATCAGTGAGTTTGCAGATGGCATTATATTTGGTAGTATATAGATAGTGAAGATGCTTATATAAAATTACGGCATATAGAGTCTGCTGGGCATATGGGCTGAGGGATGGCAATTGCAATTTAATGCAGATAAGTGCGAGGTATTGCATGGAGGGAAGTCAAACCAGACCAGGATCTTCACAGTGAATGGCAGGCCCCTGGGGAGCGTTGTAGAGCAAAGGGATCTAAGAGTGCAGTTACACAGTTCCTTGAATGTAGCAAAGAGATAAATAGGTTGGTCAAGAAGGCTTTTGGGATATTGGCCTTCATCAGTCAGGGTACTGTATAATTGTAGGGATGTTATGTTATGGTTGTACAGCGCTTTGGTGAAGCTGCATTTGGAGTATCGTGTTCAGTTTTGGTCACTGTGCTATAGGATGTATGTTGTTAAGCTAGAAAGATGCCAGCGAAGATTTATAGTATGAGGTTGTTGCCAAGATTATAGCGAGGTTAGGCAGACTAGGACAGTATTCCTAGTGGTGTATGAGGCTGAACGTATAGAGGTGTATAAAATCACGAAGGGAATAGATAAGGTGAAAACTGTCTTTTACACGGAGTCTAGATTGAAGAACCAAAGGACATAGATTTGTGAGAGGGGAAAGATTTAATAGGAAGCCGCAGGGCACCTTTTTTCTTACACAGAGGATTGTGGATATATGGAATGAGCTGCCAGATGAGGTAGTTGAAGGAGGTAAAATAACAACATTAAAATAAGTTTGAAGTAGTAAATGCATAGCATAGGTTTGAAGGAATATGGGTCAAACGCATGTACGTAGAACTAATTTAGATGTGGCATTTTGGTCAGCATGGCCAAGTTGAGCCAAAGGAAATTTCTGTGCTGTATCACCCTATCTCTAACTTTATATATTTTAATAGAAACATAGGAAGTTGGTGCAGGAGTGGGAGATTCAGATCTTTGATATGTCATTCAATATGATCATGGCTGATCATCCAGAATCAGTACCCAGTTCCTGTTTTTTCTCCATATCCCTTGATTCTGTTAGCCCAAAGAGCTATATCTAACTCTCTCTTGAATACATCCTGCAAATTGATGTCCAATGCCCTCCGTGGCAGAGAATTCCACAGATTCACAACTCTTGGTTCTTGGTTACTTGGTCCTCCAAAATATTCCAACTGGAATATTCCAAACTGGAATTTTCACCCAGAGATCCAGCTCTCTGGGTGAAAATGTATTTCCCCATCTCAGTCCTAAATGGCCTACCCCTTATTCTTAAATTGTGACCCCTGGTTCTGGACTCACCCAACATCGGGAACATTTTTCCTGCATCTGGTCTGTCCAATCCCTTAAGAATTTTATATGTTTCTATAAGATCCCCTCTCATCCCACTAAATACAAAATCAAAAAGTCAAAGTAAACTTCAATTTTATTCATCACATACACCCGAAGGTGCAGTGAAATGAATTTGCCAGGAGCAATACACTTAAAAAGAACACACAATACACAATAAAATTAAACACAAACATCCACCACAGCATTCTTCACTGTGGTGGAAGGCAACAAAGTTAAGCCAGTCCTCCTCCTTTGTTCACCTGTGGTCGGGGCCATCAACCCTCTGTAGTCGCCGCTATGAACGGCCCGATGTACAGGCCTTCTCGTCGGGATGATTGAAACTCCGACATCAGGACGGTCGAACACACGCAACGGCTTTGAGGTCCTGAATCGACACTTTCCTACCGGAGACAGCGGCTTCAGGATGTTATGGGCCGCAGGCCGGCGGTTGGAGTTCTTCTCCGACGATCCCCGGCAAGGGATCCCAGGCTCCGGATGGCATATCCACGCCACGCCCGCGGCTAGAAGCTTCGCAGACCGCAGCTACAGGATGTCACAGGCCGCAGGCTGGTGGTCGGAGCTCTTCTCCAGCAATCCCCGCCGTGGGATCCCAGACTCCGGATAGTAACTCCACGCCATGCCTGCGGCTAGAATTACAGTGAATACTAGACTAAGTGGGATCCATTGGGTTCCAGCATCTCACGGGAGGGCTGGTCCCCCAACACAATATTCCACCTTTCCACCAATTCCAATATTGGTGGCCGCGGGGGAAGGGGGGGGGGGGCTCTCTGGAACGCTAATATGGGTGTTGTGGGCTGAAGGGACCGGTTTCCAGAGGGCTATTATGGACATTGTGGGCCAAATGGATTATTTGGCTGGTGACTCAGTCACTCAAGCCTGTTGTGCTGGCAGCACACTCACTCACAGCTGGTGCGCAGTCAGTTGACTCACGGTTATTTCAAGCAGGATGCAAGGCCACCAAATTCAAGTGCAGTTTCTTACCACTGCAGGCAGGGTGCAAGGCCACAAAATTAAAGTGCAGTTTCATACCATTTCAAGCAGGGTGCAAGGCCATTAAAGACAGCGAGTCATGACCTCTCCCCTCCTCCATCTTGCAGAGACTGAGCCATACCAACACTTCTGGGTTTTATAGTCCCTCCCCCCCTCTCACCAGAAAGGGCATGGCCTTCGTGGCATGATTGACAGGGGACAGAATCTCAACATTTTTTAAACACTGATAACTTTTATTTTTCATCGATGGGAAAAATGCTCGGCACCTGATGAGTGGAGGGGGACTCTGAGTAAGATGGCCAACAATCACAGCCATACGTGGTAGTGTTTTTTCTAAAATCAATATAAAGCGCAAACAGGATTAGTCTTTTGCTTCGTCTTCAGGATTCAGGATTGGTCAAGATTAGACTTTTAATTATATACAAAGGAAGGCAACTTTAATTAGGGAAGGCAACTTTAATTAGGCAACACTGCTTTCACATTTCCAAACCAAAGGCAACACAGCTTTCGCATTTCCAAACCAAAGGCAACACAGCTTTAGCATTTCCAAACCAAAGGCAACACAGCTTTCGCATTTCCAAACCAAAGGCAACACAGCTTTAGCATTTCCAAACCAAAGGCAACACAGCTTTCGCATTTCCAAACCAAAGGCACACAGCTTTAGCATTTCCAAACCAAAGGCAACACAGCTTTCGCATTTCCAAACCAAAGGCACACAGCTTTAGCATTTCCAAACCAAAGGCAACACAGGTTTAGCATTTCCAAACCAAAGGCAACACAGCTTTAGCATTTCCAAACTATATTTACAAACCACATTGAGGGCACTGACAGGTCAGTAAAACCACTCAGAGTTTAGTAGACATGTGTTCAGTGTTATTCACAGCTCAGAGTGAGAGACGTCACCCTCTCGCTCCCTCCAGCTTGCAGAGACTGACCTAGGCACTCAACACATCCGGGTTTTATAGTCCCTCCGGATGTAGTGTGGCCTTCGGGAGAGAGAATCTCAACATTTTGTAAAGACTAATAACTCTTTTATTGTGAATCGATGGGAAAAATCCTCTTGTCCTGCGCAGCGGAGGGGGACTCTGGGTAAGATACTTACAGCAGTAAGTAGCAGCGTTTTATCTAAAATCAATATACAGAACAACAGGAAGTAGTCAAGATCAGACTTTTAGTAATATCGATAAGCCCAGTCGATCCATTCCTTCATCATATCTCAGTCTCGCCATCCCAGAAATTACGCTGAACCTACATTGCACTCCCTCAATAGTAAGAATGGCCTTTCTCAAATTAGGAGACCAAAACTGCACAGAATAATCCAGGTGCGGTCTCACCAGGTCCCTGTACAACTGCTGTAGGACCTCCTTGGCCCTATATTTAAATCCTTTTGCACCTCCCCTTTTCCTAATCTGACATCACTCATATAATAATCTCCCTTCCTGTTCTTGCCATCATAATTATCCATATTATCCTGCATCTGCAAAGCATCTGCCCACTCACCTGACCTATCCAAATCACCCTACAGACTCATTGCATGCTCCTCGCAGCTCACACTGCCACCCACCTTTGTGTCATCTGCAAACCTGGAAACGTTACATTTAATTCCTTTGCCTAATTCATTAAAATATAGTGTAAATAACTGTGGTCCCAGCACTGAGCCTTTCGGCACCCCACTAGTTATTGCCTGCCATTCTGAATAGGACCCATTAATTCCTACTCTTTGATTCCTGTCTGCCAACCAGTTCTCTATCCATGTCAATACCCTACCACCAATATCATGTGCTCTAATTTTGTACACTAATCTCTTGAGTGGGACCTTGTCAAAGGATTTTTGAAAGTCCAAATACACCACTGGCTCTCCCATGTCCATTCTACTTGTTGGATGCTCAAAAAATTCCAGAAGATTAGTTGAGCATAATTTCGTCTTCATAAATCCATGCTGACTTTGACCAATCCTGTCAATGCCTTCCAAATGCACTGCTATTACATCTTTAATAATCTCTAACCTTGATCCAACCATCTGCCATTCAAAAAAACCCTCTCTCCTGTATCCACCTATCACTTGCCAGACTTTGTCCTGTCCCTACTTTTAAGCACATCTACAACAGTCTGAAGTGTCCTGACTTGAAAAGTTGCCTATCAAGTTGAAAAGTTGACTGACCACTGATACATTTGTTTCTTTTTTTTGTAAACTAACATCTGCAGTTTCTTGCTGTTCCTCTACATGTTCTATCACATTTTGCATTTATACTTGTTGCACGTAACTATTTAGAGGTAAATTTCCAAGAGAATTAACTGGCAGTTTTGTTACAGTTTTATATTTTGATACCCCTCTAGAAGTTAGCAAAAAACCAAAGTGCAAAGATGTGCATTATAAACAATTGTGGCATCGGGGATGATGCTGGGTTGATAATGACTACACCGACATTCATAGTAAGGTAAATTTATGTGATATGGTATATTTATTGTAAAAGACAACAATGACGAATAGGTCTGGGTCTGTGTGAGGGTGTAGTCGCTCATTGTCAGTGTGTATACAAAGACGCACTGTAGATCTTAAGTTTGCCCAAGCACTGTTAATCCTGGCCAGTTTGGAGAGGCTAGGACCTTAAAATTGAGTAAAGGCTTCAGGGCTGCTGGACCATTTGGTCAATTTGAAAATGCTCTCAGTAGAACTGGGACACGCTGCAGAGTGGTGCCAGTTTGTCTAGAGCCTAGATCCAAGTTGCAGTAAGAGAATGGGAACATCTGCAGACCCTGGCAATTAGGTGCACAATGCATAGAATGGATTGGATGAATGCAAACCAGACATACACTTCGTAAATAATTGTAAATAATGTTGCAAAGCTTTACTTTACTGAATGTTGATTGGATGAGATATTGAGCCTTGTCCAGTTTTCTTGCATATCAGGGTAAATGTTGCGTTGTTCCGTTCCTCTTAGAAACACTGTTTGAATACAATTAGCCACTGTATTATTGGGTTAGGGAAATGTTTGTCATGTATGGGGTTAATCGATATCTGTAATTGGATTACAAAAAGACCATCCCCATGTGGTTCAGCCCCTCGAGATCCGGGGACCTATAAAAGTCCGCTGCCACGAGGTCCTGCGTCGATCTTCTGGGAGAGCGCTTAGGACTGAGTGACCTTCTACAGTGTCTCTGTTTGAGCAAGGCCTAGAGGGCTTGTTCAGGCAGATACGAGGATCGAACCCACGCTGGTTAAGTATAGTAGTTGAACTGTAATTGTGTTTTGTCAAAATAAAGATTAATTGCGCAAGTGCTTGATTCAGTGGTTTTTGACTGAAACTAGACTGGGGGGGAAACTTAGAACGAGCAATTTACAGCAGCACAGTCTTGGCCGCAAAGGAGACGTTGCCCATCTTGGGCTTATTCTAGCGGTTCAGTCCTCGTCTCAAAGGAGGAGGCATGGCAATTTCAGGCTTTTGTCTGCAGTTCACGTTTGCTCACCAGGTTTGTAATGGCAGCTCAGTCCAGATCTCAAAGGAGGTGTGGCGATCTCTGATTTGTCCCTGCCGTTCACTCTTGCCTCGATCTTGTACACTGGTTGCTCAGTTTTTGCCTTGAAGAGGAGGCACTGGAGGTCTCAGAATTATCGTGATGGCTCAGGCTTAGCCTCAGAGAAGGCGCTGGGTATCTTGGGGTTGTCCCAGCAGTTCAATAATGACCTCGTAGACGAGGTCATCATTGTCTCGGGTTTGCCCCAGCAGCTCAGTCTTCCTCCAAGCCTGCAAAATGGCAACACAGCAAGACACCCTACTTTCTCTCCCTTTCTTTCTCTCGAAAGGGCCTGTCACACCAGCCTGCGATTGCATGCGTCTAGCGCGACCAAACGTGGTCACTTGAGGCCTACGGCCGCGTGGGGCCGGTCCCACTTCGAACCGCGGAGGCGTATGGAATTGTATGGGGCTGGTACCAACATCATGTGGGGCTCCAAAAATCCTAGACTGTTCGAAAATTCTGTGCGCCAATGGCCTGTCGGCCCGCAGGCGCATTGAGGGCGTACGCAGCGTCTTGATGGCGTACGCAGCATCTTGACATCGTTTGCACAATCTTGACGCCATACGCCTAGCGCATGGCTTTGCGCGATGACGTCACCACCCTCGTGCCGTTGCGTGATGACGTCACCGCCCAATTCCGTGTGACGTCCAAATTCACTCGGCCCGCCTCTTGCCCAGCTGATTGGTGAGTATGATGTCGGGACCAGCCCCGCACAACTCCAGAAGCCTCTGCGGTTCGAAGTGGGACCGGCCCCGCGCGGCCATACGCCTCAAGCGACCAGGTTTGGTCGCACTAGACGCATGCAATCGCATGCTGGTGGGACAGGCCCTTTACTATCTTCCTTTCTCTTCTGCTTCCTCTTTGTCTCCCACATCCTGCCTCAACACTTCCCTTTCCTCATGGAATTCTTCCTGCTGGAATTACCTTGGCTTTAAGGAGGAGGGTGACAGGTATCCAGTTGTGCTAATTGGACATGGTTGTTACTTATTTGACTGTGAACTCAGCTCAACCAAGAGCCAGTGTTTTTCCAGCAGCCAAATGCCTTTTTGGTGCCAAGGGTTGACTTCTCCTGGCCAGTCTCTTGACCGATAAGGGGGATCCCGAGGGAGGAAGCATTGTCACACAGTCTAGGAACAATTTCTTTGGAAAATCAGCAATTTATTAATCCACGTTCTTACTTTGCTTGTATTTTATGATCATCAACGCAGTGACCTTTGCTACAAAAATCTTTTCAGAGGTTTTCCAGTTTGTCATGGTGGGGAAACAGGTGTGTGCCTAAGATCCGAGAGTTGAACTACCTGTAGTTCTGCTCCTGGGTCAACCATGGCAGGCTGGTCGAGGGAAAGGTTCCTGGTAAACCACAGCCCATGAAGAAGACTGCAACACTGTAACAGGCAGAGGATGGTGGTTGACCAATTGTTGAAGCACCACACCAGCTCGTAAGGTGGGAGAAGGCTGCACCAGGGAGAGACTGCCAATCATCGTGGAGTCCATGCATTTGGACCCAGTTCTGTCTCTGTCAGGGACATATAGTTGCTGTTTGTGCGGCAGTGTCCCACGTTAAATGATATCGCACACGGGTGCCTACCTGGAGGGACACAGCTGTAATGTCAATGGCTCCAGAATTGGACTCTTCAGCCATCTCAAGACCCACAGAAAAGGACACACCAGGAAAACAAACACACTCAACTTTTATGATCAGTGATGATTACAATAATAAAGAGAAGGAGACAAAGCTATGTGTTAGTTCATCTAAGGCACTAAAGCAGCCCAAGGTAAGCAAACACAACAAACTGCACAACTAGATATGCTACAACTGGCAACATGATGGTGCTCAAAGTTGAACACAGTTGAGAGTTATCGAGCAAACTTGAATTCAAGTCATTCCTATCGACATGACCTTCACATTTTCCAATATCAATTGCAGCACAAGGTATCTGTCATGTCCAGCAACAGCAATACAAACAAACACTCTGAACAGACATTCACGTTGAGGAATATTGACAGATAATTTAGGAAGTAAAAAGCTCCAAGAATGTTTTTAAAATGGAGGGAATTGAAGATCTGGATAAGAACATAGGTTCAGACAAAGGTAAAAATATCATAAAATATATCCGAAACAAAATAATACTATCTTACTATTTTTGTAAAATCTATGGAATGAGTAAATAATTATTCTGTGGGCCTAATAACCTACAGATACAACATTAGCTTTTCAGGCTCGAGAGGTCTTTCAACATTAATTACATTTCTGTGCAATGTCGGGAAGAGGAGGAGGATTTTGGTCATGAGCAAGCAGATGGGGTTAATCTAATTTGGCATCATGGTCGGCACTGACATCATGGGGTCGAAGGGCCTGTTCATGTTTTGTGTTCCATGTGTCTTAGATTTAACCAAGCATCACATACACAAGGATAATTGATAAAATAGTGTTTTTGTCATTTTATTGACTCCATATTGACTCTCAACAAAGGTTGCAGGAGCAGACCTTGCATAAGGACAACAAATCACTGACATCAACCTCTAAATTCCTGATTTTAAATACATCAGGGTGTATTCCTGAAGTTGTTATGGCATATCCCTCATTAATTGACTTAGAGTCCTAACGTTATTGTCATGGTAAATTCTGGGACACCATTTGACACGGATGAAATGCAGGATTTCATTTAGTTCAGGTCACAATGGATGAGGTTTCCTATTTATGAAACCTCTTTCTAAATAAACCAGTATTCTAAATGTAAATACTCTCAGGCATTCTTCTATTTGTCAGCTTTAGATTCGGGTGCTAGTGGTGAAAATCAGTATGCCATGGCTGTGCCGAATACTTCACACTTCCAATCCCAGCACCACAAAGTCTTACTTTTCAGATATCAGTGGAATTTTGTTCGTCAATACTGCCGTACGAAGATTTCAAGCACCTAAGACGTTATCAAGTTACTGGACTAAGTGGGACCTGTTGGGTCCCAGTCACATGGGGCACTTGGTCCCCCTATGCAACCCATTCCACCATGGTGTTGGAGAGGGGGTGGTGTGGGAGAGGGGGAGGAGTGGGGTGTGGGAGGGGGGAGGAATAGTGTGGGAGGTGATGTGGGGGGGTGTGTGGTGGGGGTGGTGTGGGGGGGGAGGTGGGAGAGGTGGGTTAGGTAAGAGAGGGGGGTGGTGTGGGAAAGGAAGGAGTGGTGTGGGAGAGGCAGGGGTAGTGTAGAAGAGAGAGGGTGGTGTGGGGGGGGTGGTGTGGGAGGGGGTGGTAGTGTGGGAGTGGTGGGGGAGGTACAGGAGAGCAGTAAAGGAGGGGTGTGGCGGGGAGGAGCAGTGTGTGGAGAGGAGGGGGAAGGTGAGTGGGGAGGGTGGATGTGGAGGGAGGAGGGGAGGGGGAGGGGGAGGGGGAGGGGGAGGGGGAAGGTGCGGTGTGGGGGTGGGGGGAGGATGGAGGGACACCACACAGCCCCTCCCGACTCCACACAACGGCTTACCCGACTCCACGCAGCACCTCCCGACCCCACAGAGCGGCTTTTCCGACTCTACACAGCCGGATTTTCCCACTCCACATAGCCAGCTTTTCCGACTCCCCACAGCCGGTTTTTCTGACTCCACATAGCCGGCTTTTCCGACTCCACTCTTGCGCACTTAATCAGGACTACTTGCGGACTCAGCCCCACCTCTGGGAGTTTATTCTCCAGCGGGTGCCCAAAGGGGCGTTACCTTCATGGTGATTGACAGGCAAGAAGACCAATCTGCTGATCTCACGATTTTCTAAACCTTCATAACTTTTGTATAATTCCACCGATCGGAACAAAACTTGGTGGGTTGGAGTAGAAGAGAACGGTGAGTAATATCCTATCGATAAAGGGTACTGTTTTTGCGCAAATTCAAAGAAAAGCAAACCGGAAGTGATCAAGATGAGAGTTTTAGTAATAGTTTGGAAAGGAGGTACATGCTGGCACATTGAGACTGTGGATAACATAAACAACACATTTTATATTTTACAGCAAATCTTTTTTTTAAATTCTTACTACATTCTCTTTCTCATCAACTTTCCCCAGATTCTACTATGTACCTACACACTACTATGTACCTACACAATTTACAGTGACCATCTACTATCCCGTATGTATTTGGAACATGGGAGAAAACCAGAGCAGTCAGAGGAAATCCACAAAGTCACAGGGAGAATGTGCAAACTCCACACAGACAGCACAGAGGCCAGGTTGCTGAGTCTCTGGTGAGGTCAGGCAGTGACTCCACTAGTTGCACCACTGTGATTCCCCTAAAGTTTGGTTTCTGAAAAATACCATTACTTTGGCAAGCTTAAAATTAATTATTTCAAATGTATTCTACACTTAATTTTGTTTGGACCTGAAAGTAATACATCATTCCACCCCCTTAATGAAACAACAGGAACACTGTAGTACATTTTAGACATTCAGGACAATGTCCTGGAGCAATGGATCATGTATTCAATCAGAGAACAGTTTGAGACTTTCTCTTATTTATTGACATAGAGTTAATCAGTAATCACATAAAAAATAATCCAAAGTGGTATTCACAATGGGATAAATATTTTATATTGATCCCAAGCTCATTGAAAGCTCAACGGCTTACATCAGTTAAATAGAAGATATTCTGTTGAATAAAAAGGTTCTGTTGGTACAGTCTTAACTATGGAGGTTAAGGAGAAGGCTTATCTTGCAGACATAAGGCATTTAAATTTTCAAAAGACATAAGATTCTATCGAAAAAGTTGTTGTGTAAAATAACATTTACTGGGATGGAGAGGTGATATATATGAAACTGAGATTGATCATTTTTTGTGCACTGTGGGATCCAGTGGATTATTATGATAAACCAGGAAAATGGATGATGTGGAGGATAAACCAGTGATTGACAGATGGAAGATTACAGAAACCACTCGGCTACTTCTTTTTTTTTAAGAGAGATACAACGCGGAAACTAACCTTTCGGCCCACTGAGTCAGCGCCGACCAACGATCCCCACACATTAACACTGTAACATACTAGGGGCAATTTACGCTTATACCAAGAATATAAACCCAAGCCAATTAACCTACAAATCTGTACGTCTTTAGACTGCGGGAGAAAACCAAAGAGCTTGGAAAAAACGCACATGGTCACAGGGTGAACATAAAAACTCCATACAGACAACACCGGTAGTCGGGATCGAACCCGGCTCTCTAACACTGCAAACGCTGTAAGACAGCAACTCTACTGCCGCGCCGCAGTGCCGCCTTCGGTATCTACTCTTTTGACAGAACCAATAGATTTTCAGTGAGCGACGATCATACGGTCCTTTCCAACATCTACCCAAACATCCGCTGTTGCAGTCCATTCTCGCCTACGAATTCTAGCATTTTGCACTTTTCTCACATCCATTCCTTCATAATCTCAAGAATGAATGATTGCAAATTATTTTTCACTGTCTATCAACCTATTGATTTTTGGAAAACCCAGCTGATTTGAATGCTGAGATCTATGTTTTCTGGTTAAAGTACTGTTTATCTATCAACTTAACCGCAAGTTCCACCAGGTATAAATAATTCATGAAATAGATTTCAAGAAATGTGCTCTTCAACTGAATTATCACGTTTCACTTCAAATGAAAACCCATCCCCCATCGCATATGCTCCTCTATTCATTAATTTTGTTGATAAATATGCATTCCCTTACTTCTCTGCTACATCCATAGATTGTTCTTCAGTTACCAAGTCATTATCTTCTGGTTATCCCCCTCCCTCCCCCCTCCCCTCCCCCCCTCCCCTCCCCCCTCCCCTCCCCCCTTCCCCCCTCCCTCTCCCCCCCTCCCCTCCCCTCTCACCCCTCCTCCCCTCCCCAACTCTAATTGGTTTTCATTTGATCTTTAGCATGCTCATGCCTTTCCCCCCCTTCTATAATCAAATTCAAAATCATTCTTAATTAAAAAAAAGAATATACAAACTTGGAGATACATTCCCTTTTCCACTCTTTCAACGTTACCAAAAATGTTCAATGATACAATGTCCTTGCCATTTACTAACCTGAAATATCAGATCCCATTTTAATTAAGTTTTGAATATTTTATGCAACAAAGGACAAACCGAAACAAGTTTAAGAATCATGCATTTGCTTGTTTGGGCATCTCTATAGGTAAACTTGAAAAGAGAAAAATAACATTTTGACCTACAGAAAGTTGCTCTTAATATAACCATATAACCATATAACAATTACAGCACGGAAACAGGCCACCTCGGCCCTTCAAGTCCGTGACGAACAACTTTTTTCCCTTAGTCCCACCTGCCTGCACTCATACCATAACCCTCCATACCCTTCTCATCCATATGCCTATCCAATTTATTTTTAAATGATACCAACGAACCTGCCGCCACTACTTCCACTGGAAGCTCATTCCACACCGCTACCACTCTCTGAGTAAAGAAGTTCCACCTCATGTTACCCCTAAACCTCTGTCCCTTAATTCTAAAGTCATGTCCTCGTGTTTGAATCTTCCCTATTCTCAAAGGGAAAAGCTTGTCCACATTAACTCTGTCTATCCCTCTCATCATTTTAAAGACCTCTATCAAGTCCCCCCTTAACCTTCTGCGCTCCAGAGAATAAAGACCTAACTTATTTAACCTATCTCTGTAACTTAGCTGTTGAAACCCAGGCAACATTCTAGTAAATCTCCTCTGTACCCTCTCTATTTTGTTGACATCCTTCCTATAATTGGGCGACCAAAACTGTACACCATACTCCAGATTTGGTCTCACCAACGCCTTGTACAATTTTAACATTACATCCCAGCTTCTATACTCAATGCTCTGATTTATAAAGGCTAGCATACCAAAAAACTATTTGTCAAAAACAAAATCACAAGGTCAGCTGGAAATTCTACAGCACAAGATCACCCTGGAATATTCATCCCACAGTCTATATAAACACAAATGTCACTGATAGGAATGTCCCATGGTGGGGCTCTCCCAATTCTACTTCGGAGTCACATGAGTGATTCCGTGAAGAAGACCCGTCAGGCGGCATGCGCGTCAGTACATCAGCCGCATTGGCGCAAGCACCAGACTGGCAGGACAGAGCTCCTGCCAGCGGTAAGTTAAACCTAGAGGTAAGTTCGTTTTTACTTACCAGATTTTTTTCAGGCAGGAGCCTCTTTTCACAGAGGTTTTCCTGCCAGTATCGCAGCACGACGAGTGTGCCGGTTATGGACTAAAGGGAAACCCAGTCCGGCCGCGGAAGCTGATAACCGGCAAATAGATCGGGTTGCGAGATAAGGAGCTGCTAACAAGGCAATCAGTGGCTCCCAGCCTGTGGGGATGCCGTTGGAACGGCAAGGAAGTAACACTAGAGTCACTGACAGTGGGGTCAGTGGCTCACAGACGTTGGTCTCCAGGCAAGGAATTAATGGACTCATTCAGCCCTATTTGGATAGGTGAGTCGGGCTACAAAGGGTTTCTCTTAAAAATAAAATGTATGTATGTTATAGTGTTTTTCTTAAAGTTAAAAGCTGAAGGCTAAGTTAAAGTTATAAAAAGTTACTGTTATATGTCTCTGACAATGTAATCCTTGTTGTTTAGCACAAGTTGCTGTGAATTGTTTTAATCCTTCACAGGTAAAGCTGTACACTAAAAATGTTGATATATTGAGCTTACACTGTAATAGTGCGGGCCTATGGGACAGGCTGCGCCAGCAGCGCCTGGGATAGGGCTGCTTCATGTGTAAACGTGCGGGCCTATGGGACAGGCCACGCCAGCAGTGCCTGACAGGGCTGCTTTATGTATGAAAGTGCTGGCCTACGGGAGAGCCGTGCCAGCAGCGCCTGACACAGGGCTGTTTCATTAGTGACATTAACGGCCTACGAGAGAGCCGTGCTAGCAGCACCTGGTACAGGGCTGTTTCATGTCAAAAAGCACCAGCCTTTACGAAAGGGCCTCTGCGCATCCCTCTACGATTGGATCGTCGACTTCCTCATCCACAGACCACAGTCTGTTCGAATTGGAGGAACCTCTTCATCCTCAGTAACACTTAGTACGGGCGCACCTCAAGCTCAGACCCCTGCTTTACTCACTCTATACCCATGACTACGAAGCCGGTCATAGTGCAAACTCCATCATCAAGTTTGCCGATTACACCACTGTGGTTGGATGAATCGCAGATGGGGATGAGTCAGAGTATAGAAGTGAAGGAAAGCTACCTCTAATTCAAGTAAACTTATAAATTCTTTTATAAGTACATCGAATGTTAAAGATATTTGGAGGCTAGATAATCCATCCGGACGAGAATACTCGTTTTTTTCGCCTGTATATGGAACCTACTCCAGGATAGATTATTTTTTAGTAGATTCAAAATTACTACCTTTTACATATGACGCAAAATATCATAATATTATTATTTCAGATCATGCGCCACTAACATTCAAGATAAAACTAAAAGATATACTTAATAAAATGACTACTTGGAGATTTAATCCCCAGATATTAAAGGATAAAGACTGTTGTAAATACGTAATGGAACAGATTAAATTATTTTTTGAAACTAATGACAAACCTGAGGTTTCATCAGCATTACTTTGGGACACATTTAAAGCGTATATGCGTGGTGCAATAATATCAGCACAGGCTCATTTTAATAAAGAAAATAGAAAGCTGGAACAAAAGTTAGAAAATGAGATAAAACAACTAGACAGTGAAAACATAAAACACCCTTCTAAAGAGCTAAGTAATAAAATTGCAATAGCTAAATATAGACTTAATAAAATATATTCTAACCAAGTCATTAAACTATTTCAACAAACCAAGCAAGTGTACTTTGAGTTTGGAGACAAACCACAAAAACTGTTAGCACGACAGCTTAGAAAATCAGAAGATGAAAAATTGATACATAGAATTAGATCTACGGATGGAAATATATTGACGATACCAAAAGATATTAATGACAGATTTTTACAATACTATCAAAATCTTTATTCATCTAAGGTAACAGGCCAAACAGTTGGTATGGATACATTTCTACAAGAGTGTCAAATTAACAATCTAGATCAGGAAGGTAGACATTTGTTAAACGCTGAAATAACAGTAAAAGATATTGAAGAAGCAATTAGTTTGTTAAAGAATGGAAAAGCAGCAGGCCCTGATGGCCTGAGTGCCGAATTTTATAAAAAATTTCAAGACTTGATTTCCCCAAGACTACATACAGTATATAGATACTCATATGAACAAGGCAAATTACCAGACTCTTTAAACGAATCCACAATTACACTCATACCTAAGGTAGATAAGGATTTGGAAGATCCAGGATCATATAGAGCGATCGCACTTCTGAATACAGACCAAAAAATATTAACTAAAGTTTTATCTCAGAGATTAAGTTTAGTGATTTCTAAATTAATACATCATGATCAAACAGGTTTTATTCCAAAACGCTATTCATCCCATAATCTTAGACGCCTGTTTAATATTATATATTCAAAAAAAGTACGGGATGGGGAACTAGCAGTTATATCGCTAGATGCGGAAAAAGCATTCGATCAGGTAGAATGGTTATATTTATTTAATATAATGGAAAAGTATCAATTGGGGGATAGATTCTGTAAATGGATAAGAATTCTATATTCGAATCCAACGGCAAGAATCTTAACTAATCAAATGTTATCAGCTAAATTTAAACTCTTTAGGGGTTGTAGACAGGGATGTCCATTATCGCCTTTATTATTCGCTTTGATGATAGAGCCTTTGGCAGAAAGAATCAGATCTGAACCTGAAATCTATGGCTATAATACCGACACTACAACCAACAAAATATCTTTATATGCAGATGACGTGTTGATTTATATTACAAAACCGGAAATTAGTATACCAAAGCTGTTTAATGTTATAACTAAATTTGGTACATTTTCAGGATTTAGGATTAATTGGAACAAAAGTGATATTATGCCTATAACAGGAATTAATTTAAACATATTACAACAATATCCATTAAAATTAGTTAAAGACAAATTTAAATATTTAGGAATTAATGTAACTAAATCTTATAATTCGCTAATTAAATCTAATTACCCTCTATTATTAGATAAACTTAAAAAAAATATTCTGTATTGGAAAACACTTCCTATATCCATGATTGGTAGAATAAATGCTATAAAGATGGTGTTTTTACCACAATTATTATATTTGTTTCAGGCTATTCCTTTTTTTCTCCCAAAGACTTTTTTTAAAAAAATAGATAATATTATTTATAGTTTTATTTGGGATTATAAAAATCATAGAATAAGTAAAAAACATTTATGTAAATCTAAGATAAATGGAGGATTAGCACTTCCAAATTTTTTATATTACTTTTGGGCAGTTCAGATTAAGAATATGAATTTTTGGTGGGTAAATGTGGATCAGGAACCAATGTGGTTAAAGATGGAAAAGGAAGATTGTTTACCTTATAAGGTAGGCTCGATTCTCTTTGCCCCAAAGGAAGTACAAAAAAAAATGTATAGGGATAACCCTATAATTTATAATAATAGACGTATTTGGAAACAAATAGTTAAGACTTTACAATTAGATAATCTTTCACTCAGACTACCAATAACGAAAAACCCATTATTTAGACCCTCTATATTGGATGGAGGGTTTAGACATTGGGATGATTTAGGAATTAAAAGGATAGAACACCTTTATAGTAAAGGAAAATTTCTTTTATTTCAAGAGTTACAAGAGATTTACGGACTGTCTCCGCAACATTTGTTTAGGTACTTACAAATTAGAGATTATATAAAATCCAACACACAAGATTACAAAAATAAAGTACCAGGATTATTAGATGATGTGTTTAATTTACATCCAAATACAGAAAAATTAATAGCATATATATATAACATAATTTTGGATAAGGAGAAACCAACAACTGAAACATATCGGCAAGCATGGGAAAAAGAAATTGGGTTATCCATAACAAAAGAAATCTGGGAAGAAAGTTTACAGCAAATACATCGGTGTTCGTTAAATGCCAGACATACATTGATACAATTTAAAGTATTATATAGATTACATTACTCAAAAACTAAATTAAATAGTATCTTTCCCAATCTCTCTGCAATTTGTGATAAATGTAAGAATTTAGAAGCAAATTTAACACACAGTTTTGCTACATGTTCCAAATTGAATCATTACTGGACAGAAATTTTTAAGGTTATCTCTGAGGTTCTTAAAATTAGATTGGATCCAGACCCAAAGATAATAATACTTGGAATTTTGGATTCAAACTCGGTCCTTACAGTAAATCAAAGAAATTTCTTTGATTACTGTTTGATAATAGGGAAAAAATTAATATTGAAATTTTGGAAGGGAACTTTAACCCCCACAATTAAAATGTGGGCGGCAGAAATGTTGGAGACGTTACAATTGGAAAGAATCAGATTTGTCCTACTGGACAAATATAATTCTTTCGAACAAATATGGTCTCCATATATACAGTACCCGGAGAAGTAGCTGCTCTTGACAACACAGCTTGACGGGTACCCTGCGGTACTTGATGAGAATAACATATTCTTATACTAGGATTAATAAGCATGTCTTCATTGATACTATTATTTGTAATAGTTTTAGATAAAACATATTTGGTTGTTTTTCATTTATATATATATATAATATTTTTTTATTTTTCTGGTAACCTTATTTTCTTTTTCTATTTTCTTTTTCTCTTTTATATAATCAAATTATTATTTAATCACTCTCTTATTGATTTAAAACTACTCTATCTCTATCTTTTTTTCCTAAAAAATAGAAGATAATAACTTTCAATGGGTTATTTTAAAAAATTTTGGAATTAAGTTGATGTTTGCAAAACTGTTTACAATATTGTAAATCGATTACTTCTAATAAAAGAAATTAAACAAAAAAAAAAGAGTATAGAAGTGAGATCGACCGACTAACCAAATGGTGCCAGCACAATAGCAGACCAAGGAACTGATTGTGGACTTTAGTAGGGGAAGGATGAGCACCCACAATCCTGTTTATTTCAACTGGAAGATGGTGGAGAGGGTCAATTACTTCAAATTCCTGGGCGTGCATATATCAGAAGATCTTTCCTGGAACTAGCACACTGATGCAATCTTAGAATAAAGGGGAGGTCATTTAAGACTGAGGTGAGAAAAACCTTTTCACCCAGAGAGTTGTAAATTTATGGAATTCCCTGCCAGAGGGCAGTGGAGGCCAAATCACTGGATGGATTTAAAAGAGAGTTAGATAGAGCTCTAGGGGCTAGTGGAATTAAGGGATATGGGTAGAAGGCAGGCATGGGTTATTGAGAGGGGACGATCAGCCATGATCACAATGAATGGCGGTGCTGGCTCGAAAGGCCGAATGGCCTCTCCTGCACCTATTTTCTATGTTTCTATGTTAATTGCAAAGAAGTCATGCAAACAGTCATCAACTGTTTGGAACATCATTAAGAAGAAAGAGAGCACTGGTGAGCTTATTAATCGCAAAGGGACTGGCAGGCCAAGGAAGACCTCCACAGCTGATAACAGAAGAATTCTCTCTATAATAAAGAAAAATCCCCAAACACCTGACTGACAGATCAGAAACACTCTTCAGGAGTCAGGTGTAGATTTGTCAATGACCACTGTCCGCAGAAGAATTCATGAAGAGAAATACAGAGGCTACGCTGCAAGAAGCAAACCACTGGTTAGCTGCAAAAATAGGATGGCCAGGTTACAGTTTGCCAAGTACTTAAAAAAGCAACCACAATTCATGAAAAAGACTTGTGGACAGATGAGACGAAGATTAACTTACATCAGAGTGATGGCAAGAGCAAAGTATGGAGGAGAGAAGGAACTGCCCAAGATCCAAAGCAGACCACCTCATCTGTGAAAAACATTGGGGGGTGGGGGGGGGGGTTGTTATGGCCTGGGGGTGCTTTGGCTGCTGAAGGAACTGGCTCACTTATCTTCATTGCTGATACAACTGCTGATGGTTGTAGCATAATGAATTCTGAAGTGTATAGACACATCCTATCTGCTCAAGTTCAAACAAATGCCTCAAAACTAATTGGCCGGCGGTTCATTCTACGCCAAGACAATGATCCCAAACATACTGCTAAAGCAATAAAGGTGTTTTTCAAAGCTAAAAATGGTCAATTCTTGAGTGGCCATCAATCAATTGAACCCAATTGAGCATGCCTTTTATATGCTGAAGAGAAAACTGAAGGGGACTAGCCCCCAAAACAAGCATAAGCTAAAGATGGCACCAAAACAGGCCTGGTGATGTCCGTTAATCACAGAATTCAAGCAGTCATTGCACGCAAAGGATATGCAGCAAAATACTAAACATGACTACTTTCATTTTCATGGCATTGCTGTGTCCCAAACATTACAGTGCCCTGAAATGGGGAGACTGTGTATAGCACAGTGAAACCAAAACGTATAAAAATGGCCTTTATTAAAATCTGACAATATGCATTTTAACCATGTGATTTTCTTCTATTATAAATCTCAAATTGTGGAGTACAGAGGCAAATAAATAAATGATGTGTCTTTGTCCCAAACATTATGGAGGGCACTGTATTTTTCACAGATGTCCAACAAACTCACATTATTTGACTGAGAAAACATCCTTGGAAAATATTGCCATGTTCATGTATAATGCTTGAAACACAAGACCTTTGTCTTTTGAAGAAAAAGTGAAGCTCTCATGTGGTATGTGGGCTCTCTCTGGACTCAATACACTCACCATTCTATTTCAAGGTCAGAACATGTAGAATGGCACTGGCCAAAGTGTGTGAATGTGGACCAGTCTGGGAGGGACCAAATGCAGGGAGCGGGGAACTATCATATGGGGATAGCACTTTGTCTTTCATCATATGATGACCTGAATTAAGTAGCTAATAATGAACATATGTCAGACAGGTTGAATGTATGGAAATCATGACTTAACTATTCTGCATTAATCATGTAATGATTAATGATCAACACATTAATCATTGTGTTCGCCTTAACTCAATGGCAGCAATCTTGTTTCAGTGCCAAATGATTATAAGTTCATGTCTGACTCCAGCAACTTGAAAACATGACCAGGTTTGACTCTTCAGTCCATCAGCAAGGGTTCTTACACTGAAAGAAATGCTGTCATTGGTGTTGTGAAAGAAAATAAACTGAGCTCTCCATATCCAGGATTATAAATCATTTATTCAAGGTTCAAGTTCAAACTCAATTGGGTTGAAGGTTAAGCTTGGTGTCTTTCCTTGCTGTGGTTACCACACTGCTGCCAATGTTTGCACACTTTAGCATAAGTTATGTTTCTCCTGACACCTTTTAGTGATCTAACTCCAGTTCAGGATCACTGTGAAATTGTGTGCAGTTCTGGTTACTTTGCTGTGGGATGGGTGTGATCAGGTTAGTGAGGGTATGGAACCGATTCAAAAGGATGTTACTGGGACTTGAGGGCTTGAGTTATAAGGAGAGACTAGATCATTGATTGATTGATAAATGCAGCAATGGAAACAGGCCCTTGCACCCAATTAGTCCACGCGGACCATCGATAATCCATTCACATTAGTTCTGTTATTCCACTTTCTCGTCCACTTCCAACACACTGGGGAGAAGTTACAGAGGCCAATTAAGCTACTGACCAGCATGTTTTTGGGATGTGAATGCACAGAGGAAACCCACGTGGTCACAGAAAGAACATGCAATCTCCATATCTATTCCCACAGTTGCGCCATTGTGCTGGCCTACCTGGGATATTCTGGGACTTTTTTTATGTGGAGTGAAGGAGGCTAAGGGGTAATCTTATAGATGTTTATAAAACTCTGAGGGGCATAGAATCATAGAATCATAGAAAATAGGTGCAGGAATAGGCCCTTCAAGCCTGCACCGCCATTCAATATGATCATGGCTGATCATCCAACTCAGTATCCTGTACCTGCCTTCTCTCCATACCCCCTGAACCCTTGAGCCACAAGGGCCACATCTAGCTCCCTCTTAAATATAGCCAATGAACTGGCCTCAACTACCTTCTGTGGCAGAGAATTCCACAGACTCACCACTCTCTGTGTGAAAAAAGATCTTCTCAGCTCGGTCCTAAAAGACTTCCCCCTTATCCTTAAATTGATAAGGTGGATGGTTACACAGTCCTTTTTCCAGGATACCAAAGTCTAAAACTAGAGAGGACATGTTTAAGTAAAGGGGAATTGAGGGGCAAGTTTTTACACAGAGGGTAGTTGTATATATAACAAACTGCCAGAGGAAGTCTAATACTTTAAAGACACTTGTGTAGGTATATGGTTAGAAAATAAAGGTAACGGTCAAGCACTGAGTAATGGGACTACCACAGGTAGGAGCCTTAGCCAGCAGAGACTAGTTGGCCTGAAGGGCCCATTTCCAACTGTATAGATCTTTGACTCTATAAAACTTCCATCTATCAAAAGGCAGAGTCCAGAGATCTTTTCACTTCTTATGGTTGGGATGCAAAATCTATAAAATACATTGAGTGTTTATGTAGCGTTTAATGATAATTTGTTTATCAGGTTATGTTTGGTGAGGATGAGCTTGGTTTTCAATACTTGAAAGCCTGAGGCATAAGCCCACATTTTCCTGAGAAAAGATTATGGATTATGCTGAAGAATATTCGACTATAAATGCAATCTAGTATATTAATAACTGTAACAAAAAATGTCACTAATGTAACTGCAAGAACTTACATTTGAACAGGAAAAAAAAACTTTTTTTTTAATTCAAATTCAGATCTCAAAGGTCCATTTCCTCAAGAAGATTTGATACAAATGTTGTGCTTTCATCCTATTCATTTGCTCAACTGATTTTTCAGTTAGCAAAGCAACAAAGCACCTAAATACTAATTCCCTGTACTTTGAGGTTTATTAATAGGCAATTTGTGGCAATTGCACAGGAGATTATAAAGTTTTGTTCATTCATTTATTGCAGCACTTGAAACAAATGCAACAGAAGGTCTTTGCAAATTTCACAACATTTTAACAGCTTTTATTTCTCGATTAGTGTTAAGTATGGTACAAAAGAGATTGGGATATCCAGGAGTTCTGAAAGGTGCTGAAAATTTAGACCTGCATTTTATTGAGATTATTGAAGGAGGCCTGTTCAAGAAGGAACTGCAGATGCTGTAAAATCGAAGGTACACAAAGGTGCTGGAGAAACTCAGCGGGTGCGGCAGCATCTATGGTGCGAAGGAAATAGGCAACATTTCGGGCCGAAACCCTTCTTCAGACTGATCTTCAGACTGACAGGCTGCCGTAACCGCTGAGTTTCACCAGCACTTTTGTCTACCATTAAAGGAGGGCTGCACTGTGAGAGCTGTGCTTTCATATGAGATTTTAAACCAAAGCCTACTCTGTTCTTAGCGGTATGGACCAACTTATGTAGTGAGAAAATCCCGTGGTGTATCATCTTCCTGCTTATTGTACGAAAATTGTCTTCCATATTCCTATATTACAAAAATGATTTCACTTTGCAATACGCTGTGGTTGCTCGAAAAATGTTGATCTATGTACATCCTTGCCATAGAGGGGGTACAGAGAAGATTCACCAGACTGATTCCTGGGATGTCAGGACTTTCATATGAGGAAAGATTGGATAGACTCGGTTTGTACTCGATGGAATTTAGAAGATTGAGGGGGGATCTTATAGAAACCTACAAAATTCTTAAGGGGTTGGACAAGCTAGATGCTGGAAGATTGTTCCCGATGTTGGGGGAGTCCAGAACAAGGGGTCACAGTCTAAGGATAAGGGGGAATTCCTTTAGGACCGAAATGAGGAAAACATTCTTTACACAGAGAGTGGTGAGTCTCTGGAATTCTCTGCCACAGAAGGTAGTTGAGGCCAGTTCATTGGCTATATTTAAGAGGGCGTTAGATGTGGCACTTGTGGCTAAAGGGATCAGGGGGTATGGAGAGAAGGCAGGTACGGGATACTGAGTTGGATGATCAGCCATGATCACATTGAATGGCGGTGCAGGCTCGAAGGGCCGAATGGCCTACTCCTGCACCTATTTTCTATGTTTCTATGTTTCTATAGTTTTGCAACAAATCCTCAATTAGTATGTTTTAATGGCTGGAGTGAAACATTAATGCTGGTCCAAGAAACCAGAGGCAATTTGTAACTCATCTGCACTCCTTTTATATCATAGAACAAGATAGGGCCTCGATTCAACATTTCATTCAAAAGATAGTATTTCCAATGGTGAAACACTGCATCTGCACCATAGCTGATCGAGCCTCAGTACTTGTGCTTAGGCTTTGAATTGGGACTTGAACTTATAAATTTCTGACTTAGAGGCAACAGTAATATGCAGAGTTCATGAGAGAACAACTGGAAAGCCCAAGAAATAGGTGGATGAACAACATCAAGGATCAGCACCCAGTGATTTTGGCCATGAAATGTGCTCCAGTAGCACAACCTTTCTTTTCTTGGAGGCTCCACACCTACTTTATGTTGTTACTCATTTGCTTTATTGCCCCATGCAGTCAGCACAAACTACAGTGTTCAGTAGTTGCATAACTGAGCAAGAGCTCAAAGATGTGAATGCCCAGGAGTAAGCCTACAATACCTAAAGCCATTTAATGCTCTTAAAATGCTGATGTATTGCAGCTATGCAAAGACTGTCAAGTAACCTGGCGCCCTTTCAATCCAGGAAGGCACTCAAGAATGGCCCAACTTGAGACAGTGGGACTCAAAGAATCTTCAAGCTGCACTTGAGATTTTGGAAGTGAAGGCCAAGAATGCAGATGTGATCTTCTGTCGGGAAACAAGGTTGTACTCCAAATAAATTCTGCAAAGTCAGCCGAAGCCATTGTCGTCAATACAAAAGTCTAAGCAACACAGATTTGTTTTGCTTTTAAATCAATATCACTCTCACTATTCAGAACCTTGCCTCAGGATTCAAATAGGTTGTCTTTGTGAGGTAGGCCACATTTTTCACATTACTGTTCACAGATAGAAAAGTTCCCACGTCAATGTGGGAATTCTGAGGTCTTTGATGAACATGACGTTTGCATTCACAATATTAGGGATAGTTTGGTGCAGCACAAGACTCCAAAAGGCACTTGCATTTATGCCCTTATGGACATCTTCCCAACAACCTTCCACCATGAGTCTTTCTCCATTTTTGTAATCATTACTGATCTGATGAACATTGAAGCACTTATGATTTTGTAGATCTTCTTGCAACATTTCAGGCCAATTTTGAGACAGACACTACATAAACCAGTTGCTGTGAACTGTTGATTCAGTTTGGGTTAGTTTACTTGAGGTTTGCTTCACACAAACCTGTATAGGATTCAGACAATGACTACAGAAGGACTGTGTCCGAATCTTTAAATGTCTTTTGTGTTGCACATATGTTCGCTTTGAGTCTTTGGTGTTATTTAAAACCAATTCTTCTACCAGTGAACAGTGCCAGTTATGATTCAGAGAAATGTAATTGAAAATCTCACCGGAAACAAATTATTGGCATATCATGACTGTTAACATCAATTGGGTCAGCTTGACACCAGAAAGTCAGTGGCAGCATAAATAAAATTCATAAACAAGGAAGTCCATATCTTAATAACAACTGGTATTAACTCACACAGAAGTATACGCAAAATTCGTTAATAGCACGTTAATACAATATTTATCCGATTGATGCCAATTCTTTTAGGTATGGCGCATATGAATTTCTGGGCCTAATGGTAAATGTCACAATAATATAGCAGGAACATTCAGAGTTTTTACAAAGTCACAAAAGTCATCTCAACCCTTTGGCAGTCTTTACGATGGCTGAAGAATGATTTAAGTTAACAGCAGGCTTCCCAAAGCAGCCAAAGTAGTTTTAACAGTGAATCTCATTGCCACTTTCTCCTGGACGGGAGGGGCAAAAAATAAGGACTGCTGTGTATAAGGTTCCCGAATCGCACTTTAACTCAGGAATCCCGAATCACACTTTAACTCAGGACTGAACAAAGTCAGTGCAGCTTTCCCAGCAGATTGAAGCATGTTAGAAGAGAAACTGGATTTGATAAGTAAGATTTTACTTTCTTTTGAGGGGCCAAGAAGATGATGGCCTAAAAAAAATGTGTAGAAATCTCTAGGCCCTAAAAAAAATGTGTAGAATTCCTTCTCATAGTGTTTTCTCATTTTGAATTCCATCTAATACAAATATGCTCACTCATTTAATCTATCAATGTCACTATGCAATTTACAGCTCCTGTTCAGATTATTTACTGAGCTATCTAACTTCATGTCTCTCTGCCCTTCCCCCCTCCCTTCCTCCCTCACTGCCACCACTCCTTCTCTACCTCCCCCCCTCCCCCCCCCCCCTTCTGTAGGGAGTGGTGAGTATTGGGACCTATGCGTGAGTGGTGGAGTATTGCGTTCGGGGACCAGCCCTGCCCTGTGACGCCACACACCCCCCCCCTCCACCCCTTAATCTCTACTCACCTTCCTCTCTACTCCCCTTACCCACTCCCTCTCTATCGCCTCACCCTCCCTCTCTATACCCTCACCCTCCCTCTCCACCCCCTCACCCTCCCTCTCTACCACCCTACCTCTCTAGCTGTGCCTGTGCAGTTGGGGACTATACGTGAGTGGATAGGGCGGGGTTGGGGGAAAAGGAGCGAATGAATAATATTAATGTAGCTAGACTAAGTGCAACCCGTTGGGTCCCATGTTCACACGGGAGGGCTGGTCCCCCAATGCAATATTCCACCTCTCCACCAATTCCAATATTGGTGGCCAGTGGGGGGGGGGGGGGGGGGGGGGGGCTTTCTGGAGCGCTAGTATGGGAGTTTTGGGCCGAAGGGACTGGTTTCCAGAGGGCTAGTATGGACATTGTGGACCGAATGGATTCTTGGGCTGGCAGCTCAGGCCTGGTGGGCTGGCAGCTCAGTCACTCGAGCCTGGTGGTCTAGCAGCTCAGTCACTCGAGCCTGGTGGTCTGGCAGCTCGGGCCTGGTGGGCTGGCAGCTCAAGCCTGGTGGGCTGGCAGCTCAATCTCTCAGGTCTGGTGGGCTGGTAGCTCAGTCACTCAAGACTGGTGGACTGGCAGCTGTCACTCAGGCCTGGTGGGCTGGCAGCTCTGTCACTCACGGCTGGTGGCTGGCAGCCGACTCACTCATGGCTGACGGGCTGGCAGCAGACTCACTCATGGCTGGCGGGCTGGCAGCCGACTCACTCACGGCTGGTGGGCTGGCAGAAGACTCACTCATGGCTAAAGGGCTCACACACACACCCGCCATCTCACACACACACAGGCACACACACTCCATCTCACACACACTCACACCTGCCATCTCAAACTCACATACACACCCTCCATCTCACACACACATACACCCACCATCTCACACGCACATCATCTCTCACACACACACTCACACCATCCATCACACAATCTTACATATTCACACACAACATATATAATGACAGTAAAACTCTTTTGAATCTACTCACGCAGTTGAGCGCAGCCTCTCCCCTGAGCGGTACTTCCGCAGTGAGCGGGACTTCTGGAATGAGCGCAACGTTCAGTTCAAGCAGCACAGTGCAGACCAACCCTTCAATTCAGTTCAAGCAGCACGGTGCAGACCAACCCTTCAATTCAGTTCAAGCAGCACAGTGCAGACCAACCCTTAAATTCAGTTCAAGCAGCACAGTGCAGACCAACTCTTCAATTCAGTTCAAGCAGCACAGTAGGACTCAACTCTCACTCACAGTCTTCCGGGGTAACTGACTCATGTCTGGCCTACAGGGCTTTATTCTCCTGGCCCCCCGGAAGGGGCGTTACCTTCATCATGGTGACTGACAGGCGAGAAGACCAATCTGCTGATCTCAAGATTTTTTAAACATTCATAACTTTTTATTATTTCACCAATCGGAAAGAAACCTTGGGGCGGTTGGAGGAGAGGAGGACGGTGAGTAAGATGCTGAAAAAAATCATAACGATATAGGGTAGCATTTTTATTAAAATGTATTTACAACTTCCGGTGACGCCATGACAGTGAAGGCTGTGTAATCGACTTGCTCTCCGGGAGGCCATCTTCAAACCAGCCACAAGAAAGATAAATACTGTGATTTACGAGGAGAAAGGAGTGCTAATGGCTGTCTGAACATGATGGGTCGACATAAGTCATCTGAGCAAGGAGGAAAAGGAAAGAATGAAGGTCAGAACCTAACAGCCTCTCCGCAAGATGCCGAGTCTGATAAGGAAAGCTCGTTAATTCTCTCGCAGTTGAGAAAGTTGAGAAAAGAACACAAAGAAGCCTCAGAAGATACCAAACAGAGATTAACGAGAGTGGAGGATAAAATGAAGGATTTAACAGCTCAAATGGAAAAGCTGAAAGGAAAATTGAAGGAAATGGAGGTCAGAGTAAGTTCAACAGAAGATAAGGAAAGGAGACACGAGAGAGTGATTAACCACCTGTTACAGAGAGAAGCTAAGTTAACAGAGAAATGTCTGGACCTGGAAAATCGAGCGAGGCGTAAAAATGTGCAGATATATGGAATCACAGAAGGAAAGGGAAAAAAGGACATCTTCCAGTTTGTAAATGAACTGTTGAGGAATTTCCTAGAACTCCCGGAAGATTTAACTATAAATATAGAGAGAGCACATAGGTCCATTGCAGCTAGACCGAGTGCAGAGCTAGCCCCACCAAGATCATTTTTTCACACAGAGAGTGGTGGGTCTCTGGAACTCTCTGCCACAGAGGGTAATTGAGGCCAGTTCATTGGCTATATTTAAGAGGGGTATGGAGAGAAGGCAGGTACGGGATACTGAGTTGGATGATCAGCCATGATCATATTGAATGGCGGTGCAGGCTCGAAGGGCCGAATGGCCTACTCCTGCACCTAATTTCTATGTTTCTATGTTTCTATCATTAATAGTCAGATTTTTAGAATATTATACGAAAGATCTTGTGTTGCAACAGGCTGGAAGCAGCGTATTTTGATCAAGACTACTCGCCAGAAGTCCAGAGAAAGCGTAAGGAGGTACGACAGGTGATTAAGCAACTACGGGAGAGAAATATTAATGCCAAGTCTCCATTCCCGGCACAGCTCAAGATCTTTCTAGATTCTGGAGTTAAATCCTTCAGGACATTGACTGAGGCAGTACCTACACTGGAGAAGATGGGGATTTACATCAGATCGGAGTCCAGAGATGTGTTGAATAGAGAACTGCTGTGAGACCACTGGTCGGGGGGACGAATAAAGCAGGCGGCCAGAGAGGATTGGCAAATCTGTCAGAGGAAGATCTTCGCACCATACTGGGTATCATAGGAGATGGACTATAGAGAGTTTTGAAATAAGCACAGAAACGTGGGTCATATGGTAAAATGTCTGAAAGAGACCATTGAGTTAATGAAATGGACAATTAACGTCTATACGATCAGATAATAGTATAAGATGAGACAAATAATATGTAAATAGTTTGTACATATACTCTCTGGTTCTGTTTTGTTTTCTTGACGAAGGGTAATTATGCCATGTTTTACAGCACATATACGGCTGGCTTTGTAATGTATTATATCTTCTAATTGATTTAAATGTACTATCAAAGAGAGGGATTAAGGGGGGCTCTCTCGGGTGGGGGGGAGATACCTGCCATTTATTTTTGTTTATAATTGTAATTCAAAAGTCCTAAAGTGGGATTTAGAGCAACCTTACTGTAGTTGCAACCACACATAAGTGGGCTACCCAGAAGAGACCTGGTCACATCTCTTCGCCTTTTTACGAGGAGCTGGTACACCACCTAGTTTAGGGTGTCCAGATAGGTTTGTTAGGTAGGAAGTCCCTTTTTTCTTTATTGTTTTTTGGTCCAATGTGTATTGTATTTATTTGTTTTATTGTATGTTGATTTAATGATTTGTTTATTGTTTATTGATTTGTTAGTTTGGCAAATGTTTTTCATTGTTACATCGCACCCTAGTAAATTATATTTTGAGTACAGCGGGTATTCACAGGCTAACCAGAGCAAGAAACAAAAATGGTATAGAAAGCAACTAGTAGATTTACGCAATGTGAGATAATGACTAATTTAAAGATAGTAAGTTATAACATCCACGGTTTAAATCACCCCATAAAGAGGAGAAAAATTCTGAGCTAACTCAAAAATTTAGGATGTGGAGTTGCATTGATTCAGGAAACGCATCTGGTGGAAACTGAACATAAAAAGCTTGGAAAAGAGTGGGTTGGTGAGGTATTTAGTGCCTCCTATGGGAAAAGAAGAGGAGTGGCTATTCTTTTCAATAGAAATGTAGTTTTCTCTGTGGAAAAAGTACTTCAAGATACTTTGGGGAGTGGGATGGTAGTATCGATTATAAATATTTATACACCAACGGAAGATGATTACTCTTTCTTTGGAGACATTGCAGATATAATTGAAGAAAATGCCAAAGGTAAGATAATACTAGGTGGTGATTTCAATGCAGTCATTGATGGGAGGCTTGATAGAATTACCAGATGAGTACAACCAAACAAAAAAGAAACAAAATATTAAATAATATGCTACAATGACAATAGTGAAATAACATTATCCACTCTTTGGGATGGTGCAAAAGCAGTAATAAGGGACAAAATGATTGAAATATCGAGTAGAGTAAGGAAGAATAGGTTGAAGAAGCAATCTGACTTGGAAAGTAAAATAAAGATATTAGAAGTAGAACACAAAAATAATAATAGAAACAAGAATTTGTCAAAGGAACTAAAACAAAAAAGACATGAGTTAGAAGAGCTTCTAACATATAAAGCGGAAGGAGCCCTTCGATTTTTAAATCAAAAATACTATGAGAAGGGAAATAGGGCTAGTCGCCTTCTGGCATTTCAATTGCGTAAGGAGCAAGCTAATCGAGTAGTTTCAAAATTCTACATCCGATATCTAGAAATTTAGCCTCTCAACCACGAGAAATCAGAGAAGCGTTTGCATCCTTCTATGAATAGTTATACGACTCTCCTGAAATCATAGATAAAGAGGAAAACATCAGAACTTTCTTTTCTGGATTAAAAATGCCCTGCCTTTCTCAAGAAGAAGCAAGAAATATGACAACACAAATAAAAGAGCAGGAAATAAAAGAAGTAATAAAAAAATTAAAGAACAAGAAGTCCGCAGGGACGGATGGGATTCCAGGAGAGTTTTATAAATGTTTTGAGAACGAGCTTTCTCCGATTCTGGCTAGAGTCTATAATTATGCCTTGGCTGAAGGTAACCCACCGAGATCATGGGCAGAGGCTATAATCTCTGTTATTTATAAGGAAGGGAAGGATCCCACAGGATGTGAAGGCTACAGACCGATAAGTCTCTTATGCAATGACTTAAAGATACTCAGTGCTATATTAACCAAGAGAACCCAAAAAATTATAAAACAATTGATACAACCTGATCAAACAGGGTTCATACCGGGCAGACAGGGAGCCAATAATATTAGTCCTGAATATCATGACATGTGCAAAAAGGAAGCATCAGACTTCAATGCTATTAAGTTTAGATGCTCAAAAGGCTTTCGACAGAGTAGATTGGGTCTATCTTGAATATACACTAGATAAAATGGGGTTCCACACAAAATGTATTAATTGGGTGAAAACATTATATTTAAATCCAAAGTCAAGAGTGAGGGTAACTGGATGTTGCTCTGAGTTTTTTGAGAGGCGAGTTAGACAGGGAGTTTGAGTCCCCTGTTTTTTAGCGTATGTTTAGATCTGCTCGCAGAAACTATTAGGCAAGATGACTATATTGAGGGCATTAAAGATGATCGGGGGGGGGGGGGGGGGGGAACAAAAAATGTCACTATTTGCAGATGATGTTATGATCTATGTGAGTAATCCTATTTCCGAAGTGCCTCATCTATTGCAAGTCTTACAGGAATATGGAGAAATATTGGGATATAAAATAAATGACTCAAAATCAAAAGCAATGATGCTGTCAGGTCTGTGGCCCTCGCAATTAAATGATCAGGTCAGGTTCCATTGGTCTCGGGAGGGTTTTAGATATTTAGGCATTGTCATCACTTCCTCTATCACTGCATTGAATGAAGCTAACTATGGCAAATTACTCAAGAATATTAAGGTAGGCATGCACAGATGGGATATTCTCCCTTTATCTTTAATTGGTAGAGTGGAAGTTGTTCGAATGAACATTTTGCCCTGACTGCTTTTCTTATTTCAATCTTTACCAGTAGGCCCCTGGCGCGGCATTTAAGGCATTAAGACAGTTAACAAGATTTGTGTGGCAAAATATGAGACCCAGAATCAGACTTAAGACACTGTTGTTATCAAAACAAAAAGGGGGCCTAAATATGCCCAACTTTAAATATTATTATTGGGAAGCGCAGCTGAGAACCTTGATAGCATCGTTAACGAACGATGAAGAAACGGGATGGGTGAAAGTAGAACAAAGTGCATGTCCTAGTATTGCCCTGGCTGGGCTCCCATTTCTAACTTAAGTAAATTGGAACAAATTAAAAGTAGATAACGATTGGATTATATTCACGATGAAAACGTGGTTAGCTATCAGATAGCAATTTAATCTTTTTAATTCGATATCTAGAGCAATGAAGATAGCTGCTAGTCCTAATTTTATACCCAGCAAAATTGATAAGGGATTTAGAAACTGGGCAGATAAAGGACTTATTACTGAGGACCAGCTTTTTGTGGGGAGCCTTGAAATCTTACGAGCACTTGCAGAATTAATTTGGACTGTCAGGGTCGGATTTCTTTAGGTTTCTCCAAATACGGCACTACTTACAGACACATGTAGATTGGGAGCAGATGTGTAGACTACCTTCAAATTTGGAAAATACTTTCTTGATGACTATAGAGGGAGTGTTACAAAATAATTTGATATCCCATTTATATCGAGGACTTCAAGATTATATAAAAGGAAATACTATAGAAACAAAACAGAAATGGGAATTGGAAATGAACATTATTATTACAGATGAAAAGTGGGCGGTGCAACTCTCGTCGCAGCGGCCTCTGCAGTCCGTCTGTCTTTTTTTATTTTTTGTCTTGTTTGAGTGTAGTTAGTGGGGTTTTTTTAGCTGGATATGTGTGTGGGGTGGAAATCTTTTCCCTGTATGGAGGACCCAACCTTTCCTCTGTCGGGTCTCCGTTGGCGTCGGGGCCTAGCACCGTGGAGCGGCCTCCAACCGGACCTGGGGCTCCAGTTGTGGAGCTGCGGGCTACTCACCATCGTGGAGCTGGCCGAGTTCGGAACGGGAGGAGCGGTTGTGGCGCGCTGCTACTACCCGACCCCGGAGATTCGGAGGGTCCAGCTGCAGGCCGGTGGATGGTAACACCGGGAGCTCACGGGTCCCTGGTGGGAGACCGCTTTTTGGAGCCCCCGCGGTGGCAACTTCTCCTGCCCGAGTTGCGGGGTCGAAAATGACCTGGAGTGGGGCCTGACATCGACCGGTGCAGCTTTAATGGCCGCGGGACTTGCTAGTGCCCGCCGGGGGCTCTAACATCAAGACCCGGAGCGCGGTCTTGCATCCCCCGGCGCGGCCTGAATGGCCGCGGGACTTATTTACCATCGCCCGCTGGGGGCTTTGACTCTGACATCGGGAGGAGAATGGGGAGTGCAGGGGAGAGATAAGACTTTGCCTTCCATCACAGTGAGGAGGAGATTCACTGTGATGGATGTTTGTGTAAATTGTGTTGTGTCTTGGTTCTTTTCATGTTTGTATAACTGCAGAAACTAAATATCGTTTGAACCTCAATGAGGTTCAAATGACAATAAACGGTATTGTATTGTATTGTATTGTATTGGAAAGGACATGTCTCTTGGGCCATAAGCTGACAAGCTTGGAGGGAGTTCAACTGGAAAATTAAAATGAGAATATTTAGGACCACTTTAGTGTTGGCCAGATACAGTAACACCTCAAATTTATGCTGGAGACAATGTGGGAAGATCGGTGTTCACACACATATTTTTTAGGATGTCCCAAATTGTACCAATACTGGAGAGACATCCAGGTAGAGATTAAATTGATTCTGGGAGTAGATCTACCTTTGGAACAGACTTGTTTTATATTAGGAGATACTCCAGCAGCAACAGATATTCAAAATCAGAAATATTTGCTTGGGGTGATGCTGTTGATTGCTAAAAAGATGATAACAGTGCTATGGAGAAAGGAAATGCCACCAAATGTTCAACAGTGGAGGGAAAGATTGAACAATGTATACTTGATGGAAAGTATAACTGCTAAGCTCCAGTTGAGGGCCAAGGCCTTTAACATTATATGGAAACCGGTACTTTTACAAATGCCAAGATTGATTAAGGATATGAATGGATGAGCTTGCTATGGTGCCTGTGAATAAGATGCTTCTATAATAGAATGTTAAGAGGATCCGATGTGATGCAAATAGAGGTTAGGTGATTTGTATTTTGTCATTTTGCAATTGCCTTTTGTGTGTCTCTTTGTTTTGTCTGTATTTGTATTTTGTTATGTCAATAAATGTGTTAAAAAAAATGTATTTACAACATAGACAGGAAGTGGTCAAGATGAGACTTTTAGTAATAGTATAGAAGATATCAAGGGGGGGTTAGTGCATTTGCGTGGGGGGTGGTGGTTAGTGTGTGTGTGTGACGCCGCATGCCGCACCCCCCCACCCCACCCCCCCCCCCCTCCCCCCCCACAAGCGGGTCTAGTGTAATTGTAAGAGCAAGGTATTTGGGCCTCTATTGTCATGAATACATATAGTGAAAATCTGCCGCCAATTACATACGCTTTCATTTTTGCTGTCTTTATTGAAAGTCTTCTTGAAGTCCATTTTAATAACCGAGACAAAACGTACTCATTAAAAATCTATATTGGCTCTCTCTGCCAGTTCATATGTGTCGAAGTGCTTAGTTATTCTCTCCCTCATGATAGACTCTACTAACTCCTCCGGAACAGATGCTAGACTAATTGATTTATAATTTCCTGATTTATCCTTTCCACCCTTCTCAAATAATGGAGTGACATTGATAATCTCCTGAATTAAGGGATGAATTAATAAATCAAGAGGATTTTGAAGTCATGATTAAATAACATGCCATTTTCTCACCTACTTCTTTAAATACCTTGGCTTAAGAACCCTCAAAACCTGGAGAATTGTTAATTCTCCAATAACGGAGAGATCTGGTTGCTGTTTTTGTCGATCACCTTCTCAATATGTGACATTGTCGCCGTAATATTGACCAGCACCATTATTCACTGAATTGGTGCCAATTTCAGGGTTTCAGTGCAAGCGTAAATTGTGGAATTTAGTTGCACAGTCATGCACTTAGATTGCGTGCCAACAGCCAGAGAGATGCACAGTAGCCAGCTATCAAACCCATGCCATGGGTAGTAATGGGCTTCTCAGCTAATTTCAGCAGCATTTAGCACCAGAGTCACTTAGTAATCAATGCTATTTTTTCCATAGATTATTTCATAAAGTCAATGTCCAGTTAAGTATCATATCTGGGTATGTGAGAATATAATCACAATGTACTCCCTCAATATAAAGCATGGTATTGAGATGATAACAAACTCTGCAGTTTTGAGGTGAACATTTAGATGGTAGACTTGGCTACATCTGCCTGCAGCCACTCGGTGTGACATTGTTAACCAGTCTGACCCTGGCAGAGGTGAAAGATGGCATTCCACAATATAGAAGAGGAAAACGTAATCACAAAACCAACTGAAATCCTTTGTTTGCCAGTGGAGCAAAAACCAATAAAAGTCATTGTCTAATGAAAGCCTTGTGCGTGACTGTTGAAAAATGTCGTTCCTGACTGCGAAATGTACCAGCAGCCGCCTTACCCATTCTCTGGAGTGAATAACTACACTTGCTTAATTACAAATTAATATTTTATGCTCGATTTAACATCACCTTAATAATATATTTTTCCCTTTTTCAATTTATGTTAATTTCTATGAAGCATTGTTGGATAAATTAAATCCTCAAGGTAATGCTACCACCACTTTTTACTTTCTAGTTGGCAGTATACCAATGTTCAAAGGCAACTACAATTTTGTTAAAATGAGCAAAGAGAGAAAAATATAGCCCTCTTCAGTTCTCTAGGAGATGAGGCCTTCGAGATTTTGCCCTCAGTCATTATTCTGCCGCTATAATTCTTTTCACGGGCAAAATAAAGTTTTTTTAGTGTGATTTACCTCTCTTTTTGCACTCAGATTTATACATTTTTCCCAGATGCAGAGTAAGAAAATCAAGCAGCCAGTTTAGTAGGCACATATTACCTTCTCTTTTTTAAGTAATTGATATAAATGGATATAAAATAGGACAGACTTGCTATCCTCCCACTCTTTTGTCCTTCTGTACACTGTCCAAGAATGCTTTTATATTCCCGCTATAAAAGGAACATTTATCATACTTCCCCTGAAGGTGCATGTTTTTTTACTACCACTACATTGATAACCCCACAAAAATGACAAAAAAAGCTGTGTTTTATTGCCATTTATTTCAAATCTCGGGAGCTGAAGGTAGAGGTACTCTGAATCCAGTCAAAGTCTGAGCACATGAGAATTCAATTATTTCTTCAGCCCTTGCAGCTAGGATACTTACATCAACATTTCCTCGTTAAAACAGTCAAAGTCAGGCGGAGGTTACACACATATAACATATAACAATTACAGCACGGAAACAGGCCCTCTTGGCCCTTCCAGTCCGTGCCGAACATTTATTTTCCCCTAGTCCCATCTACCTGCACTCAGACCATACCCCTCCATACCCTTCCTGTCCATATAGCTATCCACTTTACTTTCAAATGTTAACATGGTAAAATTACATAGAAATGTCAGATTTGGGCACTTGTCTATAAAACGCAGATTCATTCATTCATATTAAATACAATCAATTCTGGATAGAGAACAAATCGTTTAAAATTGGGGCAGCGTTTCTGGAACATACTGGTCAGGTTAAGTAACAGTGAGTCTATACTGCCCTCTGTAGGTCACATATTAATGTAGCACCATCTAATTTGAAAAATACACTATATAAAATGCATTTATATTATTTAATTCTGTTTGCCAATTTTTACTATCGTTAACACGTTGACACAGTAGATTTGCTAACAAGCGTTTATATGGCAATACAATTGGGTCTTAACTAGTGAAGATAGGCGCATCACACACACCCGACAACTAGCAATGGTGCTTTCATTTTCAATTGAGCAGCATTGGAATTGAATTTATAAGGCATGATGTGTGAAAAGATGGCAATTTAAAGGTCATCAATTGAAGACAGTCACCAAGAAATCAAAAAATAAATTCAAAACAACTACTTTTTCAATCCAGAGATTTTCAAGAATCTGGTACTCACAGCCATGGACGAACCTCAAATGCGACAGCACATCTGCATTTAAAGAGAAACTGGAAATGCACTAGGAGAAGACGGGAATCATGCAATGATGGTTACATTGATGAAGATGGGGAGAAACTCAGGAGCTAGATCACTGGCCTGGTTAAACAGGATGACCTGGTCTGTGCGAGGTTTAATGAGGGTGAAATTTACCCAGGTCAGCGGTGCATCTGGATAAAATCAAATTATTTAGACAATGTAAGATTGAGAATCAAATCTAAAACACTAACACTTATACGGTAACAGGGATTGTTAAACCTACAAATTACAGAGATGCAGAGATTCTGAGAAGCTTACTAATAAAACTTCATTATTATCTTTTGTTTTAATTAAGGGGCCTCGACCCGAACCTGAAATGTTAATTCTGTTTCTCTCTTTGTATATACCGTCTGATCTGCTGACATCTTCCAGTTTTCTGTATTTTTTTAAGACTTCTTGGATCTGCAGCTTTTAGATTTTGTTCTAGCTCGTAATTCATTGATACCATGTTTAATTCCTGGAACTCCCTATCCACAACTCAGTAAGAAATACCTTAACTTTTAGTTTAGTGAAATTTAGTTTATTGTCATGTGTACTTGTTAATATTGGCTAAAATAGAAATATATAAAATGGAGGATCATTGCATCTGCAAAACCTGTTTGATCAATTTCTGTGCAAAGCTGAAAGCTGCAAATTGGCACCAGCTAGTCTGGGTCCTAGATTGAACTATCAGATAAGGTATGGTCCAAATGTCCTCACTATTGTTAAAATGTATGAGTACTTTGCAGAGAAACCCAAAGGTGTTGCCAAGTGCATTAGCACGATGGGCTGGCTGCAGAAGGTTTGTAAATACTGTCAATAAGATGTTTGTGTTATTGTTTGATGACTGGCTGAAGTTTGAAGCCTTGTTTGAATTGTTTATACTCCCCAGGAGAATGTTGCATTACTTGAATGATTGACTTCCTTCCAGAAGCTTCTGTAGAAACATTGTAATGGGATGCTTTTTAATTGGGTTGGGGGACTGTCAATAACATTTTATTATAATCGATATCTGTGATTGGTTTGTAGGGGTACCACCCCCATATAGATCTGCTCCACAGGGTTCGATGACCTATAAATGGTAACCCCCCATGAGGTTCGTTGTCGATCTTCTGGAGGAGCGCTTGGGACTGTGTAACCTTTTGGAAGTATCTGCTTGCACGAGGCTGAAGGGCTTGGACAAATTGAGACAAGGATTGATCCCGCGGTGTGGCTAGGTATCGTATAGGAAATTTGTTTCATAATCGTATTCATAAAATAAAAAATTAGTTGTCCAGTGCTTGACTCGGTGTTTTACTGAACTAGACTAAAGGGGTTAGCCCTAGGAGCATAATTACATTGGGGGCTCGTCCAGGATCTCAACGGACCCCCAGACACAAGTTTGCGATCGAGGGTGTTCAGCTGCGATTGCGAGGGGAGAAATCGGTGCCACTGTGCGGTTTTCGCATCGGTCTTCCCACTTCGCTAGTCGGAGCGGATCGATCATTCGCGAACTTGGGTTGGTGTTACCAACGAGATCGTAAAACAGTAGTCTAGCAAGCACTGAGGGCGTTCCTGCCTTTTTGGGGTTTGAGGTCCTTCCCTTCCCGAAGATTCGACGTCCCCTAAAAACTAGGTCGACAGCGCTGTTGCAAAATCTAACCATTAGGTACCATTTAGTTGGCCTGACATCGAGAATAGCTTAGTGGTTTGTGGCCCTGCCCAGACTTGGATATCCGATTGGTTGGAAAACAGGACTGGGTCTAAACAGTACTAAGAGGCAAAGTACTGCATCATTGCTGGGGATACGAATTGGAAAGGTACTCTAAAAATCATATGTTGGTATTTGGTGATTAAGTCTGGATGCACAAAGGTCGATATCTGGTGTTCCATACCGATCTATCATATCGGCAAACACTTTGCGGTCCAACATCCATTCGGTGTTGTCATTAAACTCGCGTGACTTGGTGTCCACGACTGTATTTAGCCCATCTGGAAGGTAAGTGGCTGATATCCAAATGTTCCTTTCTAAGCACCAGTGTCAGATTGTATTGACCAATTAATCACAAGATATTGACTTTATTCCACCCATATGATTGATATAAGCCACCACAGTGGTATTATCAATTTGTAAGCGTATGTGCAGATGGTGCATGTCCGAACAGTAAGCCCGGAGTCCAGGAAATGCTGCCAGCATTTCTAGATAATTAATTCCCAGTGCCGGGAGTAAGGTTAATTCATGTGCATTCCATCTACCACCGCAACTGTAGGTGGTATTAGTTGCTCCCCAGCCTTGAGCGCTGGCGTCAGTTTGTAGTATAACCAAGGGATTCGTGATTGTGATGGGATTAGAGCAATGTCGAACATTGTCTATCCACCATTGTAATTCCAATTTTGCTTTTGCCAGTAATTGCATTGGCCTGTCAAAATGGCGAGCATGGTGTTTGAGTGCTGCAATTTTTGCCCTTTGTAAGTTTTGGTAATGCAAGGGCCCAAATTGTGTGGCTGGGAAGGCAGCCACAAGCTTCCCAATGACCCTGGCTACTTGCCGAATAGACGGTTTACTGATGCCAGTAAGGCTGTTGCATGCTTCTATCAAGTCTGACACTTTGTTCGGTGGCAGACTTATCTGGATGGATGATAAACCCCAGTTTTTGACATTAGTGCTCAGAGGCTGAGACAGCCAATTTGGCCAACTCGAAAGTTTTCCTCATGATTAAAATGTCATCGTGGTATGCCATAACAATATGTTTTTGTTTTCTGAGACACGCTGGTTTCAATAATTTGGTAAACAGTCTGGGTGCTGATGATAATCCATTAGGCAAAGCTTTATACTGCCAGAGCTGCCCATCCAGACAAATTTCAAAGATCTGCGATGATCTTTGTCTATTGGTACTGAATAGTATGCATATTTTAGGTCGATGCAATCCATGATGTATCTCTTGGAAACTAGTTGTTTGGCAGTAACAAAAGTTTCCATTTTGAAGTGGGCGTACTGCACGAAATAAGTCAGTTCTGTCAAATCAATAGTGATGCGGCATCTGCCGTCTTTTTTATTTTTGGTGAAGATGTTCGATACAAACTCATGAGACTCACTTTTGGTTTTCTCAATTACCCCTTTTGTATGTAGTCTTAAGAGTTCAGCATGACCTTCTGTCTTTTCTTTCTGTGAAAGTACAAACTTTCGACTAGGTGTATGCTGAACAGGAAAGGGGAGTTTGTGAACAAATTCAATTTTGTATCCCTGAATACTTTGCAGTATGAAAGGATCAGAAGTTATAGTACTCTATGCATCCCAAAACAAGTGCAACCATCCCCCAATCCGTGAAGAATTTAAACATGCGATGTTCCTGAGGCATCCAGACCCACCTACCTCCATGGTTACCGGCGGTGCTGCGTTGGTTTCCTCTGCCCTTGTTTCCTGGGAAGTGGAGGCGCTGTGGTGTGGGGGTGGCGCACCTTCCAAGAAGGCCGTGCTGGGCCATGGTCTAAGAACGACCGTTGAGCAGGTTGGACGGCCTTCGAGCTTTCACCAGCAGATGTTCTGTCGCTGTAGTAGCATGGTCTGCTGGTGGATGCATCGGGGTGCTGTCGCCGCGGGTATGAGGACTTGGTGGCAGTCGGCACTCTTATCATGCCTATTGCCTTTGCCTCTTCATCAAGGTCTTTTACCTGTTTAGGCAGGTTGTCCCCGAATAGTAATGTAGGCGGCTGTGCACTGCTGGGTCTGCACAACCCCGTGAACTTGGGGTTCAGTGCAGGCCGGATGACACTCTTCCTGTAATAGTTGATCTCAAACTGAGTGTTACAGAGGAGTGCTAGAGCATCCTGCAGCTCTTCCAGCATTTCCACTCCATCAACTGACCTGGCAATGGCCGTAATTCCAGCAGCCAGTAGTTTTAGGCTTTTTGGAGTTTTACTTCCTGACTTCTGATGCCAGGGCTCATGTTACCCCAGATGGGATTGTTGACTGCAGGCACGTTGAGGGAGACACAATTCTCAGGAGCTAGGTACTTGGCTGCGGTGTCATTAATGACCTGTTCCTGAAGTTGATTTGTTGCCATGTAGTTGATACTGACTGCCAACTTCGGTTGCAACGGCAGCCCTTTTTTGGTAGGCATCGCAAATTTTGAAACCATGCCCAATAGCTCCTCTTCTGGCACACCTAGCATTAGTGTTTCTTCAGCCACACTCCCCTTTTCATAGCCAGCCCAGTTCTGACTCCTAATGCTCCCCTGCGAGGAGGGTGGGACATTTGGCAACCCTGTAAAGGGTGCTGCCGTGGGTCTGCGAGGAGACCCACTGTGACCATACCCCTGCTGTAGCAGGTCACATTAGAGCAACTGCTCCACCATCCGCTCCATGCGGGATAGTCGACCCCTGTCGCTTCACATGGGCGGGGTGTCCTCCAGTCCGGACTCAGCTGAGTCAGCGGACCTGCCCGACTTCCAGGTGGTTTTGCCGCCAGTCCGAGGAGCACCTTGCGGGCTGTAGCGGTGTGAAGTCGGGGGCTGCGGTTTGTATCCGCAGCTCTGGAGAACTCAACCGCTGCTGGCTGCCCCCTTCGCGGTCCTCGGCAGCTAGTTTGGCAGCGGCTCGTTTGGACTTCGTCCTCGATTCCATCTTAGTCCGCTCTGTAAGACAAATACTAAACTGAGCCGACAACGACCTCAGGAATGGTGAGTACTTACCTGCGGGCCGTTTTTAAACTTACGCTGGAGGAGCGACGCGTTCGACGATATGTCGCGCATGCGTGCTGGCGGGGTCTTCACATAGTCACTCACGCGACTCCGAAGTTAAATTGGCCGAAAATACTTTTAACCAATCCTGAGAATTTCATAATGATAAAGACGTCTGCTTAAATTTGAATTTGAACTTTTGTATTAAAGTATAATTGGACAGAGAAAAAACGAGCTGAACATTTTTCGATTCAAATTGACTGAATTCAGGACCTCATATTGACGTGCTGGTTAATTCAAAGTGTATATATAGCAATGTTACAAAATTTTGAGATTTAAAAAATCAAGTCTGCAATTTATCCCATCAGATAAAGCATAAAAAGAAGTTTAATTTGACACCTAATTCACTTTCATATCTTCAGTATTTTCATACTCAAAAATTAGCATCTTGTTCCCCATTGCCTTTCCATTGACTTAACACAAAAGCTGTGATCTAGGACAGTCAAAAGCCCATAACTTCCTTAAAAATTAAGAGAACTCAATGAAATTTTCAGTTATTATAGATTGGAGCATTCTGACACAAATATCAAACAATATTACTTGGATGACCAGAAATTAAAGCATATAATTAGTTAGTTACCTAATTGTAGCTAATTACAAAATTCAATTACTAGATCTAAACATCTATCCATTTCTTAAGAAAAGATAAACTTTTTTTAATTGCCTAAGTGTCCAAATAACATTCACACAATAATTCACAATATAACATGATTTTTAAATCTCATTTTCATTAATTTATAGGCCAAATGGAAGGTATTTAATGTTTAATTCCTGTAACTTAATGGCCATTTAAATCAACTTGCGAGTGGGTTTTAGTGGAATGCGGTGGATTAGAATGTTGCGGTTTGCGGTGAAGTCGGCATGAAAAACACTGCCGGTTCACACATTTTTTTGTCCCCATTTCGCAACATGAAAATGTGATTAAAGCCTTGCTAAAAACCAAGTTTTAATGTAAAAATAAACTGTGCACTTTATTTTCTCCCCTACGTAAAATCCTTCCCATTGTCAGCACTCACGGCTTTAGAAGATGATTTTTAAATTACTCTAGTTAATAAATAATCTAGCGTAATTTAAAAATACCTTCATGAATGAAATGTCGGAGCGATTTTTCTTCAGCAACGAAATCGGCCGACATGGATCGATTTGCCCAGTCTATAGAAAGACGGCACTTTAAACACGTCCCCCTCTGAAAGGTGCCTAAGTCACGCACACGGGGAGCGGAAGAACTGCAGCATTGCTCAAGGTAAGTTTTGTAACATACCTAGTACATATATTTTCTTCTAGGTTATCCTGTGTATAATAGAATTTTTGCTGTAATATAAAGTGCATTCAATATTTGCTGTTGTCGCATTGTATTCACTGTGAATTGCCTTTGATTTAAACTTTGAATGTGAGGTACACCGTTGTAATAGTAGTTCGAATCAACTGTGTAAGAACATAGCTTGATTAAGACTGCTGTTATAATTGGAGTCCAATTGGTGGCTCGTCAGCCAGAGGTTCGAATCCTCCCGATCGTTCTATCGAGGGAATTGTTCCGTTGATTGAAAACACCACGAGGAAGGATTAAAAAATACTGTGATTTGCTTTTGGAACTGTACAGTTAACACATGTGATATTAGATGAATGCTTGTATTTTATATTGGAGTGTGGTTTTGTATGATAGTAATAGGTGGTATATTCTCTTGTCTGTGTACGATTTTGCTCACGTGTTTTGAGCTCATTTGCATGTATTTAGATTTGGGTTGCTCTGGGAGAGAGAGACAAGCTGTAGAAGCGTGTTTGATTGTGTTTGACTGTATTCGATTGCTCACTGAAGCACCTTAATTTGGTCAACCAAAGATTGTTTTGGAATTGTTTACAGGTTGAAAGTTGTATGAGTTGAATGTGCAAATTTTGAGAGATAGTTAAGGAATTTGGGTACCCGACTGAAAGGATTGATTGGCCGATTGTGTTGTGAGAAGTGCGAGACTGTTGACGGGCTACGGAGCATTTGGCCATTGTTCGGGAGCAAGTTTGATAGCCTCGGAGATTGTGAGGGAAGTGTGAATTGTTAAGGAGGTGTGAGTGGTTTTGGAGGTTGTTTCCATTGTCTGCAAACATGGGAAATAATGTGGAAAGAGATATGACTGAGGACTCCAAAAGTCCATTGCAATTAATCTGCAGTGTATTTCCACAAAAAGCTGAAAGTTTAAGAAAATTCTCGGGGACATTAAATAAAGAATTAGGGGACAAATTGTTGCCCGACCGACTGTACCGACCGACTGCCAGGCATCTCTAGAGAGGGGCACGAATGTATAAAAGAAAAAGGGAGAAGGAAATCTTTGAAAGGGAAACTGGCACCAATAGGTCTTGAATCAGAGGACCCGATGGTTGACGTTAATTTTGAGTGGGACGAAGACGAGTATTTAGAGGATTGGGAAAGTGGTAAAATTAGAAATTCACGGCCTCTACCCTACCCCTCTTGCATTCCCCACACTTCAGACACACATTGTTCAGCTTGTGAATGGAATAGACAATCAGAATCTGCAGCACAAGATTCTTTAACCCTGACTGCTCCCTTGACAATAGACAGTCCGGTAGTTCACGGTACCAGAAGCAAAACAAAAAACACAATTCAAGTAATTAAGGACAAGGAATGTAGGGGAAGGGTACAGCAACCGGAGTATTCTTGTGAGCCTAAACCTCGACGAGTTAAACGAGTAGCGAAAGGGAGTCATTTCGAAGGTATTGTAAACCCCCTAGGGAAGAGGAAGATATATCAGAGAGTGAGACAATAATTGAAGAAACCGAGATAGATATGACAAAAAGTATAAACACAAAACAAGTAACCCGAAGGCAGTTCCCCATTAGGGAAATGCCTAATCCTTCTTTTGATCTGGCCAATGCAGTGAGTGCAAATAATCCCTGTACCATAAATGTCTATATCCCATGGAAGCCCAATGAGGTGATGGCAATTTTAAATCAAATGCCCGATCGTAGAAAATCACCTGCTTCCTTTGTGGATCACTTAAGAACTACAATGCGTGTATATGGGTATCCAAAATTTATGCGCAGTGATCCAGCAAATAATTACACCAACTGAACACTCTAGATTCTTAACAGCTTTCGGACATCCAACCCATGAAGCACTGGCAAATATAATCGTGGATAATGGTGCAAGGGAAGAGGCAGTTTTAACTGCCCTTGCAAGTACTCTTCAGAAGCCGATTGATTTAACCAGAATCTTAGATATGACCAAAAAAGGGTGAGGGAGCAGATACATTTTTTTATGTTTTTCAAAATTATACATGGATGAAATCGGGTGATCGAAACTATCAAAACTTAGTCAATTCCCCACAATATTGCGCCATCTTACTGAATTGCCTTCCCACTAGTGTGGCTGAATCCATTAAAACCAATAACATGGACTGGACAGAAAATAGTGCCAGTCTGATGGCTCGAGCAGTAAGATACCACTGGAGAGATAAAGAAGCTGGAGAGACACCCTGCCATAAAACCTAAGACTGAATATGTAATTAGAAAAGAAATGTCAAAATCTGACTCTGAACCATGGATCCCCAAAGAGCCAGCAAATTATGGATTGGGAGAAATTGCGGTTCCAGAATATTTAGATCGATATCACAAAGAAATACCTGCCCTAGAGCCAATCCCACAGAGACCAAGTTTGAGAAGACACCGAACATCAGGAGTAGGCCAGTGTTATACGTGTGGAGGAATAGGTCACAGAATAAATTTCCAAGATCAGAGGGTGGAGAGATCCCAGAGATCAACGAGATACTAGAGAGCAAAGAGGGAACTGGCAGGAAAATCAAGAACCAAGAGGGCACATATTATTCTCCCAAAATAATCCATTTACACGCCCATGATTAGCAAACTTAATGGTGACTGGATGCAAGTCTGACGAAGAACCTATGCCGGAAGGAAAGAGCCAGGAAGTGAGCATCCTTCATAGCTAACCCCTTCGGCTTCACCAAACAACTGCTAGGGCAGAAGCGCAGTGGGAGTTTGGCTTGCTCTAAGGAGGATATCGACCGGCACATCCAGACGACCTACAGCGACCCCGTCAGGCAGCAGGAGCTGGGCCAGTGCAACATCCTGATAAAACCATCAAGGAATTTAACAGTAGAGAGGCACTCCTGAAAGAGGTCCAGGACGTTGTGAAGAGATCTGGCTCAGCTCCTGGCCCGAGCAGAGTCTCCTACAGGGTTTACAAGAACTGCCACTTGTTACTGAAATGGCTGTGGTAGATCCTAAAAGTCATCTGGAGGAGAGGGACAGTGGTGCAGCAATGGTGATTTGCTGAAGGAGTCTTATTCCCAAAGGAAGAAGATTTCAAGAAGATCGATCAGTTCAGGATCATCTCCTTGCTAAGCATTGAAGGCAAGATCTTCCTCAGCATAGTGGCGAGGCTGCTGACCAACTTCCTCTCCAGCAATGGGTACATCGGCAGCTCAGTGCAAAAGGGAGGCTTATCTGGAGTGCCGGGGTGTCTAGGGCACACGGGAGTGGTGACCCAGCTCATTGGAGAAGCCAGGGAGTCAAGGGAGACCTGACAGTACTCTGGCTTGACCTGGCCAATGCCTACAGCTCAGTCTTCCCGTGGATTTTGAAGCAACAGCAACAAAGAGAAGCAGGAGAAAGCACTGATTGGCTCTAGCCCAAGTGGGAGGAGAGTTCTCAGTGAGTCAGAGGGGGAAAAGCAGTTCCTCAAAACTGAGGAATTTGGTTTGTAAATTAGGCAATTGAACAGTCAATATAAGCAAGGCAGCTCTTGGGGAGCAGCCTTGTGAGGGAAGTGCCCTGTGAGTAAAGTGTGAGTCTTTGGCTCGAGAGTCTTCGGAGTGGAGGCTGCGCAGAACACTGGATAGGGAGAGACCGAGGCAAAAGAAGGAGATGTCAAGCAAGCTGATGCAGTGTGATGCTTGCAGTGTGGGAGGTCAAGGACACTGCTGGTGCCTCTGGATGCTACAAATGTGAGAAGTGCAGCCAGGTACAGCTCCTGAAGGACCATGTTGGGGAACTGGAGAAACAAGTGGATGACCTCAGGTTCATCCGAGAAACTGAGTCGTTCCTCGACAAGTCCTTCAGTAAGATTGTTACACCCAAGGCACTAGAAGAGAGAAGGTGGATGACGGTGAGAAAGGGAGGAAAACATGGAATGCAAAGGTCCCCGGGTGTTGTACCTCTTGTGAACAGGTTCACCCACATGGAAGCTGCCGGGACAGAAGACGGTATCTCACTGAGCGGCGGACTGGCTTGCAAAACAAAAAGGGCTGATGAGCCAAAACCAAAGAGGCCAAAGTCAGGCAACGCCATTATAGTTGGAGACTCCATTGTGAGAGGTACGGACAGGGGTTTTTGCGGCAACAGACGGGATTCCAGGATGGTGTGCTGCCTTCCTGGTGCCAGGATCCAGGATGTTACGGACAGAGTGCAGACAATCCTCAAGGGCGAAGGTGAACAGCCGGAAGTGGTCGTGCATGTTGGCACAAATGATGTTGGAAAGAAGGGGATGAATATTTTGCAGCGGGAATTCAGAGAGCTTGGAAAAATGCTGAAACGCAGGACTTCCAGGGTTGTTATCTCCGGTTTGCTTCCAGTTCCTCGTGCTGGCGAGAGCAGGAACAGGGAGATACGGGACCTGAATGTATGGCTGAGGAACTGGTGCAGGGGGCAGGGATTTAGATTCTTAGATCACTGGGATCTGTTTTGGAGTAAGGGGGAACTGTACAAAAGGGACGGATTGCATCTTAACAGGTGGGGGACCAGCATTCTGGCCGGCAGGTTTGCCACTGCTACACGGATGGTTTTAAACTGAATAAGGGGGGTGGGGTGTCAAATGGGATAATCGAGAACAGAGTTAAAGGGAAAGAGAGTAAAGGGATAGTTAATGACCCCAGAATTAACGGGAAAGAAAGCTCACAAAGGGATAGGAGAGTATGGCCAAGTGTAATAGGGATCGATGTGAAAGGGGCCACTTGTCAACATAATTGTATAAGGAGTAAGAGTGTTGTAAAAACAAGCCTGAAGGCTTTGTGTCTCAATGCGAGGAGCATTCGCAATAAGGTGGATGAGTTGAAGGTGCAGATAGCGATTAATGACTATGCTATAGTTGGGATCACGGAGACATGGCTCCAGGATGACCAAGGCTGGGAGCTGAACATCCAGGGATATTCAATATTCAGGAGGGATAGACAAAAAGGAAAAGGAGGTGGGGTAGCGTTGCTGGTGAGAGAGGAGATTAATGCAATAGAAAGGAAGGACATTAGCGTGGAGGATGTGGAATCGATATGGGTAGAGCTGCGAAACTCTAAGGGGCAGAAAACGCTAGTGGGAGCTGTGTACAGGCCACCTAACAGTAGTATTGGAGTTGGGGATGGCATCAAACAGTAAATTAGAAATGCGTGCAACAAGGGTAACACGGTTATAATGGGTGACTTCAATCTGCATGTAGATTGGGTGAATCAAATTGGCAGGGGTGCTGAGGAAGAGGATTTCCTGGAATGTATGCGGGATAGTTTTCTCAACCAACATGTGGAGGAACCAACGAGAGAGCAGGCTATTCTAGACTGGGTATTGAGTAATGAGGAAGGGTTAGTTAGCAGTCTTGTTGTGCGTGGCCCCTTGGGCAAGAGTGACCATAATATGGTTGAGTTCTTCATTAGGATGGAGAGTGACAAAATTAAGTCAGAAACAAGGGTTCTGAACTTGAACAAAGGTAACTTTGAAGGTATGAGATGTGAATTGGCCAAGATAGACTGGCAGGTGATTCTTAAAAGGTTTACAGTGGATGTGCAATGGAAGGTATTTAAAGACTGCATGGATGAAGTACAAAAGTTGTTCATACCAGTTTGGCAAAAGAATAAATCGGGGAAGGTGGTGCATCCATGGATAACAAGGGAAATCAGGGATAGTATAAAAACAAAAGATGAGGCATACAAATTTGCCAGAAAAAGCAGCCTACCGGAGGACTGGGAGAAATTCAGAATCCAGCAGAGGAGGACAAAGGGCTTAATTAGGAAAGGGAAAATAGATTATGAAAGGAAACTGGCAGGGAACATAAAAACTGACTGCAAATGTTTTTATAGATATGAGAAGAGAAAGAGACTAGTTAAAACAAATGTTGGTCCCTTGCAGTCAGAAACAGGCGAATTGATCATGGGGAACAAGGACATGGCAGACCAATTGAATAACTACTTTGGTTCAGACTTCACTAAGGAAGACATAAATAATCTGCCGGAAATAGCAGTGGAACGGGGGTCAAATAAGATGGAGGAACTGAGTGAAATCCAGGTTAGCCGGGAGGTGGTGTTGGGTAAATTGAACGGATTGAAGGCCGATAAATCCCCAGGGCCAGATAGTCTGCATCCCAGAGTACTCAAGGAGGTAGCCACAGAAATAGTGGATGCATTAGTGATAATTTTTCAAAATTCCTTAGATTCTGGAGTAGTTCCTGAGGATTGGAGGGTAGCTAATGTAACCCCACTTTTTAAAAAAGGAGGGAGAGAGAAAGCGGGGAATTACAGACCAGTTAGTCTAACATCGGTAGTGGGGAAACTGCTAGAGTCAGTTATTAAAGATGGGATAGCAGCGCATTTGGAAAGTGGTGAAATCATTGGACAAAGTCAGCATGGATTTACGAAAGGTAAATCATGTCTGACAAATCTGATAGAATTTTTCGAGGATGCAACTAGTAGAGTGGATAAGGGAGAACCAGTGGATGTGTTATATCTAGACTTTCAGAAGGCTTTCGACAAGGTCCCGCATAAGAGATTAGCATACAAACTTAAAGCACACGGTATTGGGGGTTCAGTATTGATGTGGATAGAGAACTGGCTAGCAGACAGGAGGCAAAGGGTAAGAGTAAACGGGTCCTTTTCAGAATGGCAGGCAGTGACTAGTGGGGTGCCGCAAGGCTCAGTGCTGGGACCCCAGCTATTTACAATATATATTAATGATTTGGACGAGGGAATTCAATGCAACATCTCCAAATTTGCAGATGATACCAAGCTGGGGGGTATAGTTAGGTGTGAGGAGGATGCTTGGAGGCTGCAGGGTGATTTGGATAGGCTGAGTGAATGGGCAGATGCATGGCAGATGCAGTATAATGTGGATAAATGTGAGGTTATCCACTTTGGTGGCAAAAACATGAGGGTAGACTATTATCTGAATAGTGGCAGATTAGGAAAGGGAGAGATGCAACGAGATCTGGGTGTCATGGTACACCAGTCATTGATAGTAGGCATGCAGGTGCAGCAGGCAGTGAAGAAAGCAAATGGTATGTTAGCATTCATAGCGAAAGGATTTGAGTATAGGAGCAGGGAGGTTCTACTGCAGTTGTACAGGGTTTTGGTGAGGCCACACCTGGAGTATTGCGTACAGTTTTGGTCTCCAAATCTGAGGAAAGACATCCTTGCCATAGAGGGGGTACAGAGAAGATTCACCAGACTGATTCCTGGGATGTCAGGACTTTCATATGAGGAAAGATTGGATAGACTCGGCTTGTACTCGCTGGAATTTAGAAGATTGAGGGGGGATCTTATAGAAACTTACAAAATTCTTAAGGGGTTGGACAAGCTAGATGCTGGAAGATTGTTCCTGATGTTGGGGGAGTCCAGAACAAGGGGTCACAGTCTAAGGATAAGGGGGAATTCTTTTAGGACCGAAATGAGGAAAACATTCTTTACACAGAGAGTGGTGAGTCTCTGGAATTCTCTGCCACAGAAGGTAGTTGAGGCCAGTTCATTGGCTATATTTAAGAGGGCGTTAGATGTGGCACTTGTGGCTAAAGGGATCAGGGGGTATGGAGAGAAGGCAGGTACGGGATACTGAGTTGGATGATCAGCCATGATCACATTGAATGGCGGTGCAGGCTCGAAGGGCCGAATGGCCTACTCCTGCACCTATTTTCTATGTTTCTATCCCGCACAAGCTGATCCAGACAATCATGGCCAAGCATCGTGTGCCGGGCCGTGACAGATCTCATCCTGGACTATTACAACCAGTTCAGCATGAGAGTCTCATCAGGGTCAGTAACATCAGAGTGGCACAGACTGTGGGTTGGGATCATCACAGGCTGTACCATCTCTGTGATCCTTTTTGCCTTGGCGATGAATATGATCGTCAAGTCTGCTGAGCCAGAGTGCCAGGGCCCTCGGACCAAGTCAGGAATGCGCCAACCACCAATCAGAGCCTTCATGGACGACCTGACTGTCACCACTGAGTCTGTGCCAGGAGGCAGGTGGATCCTACAGAGGTTGGAGAAACTGATCGGATGGGCAAGGATGAGGTTTAAGCCAGGAAAATCAAGGTCACTGGTGCTGAAGAAGGGCAAAGTCATGGACAGGTTCAGCTTCAGCATCGAAGGGACACCAATCCTAACTGTCTCCGTAAGGCCAGTGAAGAGTCTTGGCAAGGTGTTCAACAGCAGCCTGAAGGATACAGCATCTGTCCAGGCAACCTGTCAGGAGCTGGAGAGTTGGTTGTGAGCAGTTGCTTCCCGGCAAGTTCAAGGCATGTATTTACCAGCATGGCATCCTGCCAAGGATACTCTGGCCACTGCTTGACTACGTAGTCCCAATATCCATCATAGAGTGATTGTAGAGGAAAGTCAGCAGCTTTCTCAGGAGGTGGCTGGGACTGCCCAGGGGCCTTAGCAGCATTGCCCTGTACGGAAATAACACCAAGCTCCAGTTGCCCCTGAAGTCCCTGGAGTTTAAGGTGACTCGGGCCAGAGAGGTGATGCTGTATAGGGACTCCAGCGACCCCAAGGTGGCTCAGGCAGGGGTGGAGGTAAAAACTGGGAGGAAGTGGAGAGCCGGAGAAGCCGTGCTGCAAGCGGAATCTCGGATACGCCACAGAGTCCTGGTGGGAGCAGTGACTCAGGGAAGAGCTGGCCTGGGAATCTTCCCAACTCCCCAGTTTGACAAGGCCAAGGGAAGGAGAGGCACAGGCTGGTCCAGGAGGAAGTGAGGGCAGCGGTGGAGGAGGAGAGGTGTACCAGAGCAGTTGGATTGAGGTAGCAGGGATCCTGGACAAGGTGGGAGCAGGCCATAGACCGAAAAGTCACATGGACTGAGCTCTGGCATGCTGAACCACAGCGCATTAAGTTCCTGGTCCAGGCAGTGTACGATGTCCTGCCCAGCCCATCAAACATCTTCATCTGGGGCAAAGCGGAATCTCCGGAATTCCCGCAATGCTCAGGCAAGGGGACGTTGGAACACATCCTGAGCTGCTGCCCAAAGGGTCTTGGACAGGGCCGGTACACCTGGCATCAAGACCAGGTTCTTAAACCCATTGCAGAAGCCATCAGCATGGGAATCAGCAGCTGCAGACGAGCACGGCCCACCACCCAGATGATCACCTTTGTGAAGGCCGGAGTGCAGCTGCCAAGAACCACAGCAGCCAGGAATCCGTCAGGAATCCTTGCGACTGCTCAGGACTGGCAGCTTTCTGTAGACCTGGTGAAACAGCTGAAGTTTCCACAGCACATTGCCACGACTATCCTGAGGACAGACATCCTCCTGGTCTCAGAGGCGACCAAAAACATCATCTTGTTGGAACTGACAGTGCCGTGGAAGGACCGTCTGGAGGAGGCCCACGAGAGGAAGATGACCAAGTACAAAGAGCTGGTCATGGACTGCCGTAAGCAGGGCTGGAAGGCAAGGTGTATGCCCATCGAGGTTGGCTGCAGAGGTTTTGCAGGGCAATCGCTCTACAAAGCCTTGAGTGCACTGGGCATCAACAGAATGAGAAGGAGAAGAGCCATCAAGAACACCACAGAGGCAGCGGAGAAGGCCTTGAGATGGCTCTGGATCAGGAGAGGAGGTCCATGGGGAGGAGCGAATGCCACCTGAAGTCGTGGTCTGATCAACCACGGCTGGGTCACCTGGGTGAGGGTGTCTGATGTTGAAAGACTCGAAACACCCAATTACCCCAGGTTACATCACTGATGATGTGTTCAGGCGCATCAATAGATGTCTTTTTTTATCAATGCTATCACTACAAGTAGAAGGGAAAACCTGCACATTCTTGATAAAACACAGGCGCATCCATGTCATCTCTCCAATCAATTTACAATCTCCCCAAATCAAAAGACGGTCAGAACCTGTCAGGTTTTCAAGGACTTCTGCCAGTATCCCATCTCTGAGCCAGTTGAAAAGATGTGCAGAGGAAAGGCAATCAAACACAGATTTGTGATAACAACCGGATTGGATTGCAATCAGCTGGCTAGAGATTTGCTCTGTGCTTTCCAATTGAAGATAAAATGTGGTGTAGAGGAATAGTAGTGACCCCCTGGACTCCCATAAGGCAATGTTACTCCATAGTGACCCCTCAATGGTGGTCCTTAGATCTGGACGAAGAACCCCCACTCCATATTGCACTGGCTTACGACAAGAGTGGGAAGAATAAAGAGCTGGAGGCCTTCTTTAAACCATATGAAGGACAGGACTGGGAGGGAACATTTTTGGCACTAGTTGAAGGAAGGGAAGGGGCTGCGGGAATACGCTGACATACCAGTAAAATTATGGAACTGCAGGAATTGCTCCTCACATTACCTGGAAGGTTAATTACCCGGCGAATGCAAAAGATCTAAAAGCAATGGCACAAAGGGCAATCACCCTGGCAAACCCGAATAATTATCAAAAGCAAATTTTGTCTAATCAATATGTTGTTGAATTCTATCAGGCCCCAAGGACAGTTGTTACCCACCTGAGTCATTATCTGGGAGGTGAGGTATGCGAGTATGTGGACCCACAAGTGTGGGCAGAAGACACAGCTCAGGTAGGATGCGTGAACATCAATCCATATAACCATATAACAATTACAGCACGGAAACAGGCCTTCTCGGCCCTTCCAGTCCATGCCGACCATTTATTTTTCCCTAGTCCCATCTACCTGCACTCAGACCATACCCCTCCATTCCCTTCCCGTCCATATACCTATCCACTTTACTTTTAAATGTTAAAATCGATCCTGACTCCACCACTTCTGCAGGAAGATCATTCCATCCAAGTAGCTCTCTAGAAAAGGGTAACACTTCCTTCAATACAGCAGTATCCACTAAATACACAGGCCATCAACAGCATTGATTCGGGGGTTGCTCGAACAAGGAATACTGGTGAAATGTCAATCGATCTGTAACACCCCTATCCTTGCAGTTCCAAAACCAGGAAAGGAAAACCAATATAGACTGGTGCAAGAACTAAGAGAAATCAACTCTATTGTGGAACCGCTCCATGGCCTATTACTAAATCCTGCCCAAATACCGGCTGAGGCAAAAATCTTCTCGATAGACGACTTGCAACATGCATTCTTTTCCTTGCCTCTTCACAGCGACAACCAATATTTGTTTGCTTTCACATGTAGAGACCAACAATACACCTGGACCAGATTGCCTCAAGGGTTTGTCAATCCGCCTACTTTATTTTCCAGGTGGCTCCAAGACCAATTGAGTACTTTAAATTTCAAAAAGAAATCCACATTAATGCAGTATGTCGATGACTTATTAGTGGCCAGCAAAAACAAATCACGTAACCGTGAAGATACTGCACAATTACTAAACCATCTAGCTAATTTGGGATATGTAGCCTCCTAGTCAAAAGTACTAATGGCCCAGGAGAAAGTACATTTTTTAGGGATCGTAATTTCGGCAACCGAAAGGAGTTTAGAGAAAAGCAGACTCGAACCCATCTGCAAATTCTCAGTTCCAAAAGAAGCCAAACAAATGAGGCAACTGCTTGGCATGGTCAATTATTGTAGACCTTGGATCCCTAACATAGCTCTAGAAACCAAAGAGCTACCACCCTATACCAGCAAGGAGGGTGAATTTAAACTATCCAAGAAAGCACAGGAGGCCTTTGAAAACTTGAAGAGATCATTGATGCAAGCTCCAGCGTTAGGAAGGCCATTGTACGAGCGACCTTTCCAGCTCTACTGCACTATTTTATCCGAGTGTGCAACCTCCGTTCTGACTCAAAAACATGGGAATAGACATAGACCAGTTGCTTATTGCTCTTCTAAATTAGATCCTGTAGCCAGGGGACACCAACTTGGCACTCAAATTCTAACTGCTATATATAATAGTTCACAATCAGCTGCTAATTTGACTCCCCAGCAGGAGATTGTACTATATAGCTCACATTCAGTCACAGCATTGTAAGGGCAGCTCCAAACCCAGCAACTAACAATGGCTCGCCATAATAAATATGAGATCTATCTCTTAAACAATCCAAAACTTCAATTTAGACATTGTACATTAATTAACCCAGCCTCTTTTCTTGTCTCACAACCAGAAGAGCAATCAGAAGCAAGACATGTCTGTTTATTTGTCGTCGAGGAGGTAACATCTGTAAGAGAGGACTTGAGGGACGCACCTATAGAGGACTCTGACATAACAATGTATGTAGATGCGAGTGCATCTATTGGACTATGGGGAGAGAAATTATGTGGGTATGCAATTGTTAATCAAAATGGGGAAATTGTAGAGGCAGCTGCCTTTGAGTCACCGTATTCAGCACAACAGGCTGAATTGTTTGTATTAATTCGGGCTTGCACTATTGAGGAAAATTTAAAGGTAAATATTTACACTGATTCTCGGTACGCATTTGGAGTGGTACATGATTTTGGACAAGTATGGAAAAATAGGGGATTTCTAACTTCAGCAGGGACTCAAATTTCAAATAAACAATTGGTGACAGATTTATTTAAGGCCTTAATGCCTTAACCACCCAGGCAAATTTCTGTTATGAAATGTAGCGCCCACACAAAAAGGCAGACTCGAATAGATATCGGGAATCGATTTAGAAGCAAAGAAAGTGTCACGGGAATGTAAAATAGTAGTACCAAAAATGATGAGGCAGGCCAAAAGATTAAATAACAAGTCTCCCTCGGAGAGACTGATGCCAACCATCCAATAAATTGCTCAATTGCAGGAGGAGGCCACTGAAAGGGATAAAGAATGATGGATACAGCTTGGATGTGTACTGGATTGTATGACTGGGCTATGGACCACTCCAGCAGAGCAAACCTGCATGACAGATTCTTTGGCAGTATGGGTTACAGAATGTATGCACTATGCAACCCATTGTGGTGCAAGGGCAGTCGGAGACTCTTTTGGCTACTTGGTGGCATCCAAGATTACGAACTTTAGCTCAGAAGGTAAGCAGTAATTGCTTGGTCTGCCAGAAACACAATCCAGGGAAAGGAATAGGATGCAAAGATGGAAAACACCATTGCCTATGGGTCCGTTCAAGATGCTACAGATGGACTGTATCGAATTAGAAAGGTGCCAGGGTTATAAATATGTACTTGTCATAGTCAATGTATTCAGCCGGTGGATCAAAGCTTACCCAACCCTTGATAATAAAGCAGCTAGTTGTCAAGGTGTTAATGAGAGAAATTGTCCCTAGCTTCAGCATCCCTATTTGACTTAGTTCAGATAATGGTCCACACTTTATTGTACAAATCAATAAAGAAATTTGTGAACAGCTGGGGATCCAGCAGCAATTGCACTGTGCTTATCGACCATAGGCTGCTGGACTTGTAGAAAGGTAAAAAAATCAGACACTTAAAACTAAATTAGCTAAATTAAAGGCAGAGACTGGACTTGGTTGGATTAAATTACTCCCAATAGCTTTATTTCAGATGAGAGTCACGCTTGTAGGGAATTCTAGACTGAGCCCAGCTGAAACTGTTTATGGAAAACCCTTCAGAACACCTTGGAATCAGAATGCATTGAAGATAATTAACTTCCATCATATGACTGCGGAGATGACCGACTTCATTCTAGCTTTGACCAGAGCATTGAAGGACTTGCACTGTAGAGTAAGAGCAGTTTATAGCGAGATGCCTTTGTTATCAGCTTCAACTAAAGTGAAACCTGGAGACTATGTCCTTATAAAGAATTGGTTGAGGAAAGGATTAGAATTTCACTGGGAGGGGCCTTGCCAGGATCTCCTAACAACCCCAACAGCAGTGAAAATAGACGGAAGGAATGCATAGGTACATCTCCACCACTGTAAGAGTATCAGTGGAAATAGTGACTGCTAACTTACTTTATTCCAGGTTCTCTTAGAACGTTTATACTCTACTATGATTGGCTGAAGTGTGAAGCCTTGTTTGAATTGTTTATACTCCCTATGAGAATGTTGCATTACTTGATTGATTGACTTCCTTCCAGAAGCTTCTTTAGAAACATTGTAATGGGATACTTTGTAATTGGGTTGGGAGACTGTCAATAACACTTTAATGTAATCGATATCTGTGATTGGTTTGTAGGGGTACCACCCCCATATAGATCTGCCCCACAGGGTTTGGTGACCAATAAAAGGTAACCCCCACGCGGTTTGTTGTCGTTCTTCTGGACGAGCGCTTTGGACAGCGTAACCTTTTGGAAGTATCTGTTTGCACAAGGCTGAAGGGCTTGGACAAGCAGAGACAAGGATCGATCGATCGATCAGGAATTCGTCATTGTTTCATAAAATAAAAGATTTAGTGGTCCAGTGCTTGACTGTTTTTTACTGAACTGGACTAAGGGGGTTAGCTCTAGGTGCATAGTTACATACTGAGGTACAGTGAAAAGCTTTTGTTGCATGCTAACCAGTCAGCAGAAAGACAATACATGATTACAATCGAGCCATCCTCAGTGTATTTGATAAAGGGAATAGCTTGAATAACGTTTATGCAAGATAAAGCCAGTAAAGTCCAATCAAATATACTCTGAGGGTCTCCAATGAAATTGATGGTTCAGGACTGCTCTCTAGTTGTTGGTAGGATGATTCAGTTGCCTGATAACAGCTGGGAAGAAACTGTCCCCAAATCTGAAGGTGTGTGCTTTCACACTTCGATACCTTTTGTCTGATGAGAGAGAGGGAAAGAGCATGTGGCCAGGGTGCGACTCATCCTTGATTATGCTGGTGACCTCACCATGGCAGCGTGAGATATAAATGGAGTCAATGGAAGGGAGGTTGGTTTGTGTGATGGTTTGGGCTGCGTGCTACTCTCTGCAATTTCTTGAGGAGTTGGATGGAGCTGTGATGCATTCTGATGAAATGCTTTCTACGTCACATCTATAAAAGCTTATGAAAAGTTGTTAATCTGGAGGGTTGTTCAAGAAAACAACTATTTAGCAATGTTACAAAATTCTGAGATTTAAAAAATCAAGTCTGCAATTTATCCCATCAGACGTTTAATTTGACACCTAATTCACTTTCATATCTTCAGTATTAAAAATGTTATGGCCATTTTCATACTCAGAAATTAGCATCTTGTTCCCTATTGCTTTTCCATTGACTTAACACAAAAGCTGTGATCAAGGACAGTCAAAAGCCCATAACTTTCTTAAGAGAACTGAATGAAATTTTCCGTTATTATAGATTGAAGCTTTCTGAAACAAATATGAAACAATCTTACTTGGATGACCTGAAATTAAAGCATATAATTAGTTAGTTACCATTTCTTAAGAAAAGATTAACATTTTAAAAAAGCCTAAGTGTCCAAATAGCATTCACACAAGAATTCACAATATAACATGATTTTTTAATCTCATGGTCATGAATTTATAGACCAAATTGAAGGAATTTAGTAATTCCCGTAAATTAATGGACATTTAAATCAACTTGCAATGGGTTTTTGTGGAACACGATCGTTTGGAACGTTGCAGTTTGCGGTGAATTTAACCCCCAGTCGGCAGGAAAAATACTGCCGGTTCGTATATTTTTTAAGTCACCTTTTCGCAACATGAAATTTTGATTAAAGGCTTCCAAAGAAGCACGTTTTAATGTAAAAATAAACTGTACCTTCTTTTGTTCCCTACGTAAGATCCATCCCGTTGTCGGCGTTCACGGCTTTAGAAGATGATTTTGAATTCAATCTAGCAATTAAATTATTCATCTAGTTTAAAAATACCTCCATAAAACAAATGTCAGAGCGATTTCTCTTCAGCAACTGGATCCCCAGAGATTAATCGATTTGAATGGTCTGGAGTAAACGGCATTTTAAACCCGCCCCCCTCTCAAAGGCACCAAAGTCGCGCACGCGGGCAGTGGCAGAACTGCAGCGCTGCTAAAGGTAAGTTTTGTAACATACCTAAACTATCTATCTTCTTCCCAGTGGAAATCAGGAATGGCCAATCAGCCAATCAGTAAATCACTGGCAATCAGGAATCAGCAGATGTGCTGGGCTTGACAGCGACAACTACATCGCAAAAACGATAATCCTTTTTATTAAAAAATCAAAAAGGAAACATGGATAAAAAGCAGGGGATGTGGATGTGTGTTGATTGATATGGGGTGATCAAGTAATCTTGGGAATAGGGGGCTTGAGACGCAGGGAGGCAGAGTCATTGATCGTATTAGTAAGGACAGGCCATCATTGCCTCATGGGATTCTCATGATCTACCCGAGGGTCTCCAGACCTGGCCCACAAGCCCTAATTTCTTGCAATTGACACTGCTAACTTTATTTACCTCCCTCGGACAGAAGAGCACAGCTATTAAATTCAAACCAAGATCCCAGATACAGTGCAAAAGCTTGATAAAAAGCTTATACAGTTTTTTTTTTCGATTTTTACACGTCATTTACAAATTTTCGCTGCACTGCCTTGAACTCTGGCTTGAATGATTATAATTTGCCAACATGTTTTTCACCATAACGAATAACCCACAAGTATCCACCCTGAGAAACACACAGTGTCGAAATACCCAGAATATTTCTAATCCACCATTCTCAATTTGCAAAATTGCGCTCAATAAAATGTCTTCCAGGAATGCATCTTTTTTGTAAGTCAAGTAATGGCTTCAATGAGGAATCATCACACTCGCAATTCACACACCACATAAGGGAACTAAAACTTATACATAAATTCTGGAAAAAGATAACAGTCCCCACAGTGAAGATGTGGATTACAGAAATGACACTACATCTAGAAAAAATAAGGTTCTCTTGACTGACAAACCATCAATTTTCAAAAATATGGTCTCCTTTTATTGAATTTCTTCAACAACATAATGGTTTGAACACAAACTCAAAACCAATGGTAGGGCTGGGTGAGCGGGCGTACAGAAAGGTAGTTAGATATATCTCCACTTCTTTTTCACTTTTTCTAGTTCTGTTTTTTTTTCCTTGCTTTTTTTTCTCTTTTCTTCTTTCTGTTTTTCTCTTTTTTTTTCTATCTAGTTAATAGATTATAAAATGTTAAAACTGAAGCTGTACGAAAATTGTATAACTGCTATGTCGATCATTTTTATGCATAATTGCTTCTAACAAAAATTAAAAAATTAAAAACTTTAAATTGTTTTTAAAAATAAGGGAGCAGGAATTCATACAGTGGGTTGGAGATATGCTCCTTATTTCTAAGATAGACACAAAATGCTGGAGTAACTCAGCGGGACAGGCAGCATCTCAGGGTAGAAGGAATGGGTGTTATTTTGGGTCGAGGCCCTTCTTCAGTGAGTCAGGGGAGGATGAGAGACAAAGATATGGAAAGATAAGATGTGAAAATGAGATATCAAAGGAGACAAAGTTCAAGGACAATGTAGAATACATCATTGTTAGCTAGGGGAAGGTGACAACGAGGCATACTGTATAAGGATATAATTTAATCTGGAGGACAGTTAGACTGGTCAGAAATCTAAGATGGGGAAGGGATGAAGTGTGAGGGAAAGCAAAGGTTACTTAAGGTTAGAGAAGTCAATATTCATACCGCTGGGTTGTAAGCTGCACGATTGAAATATGTGGTGCTGTTCTTCCAATTTGCATTGGGCTCCACTCTGACAGTGGAGGAGGACCAGGGCCGGAAGGTCAGTATTGGAATGGGAGGGGGAGTTAAAGTGTTTAGCAGCCGGGAGATCATGTAGGTCAACGCAGTCTGAGTGGAAAATAATGCCAATGCCCACCCTCCTCCTCTCCCCATTCCCAAACCTCAGATTCTCTCATTCGTCATTGGTGTGCTTAATAGTGATCCTCATGCATGTGTTTGGTTACTTTAAGGACCCTTCTTCAGACTCAGGGAAAACTAGTGTGAAGAAGGGTCCAAACTCAAAACCGCCTATCCATTCCTTCCATGGATGCTGCCTGACCCACTGACTTTTGAGTGTGAAACTTTATTGTTTCTACAGTGGAGTTCATGAGACAATGGTGAAAAGGTTGTGTGAATTGAATCTTGCAATCAGTTTGAACAGAATTCAAGACAGAAATTATTTTGAAAACATCAGGGAAATAAAAAGGGCTGAGGTTTAGAAATATATAGAAAATGGATGTGACCGGGAAGCAAACAAAACTACAAAAGCAGACTCACTGGAGAAAGGAGAAAATAATGTGGGCGTCAAGAAAGAAATAATGAATCAAACTCACATTTGCTGGCAAATAAACTAAAGGAATAGGAATTGCAGAACACAAAAGTGATTAAAAGAAGAGAGGAAGAATGGAAGGAAAAGGAGAGTAAAAAATAATATGAAGGAAATGCACAACATCTCACAAATGTACTTGAATTGTGTGAAGTAAAAACTACTTTTCTGAAAAAGATTCTCAACCCAAAATGTCACCTATCCATAGAATAGAATAGAATAGTTTCTTTATTGTCATTGTAACATGAACCATGTACAACGAAATTTAAAAATGTCAACCAGTCAGTGCAACATTCAAACCATAAAAGCTAACGATACATACAAGGTAAAATATTAAAAAAGATAAACAACTAAAATAAATATGAAATATGAAAATAGCACGCATAAACAGCCAACCCTACATCCTTCTGTCGATTTCACAGTGTACCAACCACAGTCCCTTAGTCCCCGCGTTCCTTGGCGGCTACATTTAGTGCCTTTATAGCAGTGGGGTAAAAACTGTTTTTAAGTCTGTTTGGCCTTGTCCTTGTAGATCTGTACCGTCTGCCTGACAGCAACAGTTCAAACAGGGAGTGTCCGGGGTGGGAAATGTCCTTTGTAATATTCTGGGATTTTTTGATGCAGCGGGAACTGTGTAAGTCTTCCAAGGTAAGGAGAGGACAGCCGACAATCCTCTGGGCATTGTCAATGGCCCTCTGGAGCGCTTTCCTCTGAGCTGCTGTGCAGCTGGTGTACCACACGCATACACAGTATGTTAGGATGCTCTCAATGGAGCACTGATAAAAGGACAGCAGCAGTCTCTGTGTGATGTTATTCTTCCTGAGCACCCTCAGGAAGTGCAGTCTCTGCTGGACCTTTTTCAGCAGTGCAGAGGTGTTCACGCTCCACGCAGGTCCTCCTCAATATGGATTCCCAGGAAGCGGAAATCCGCCACCCTCACCACACAGTCCCCTCTGATGATTAGTGGTACCAGTTCTGTTTTGTTCTTCCTGAAGTCTATTATTATCTCCTTGGTCTTTAAGGTGTTCAGGAGCAGGTTATTTTCTCCACACCACACTGTCAGCTGCTCCACCTCATCCCGATAGGCATACTCGTCCCCCCGGAGATGAGCCCCACTACCGTAGTGTCATCCGCAAATTTGACAATGGTGTTGCTGTGGTGGGCGGAGGTGCAGTCATGTGTGTAGATGGTGTAGAGCAGGGGGCTCAGCACACAGCCCTGTGGAGAGCCAGTACTGAGGCTGAGGGCCGTGGATGTGTGATGGCCCATTCTAACTGTCTGGCTGCGGCCCGACAGGAAGCTATTTATCCACATGCAGGTGGAGTGTGGAAGTCCCAAGTCCCCCAGTTTGTCCACCAGTTTGTGGGGAAGGATAGTATTAAAAGTAGAGCTGTAGTCCACAAAGAGCATTCGCACATAGCTTCCCCGCTGCTCCAGGTGGGACAGTGCAACATGGAGAGCTGTGGCTACAGCGTCATCTGTAGATCTATTTGCTCTGTACGCAAACTGGTGGGGGTCAAAGCTTCGGGGCAGGAGTGATGTGATATGACCCCGGACCAGTTTTTCAAAGCACTTCATCACCACTGGTGTGAGTGCGACTGGCCGGTAGTCGTTGAGGCTGGAAATGTGGGTTTTTTTGGGCAAGGGGACTATGGTTGCAGACTTCAGACAGGGTGGGACAGTGGACTGGGCCAGAGACTGGTTAAAAATCCTCGTGAAGACTCCAGCCAGCTGGTCTGCGCAGTCCTTCAGCACGTGTCCAGAGATGCCGTCGGGTCCAGTAGCCTTCCTTGGATTGATGGCCCGCAGCGTGCGCCTCACCTCATGCTCCTCTATCGTGAGGGTTAGGCTACTGTGGGCCATATGGTGTGTTGTGGCTGTCTCGGGTGGCCTCACTTCAAAGCGAGCAAAGAAGAGGTTCAGCTCCTCTGCCAACGAGGCGTCACCCTCAGCAGCTCCAAGGTTTGTCTTATAATTGGTGAGATACTGGATCCCCTGCCACACCTGCCTGCTGTTGTTACTGTCCAGGTGGTCCTCTATCTTCCTCCTGCAGTCTGACTTGGCCTCTCTGATGCCTCTCTTCAGGTTAGCTTGGGCCGTGCTGTATAAAGCCCTATCACCAGACCTAAAAGCAATGTTCCTCTCTTTTAACAGCCGCTGGACCTCCCGGGTCATCCAGGGCTTCTGGTTGGGGTAGACCCGGATTTGTTTGTCCACTGTGACCGTGTCCATGCAATTTTTAATGTAACACAGTACACTGTCTGTGAACAACTCCAGGTCCCGGTGTTCAAACACATCCCAGTTGGTCCTGTCGAGGCAGTCCTGCAGCTGCTGAGATGCACCATCAGGCCAAGTTGTGATGGTCTTTGTGATGGGAGGAGCAGTTTTCCTGAGGGGGCCATATGCAGGAATTAAAAGCAGGGACATATGGTCCGACTGACCCAGGTGTGGTAGTGGTCTAGCCCTGTAGCCCAGCTTGATGTTGGAGTAGACCTTGTCTAGTGCGTTAGCTCCTCTTGGAGCACATTTAACATGCTGGTAGAATTTTGGGAGCATATTCTTCAATTCCGCGTGATTAAAGTCCCCTGCTATGATGTGAACACCATCCGGATATATGCTCTGTTGACTGCTAGTGCTACCGTACAAATGTCCGATAGCCGAGTTAGCATTAGCATCCGGTGGTATGTACACAGCAGTTATCATGACAACAGTAAACTCTCTAGGGAGATAAATGGGCCTGCATTTAACAGTTACATACTCCAGGTCTGGGGAGCAGTGACTGTCTACAATCACTGTGTTTGTACACCAGGTGTTGTTCACGTACACACAGAGCCCTCCACCTCTGCTCTTACCAGAGTCTCTTGTCCTGTCATGGCGCTGTGCTGTGTAGCCTGCTAGCTCGATAGCAGAGTCCGGAATGGATGAATGAAGCCAGGTCTCCGTGATCAACAGGATACAGCTGTCCTTCACGGCGTTGTTAGCTGCAGTCTGTAGCCTCAGTTCGTCCATCTTGTTAGCCAGAGATCTGGCGTTCGTGAGAAACAGGCTGGGAAGCGGTGGTTTCAGTGGCTGCCTCCGTAGCCTGGCCAACGCGCCGGCCCTGCAGCCTCACTTTTTCCTTTTCTCTCTATGCCGTCTTCGCATCCTCCCCGCGGGGATGGTAATCCACGGAGAGTCGGGGCTCCTCGCTATGTCCGCCGGGATCTTATGTGAGCGGACAAACTCACATGTTCTCCAGAGATGTTGCCTGGCCTGCTGAGTTACTCCAGCATTTTCTGTCTTTCACAGGTACTTTTCTATTGGCTAATGCAAAAAGAAAATGCAGGAGATTTCTTGATTTTCCAGAAGATTCCTTTGTGTAAATGGACTGGCGAGCAGACATAAATAAATCCAGTCTGAATCTTCAGTTGCTTTCATTTGATGTTGTGCTGAAGGTGACAGGCACAGGCCCTTAAGGCAGGATTTTACTAACACCCTTAAATCATGAAGTCAGAAAGAAAGGACAAGTTAAATCAGAAAGCAGTGAACGATTGGCACCTTGTGTTGGGCTTAAAACCTTGCCAGTTGAAGAACTAAGAATGAAGGACAATTTAGAGTAGGTCATGATATACATGTTTGGGCAAATGCTCAGTTCTTAAATCCAAAGGAGGAAGGGTTGTCAGGTCTCCAGCATTAGTACAGTGCTCCAAGATTTCAAGAGTCAACAGTGTTTTATTGTCATATGTCCCAAAAAAGAACAATGAAATTCTTACTTGCAGCAGTACAATAGGCATAGTAAAACCTTAGTAAAAAATAATATACAACAAAAGAAAGTTCAGTTACAGGTCTTCTCCACCGGAGTTGAGAATGGCAAAATGCTTGCTTCTGTATTGATATTGAAATTGTAAAATAATGACGTGGGCAAGACTAAACAAACATCTCCTACTTCCTTTTCCACCGAAGTTCTACCTGGATGGCAGAATATAAACAGCACCAGGGTTTGTAACTGGTGTCTCTTGGACATCAGAGACTGTAAAGGGCCTGTCCCACCAGCATCCGACTCCATGCGATGAGCGCGACCAAACCGGCAGCGGGGGCCGCGCGTAGGTCGGGTGATCCCCTGTACAGGGCCGTTCCCACCAGCATGCGCCTGCATGCGGCAAGCGCGACCAAACCGGCAGTAGGGGCCGCACGGAGGTCGGGTGAGTGGCGCAACGCGGCGCAAATTGAGGCGAACTTGGAGCGAAGTCTAAAGGTAAGTTCGCCAGGACAGAGAGGGACACACAGAGAGGGGCACAGAGGCACACACAGAGAGGGCCACAGAGCCACACACACAGAGGGTCACGGAGGCGCCTACAGAGAGGGTCACGGAGGCACGACGTCAAGGCGGTGTGTAATGTGTCGAGGCGACTGCGAGCCGACAAGCCGTTGCCGCACGGAATTTTTGAACATAGTCAGTTTTTCGGACGAACTCCGCACAATTCCGCACGGCTCCGGCGATCAAAGTGGGACCGGCCCTGCGACGCCGGACGGCTCAAGCGACCACGTTAGGTCGTGCTCATCGCATAGATTTTCATGCTGGTGGGACAGGCCCTTTATGAACATGTAAGCAAAGCAAGGACGACTAAAAAAGTTAATTGGCTGTTCCTCACTGCAGGGATCCATTGGATCTTTAGAGTTAGGGGTTCGATGGCTGTGGGGGGGGGGGGGGCTTTTAAAACAGGAAATAGAAAAGCAACAGAGATTGCACCTTGTTTCAGGTTCAAGCCCCTGCCAAGAAGAGCCTGCACCACAATCACGTTACATCACCGTGAACTATAATTGTAACTGAATACAGATCAGATCAGGGCTGCAACACACATTCAGAGTGGGCACCTGACGAGTACACTAGTCTTTTGTTTCGTTCCCCTCTGCTAATTTCACTTTTGGTTCCCGCAGACCTTTTAATTGAGTAATTAAGGTCAGGAATTAAATAAACCAAAACAATCTAAAGGTTGATAGGATCAGGCAAAACAGAACGTCCACCAGAGTTAAAATCAACAAAAGTTGTTAAATAAGGAAGAACCAATCAGTTAAACACAAACGTAAGTGAACTGGAACATGTCACGGTTGCTTGAATGTTGAAATGGTTCCAACATGCAGAAATCTTGTGACGGATTGTAAGAAAATTTAAGTATTTTAGGAATAAGACCTTTGCTTTGTCTGGAGTTTGAAATAGCCAAATAACACTTCATTGACAAAACAACACTTTACTGGGTTCAGCAACAGATGAAGTAAAACACCTAATTGACCAAAGTGCTCACAAACTGAAGCTCCATGGATTTTTGTGAAATGCTTTTACCCGTGATGCCAAAATGGTTTTGAACTATCTTTGAAAAGCTAAGTGGGCAATTTATTGTGAAAAAAAGATGATTTTTAGAGTACAGGAAGCAAACAACAGACAGAGTGTGTGATTAGATTGGCTGGTTTAAGGGTTAGAAACATAGAAATCCAGAAAAATAGGTGCAGGAGATGGCCATTCCTCCCTTCGGGCCAGCACCGTCATTCAATATGATCATGGCTGATCATGTAAAATCAGTACCCCGTTCCTGCTTTTTCCCCATATCCCTTGATTTCCCTGGTAGGGAAATTTGCAAAGGCTACCGGGGGGACTTTAGACTAGAACGGCTGGGGAGAGGGACTCGAATAAGAAAGCTAGTAGACAGGGTCTGAGGCAGGAGGCAGAGAAGGGAAGCACTCAGACCCAACATGAAGGGGGGGAAGAAGAAAAAAATAATAAACAGAGAATAAGAGGTGGTGGGTTTCCAGGGCAAAAATCAAAAGGGGCCACTTGTCAACATAATTGTATAAGGAGTAAGAGTGTTGTAAAAACAAGCCTGAAGGCTTTGTGTCTCAATGCAAGGAGCATTCGTAATTAGGCGGACGAGTTGAATGTGCAGATAGCTATAAATGACTATGCTATAGTTGGGATCACGGAGACGTGGCTCCAGGGGGACCAAGACTGGGAGCTGAACATCTAGGGATATTCAATATTCAGGAGGGATAGACAGAAAGGAAAGGGAGGTGGGGTAGCGTTGCTGGTGGGAGAGCAGATTAATGCAATAGAAAGGAAGGACATTAGCTTGGAGGATGTGGAATCGATATGGGTAGAGCTGCGAAACTCTATGGGGCAGAAAACGCTAGTGGGAGATGTGTACAGGCCACCTAACAGTAGTAGTGGAGTTGGGGATGGCATCAAACAGGAAATTAGAAATGCGTGCAACCAGAGTAAAACAGGGTGACTTCAATCTACATATAGATTGGGTGAATCAAATGGACAGGGGTGCTAAGGAAGAGGATTTCTTGGAATGTATGCGGGATAGTTTTCTGAACCAACTTGTAGAGGAACCAACGAGAGAGCAGGCTCTTCTAGACTGGGTATTGAGTAATGAGGAAGGGTTAGTTAGCAGTCTTGTTGTGCGTGGCCCCTTGGCAAGAGTGACCATAATATGGTTGAGTTCTTAATTATGTCACTTTCCATACAAATGAAGTCAGAAACAAGGGTTCTGAACTTAAACAAAGGTAACTTTGAAGGTAAGAGATGTGAATTGGCTACGATAGACTGGCAAGTGCTTCTTAAAGGGTTGACAGTGGATGTGCAATGGAAGGTATTTAAAGACTGCATGGATGAACTACAACAATTGTTCATCCTAGTTAGGCAAAATAATAAATCAGGGAAGGTAGTGCATCCATGGATAACAAGGGAAATCAGGGATAGTATAAAAACAAAAGATGAAGCATACAAATTAGCCAGAAAAAACAGCCAACCAGAGGACTGGGAGAAATTCAGAGTCCAGCAGAGGAGGACAAAGAGCTCAATTACGAAAGGGAAAATAGATTATGAAAGAAAACTGGCAGGGAACATGAAAACTGACTGCAAAAGTGTTTATAGATATGTGAAGAGAAAGAGATTAGTTAAAACAAATGTAGGTCCCTTGCAGTCAGAAACAGGTGAATTGATCATGGGTAACAAGGACATGGCAGACCAATTGAATAACTACTTTGGTTCTGTCTTTACTAAGGAAGATATAAATAATCTGCCAGAAATACCAGGGGACCGGGGGTCAAATAAGGTAGAGGAACTGAGTGAAATCCTGGTTAGGCAGGAAGTGGTGTTGGGTAAATTGAATGGATTAAAGGCCAATAAATCCCCAGGGCCAGATAGTCTGCATCCCAGAGTGCTCAAGGAAGTAGCCACAGAAATAGTGGATGCATTAATGACAATTTTTCAAAACTCCTTAGATTCTGGAGTAGTTCCTGAGGATTGGAGGGTAGCTAATGTACCCCACTTTTTAAAAAAGGAGGGAGAGCGAAAACTTGGAATTACAGACCAGTTAGTCTAATATCGGTAGTGGGGAATCTGCTAGAGTCAGTTATTAAAGATGGGATAGCAGTACATTTGGAAAGTGGTGAAATCATTAGTCAAAGTCAGCATGGATTTACGAGAGGTAAATCATGTCTGACGAACCTTATAGAATTTTTCGAGGATGTTACTAGCAGAGTGGATAAGGGAGAACCAGTGAATGTGTTATATCTAGACTTTCAGAAGGCTTTCGACAAGGTCTCACATAAGAGATTAGTATACAAACTTAAAGCACACGGTATTGGTGGTTCAGTATTTATTTTCAGAATGGCAGGCAGTGACTAGAGGGGTACTGCAAGGCTCAGTGCTGGGACCCCAGCTATTTAGAATATATATTAATGATTTGGACGAGGGAATTGGATGCAACATCACCAAGTTTGCGGATGACACTAAGCTGGGGGGTAGTGTTAGGTGTGAGGAGGATGCTAGGAGGCTGCAAGGTGACTTGGATTGGCTGGGTGAGTGGGCAAATGCATGGCAGATGCAGTATAATGTGGATAAATGTGAGGTTATCCACTTTGGTGGCAAAAACATGAGGGTAGACTATTATCTGAATTGTGGCAAATTAGGAAAAGGGGAGATGCAATGAGACCTGGGTGTCATGGTACACCAATCATTGAAAGTAGGCATGCAGGTGCAGCAGGCAGTGAAGAACGCAAATGGTATGTTAGCATTCATAGCGAAAGGATTTGAGTATAGGAGCAGGGAGGTTCTACTGCAGTTGTACAGGGTTTTGCTGAGACCACACCTGGAGTACTGCATACAGTTTTGGTCTCCAAATCTGGGAAAATACATTCTTGCCATAGAGGGGGTACAGAGAAGGTTCACCAGACTGATTCCTGGAATGTCAGAACTTTCATACGAGGAAAGACTCGATAGACTTGGCTTGTACTCGCTAGACTTTAGAAGACTGAGGGGGGATCTTATAGAAACTTACAAAATTCTTAAGGGGTTGGACAGGCTAGATGCAGGAAGACTGGTCCCGATGTTGGGGAAGTCCAGAACAAGGGGTCACAGTCTAAGGATAAGGGGAAATTCCGTTAGGACCGAGATGAGGAAAACATTTTTCACACAGAGAGTGGTGAATTCTCAGCCACAGAAGGTAGTTGAGACCAGTTCATTGGCTATATTTAAGAGGGAGTTAGATGTGGCCCTTGTTGAGAAAGGGATCAGGAGGTATGGAGAGAAGGCAGGTACAGGATACTGAGTTGGATGATCAGCCATGATCATATTGAATGGCGGTGCAGGCTCGAAGGGCCGAATGGCCTACTCCTGCACCTATTTTCTATGTTTCTATGTTATAGCCCTTCCTTTAGGGATTCCTTTAGCCCTTAGAGCTAAATCCAACTCTCTCCTGAATACTCTCTCCAGTGAATTGGCCTCCACTGCCTTTTGTGGCAGAGAATTCCACAGATTCACAACTCTCTGGGTGAAGAGGTTTTTCCTCATCTCAGTCCTAAATGGCCTACCCTTTATTCTTAAACTGTGACCCCTAGTTCTGGGCTCACCCAACATCAGGATGGAGTTGTAATGCATTCTGATTAAATGCTTTCCACGGCACATCTGTAGAAGTTGGTGAGAAGTTGGTCATCTTGAGAGTTGTTGAAGAAAACAACTATCTAACTTCTTCCCAGTGGAAACCAGGAATGGCCAATCAGTAAATCACTGGCAAACCAACCTGTAATGTCAAATGCCCGCTAAACTTTATTAAAAGTTGTCTGGCTTCTTAAAAGTGTCTTCACTCCTTCTCCCCTCCCCCCCTCCCTGCTCTTTTAAAGGACTTACTGTACACTATGCCAGCAGTCTTTTACCTTCCTGTTCATCGCAGGTATTACCCTAGCTTTGCACCGTGTGAATTTCAGACAGGGCTCCCCTGCTTTCCCTGGCTCTGTGTGTGTGTTTGTGTGTGTGTGTGTGTGTGTGCGTGTGCGTGTGCGTGTGTGCGCGCGCTGACAGTCGATCCAGTTTGCGGTTTCATCACTGACAGTCGATCTAGCTCGTGGTTTTTCAGGCAAGTGCCCTCGAGCTTGAAGGTCGAATACAGTAGCTGAAAAGTCGCGTCAGTGGGACAGGCCCTTAAGTAGTAGATAGTCGTAGCTTGTCCTACATAGTCGTAGGATGTCTTCTACATAGTCGTAGGATGTGTTTGATACATTCACTTTTTCGGTGATTCAACAAGACTATGACAGTCGCTTGCACTCGCAAAATAAGTCGCCGAAGTGGGACAGGCCCTTAAGTCGGTCTGATTAGTTTCCCTGATGACTTACAGTTCTCTTTGTTCAAATATCAGAGACTTTTCCATTGCAACAAAATAACACTGCCACATACTTCAGAGTACTGCAATTCACATTATGAGCTTTAAATGTGATACCCAATTATACTTGTCGGGTTGGCTCGTATCTAAATTGAACTCTCACAATGTTTGGCGCAAATGAAATATAACATTTTCTGTAATTTCCCATGACTGTTATACATAAATTATTGACTGCCTGTCATCTATTGTTCCAGAAAAATGCAGAAATTGATCTTTTTAAAAAATGTGGGTAGCGGAGATTAAATTTCAAAATATCAGGAAAGCATTATTGTAAGATTTTAAGTCGGTCGATTTCCCAAACCATGAATGAAACAGATTAGGATGAAATGAAAACAGCAGGTAGAGTCTCTGTGGTAGAAAGTTATCTCTGCCACAACAAGAATATCATTGTATTAATCCATTACACATCACTTCAAAAATCACTCCCATACATCGCTGGGTAGGCCAGCATTTATAATCCATTGTAAGAGCTCTTGAGCAGAAATGCAGTAAATCACTGCTTTAAATGGTCGCGGTCATTCGGGTAAAATAACTCCCAATATTCTTTGTCAAAGAGTTCCAGGATGTAGACCCAGTGACATAAACAGCTAATAATATGTTTCCAAGTTACAATGGTTTATGGTGTCAGATTGACCTAATGGGTTTAGTGAATGTTTATGCTAGTGGATGTGGTGCCAGTAGTAGTTTGCGCTGTCCTGTATGCCTTCAACCTTCTTGAGTGTTTTTGCAGCTGCACTCATCCAGGTGAGTGACCTTCTGGATCATGTCTTTACAAGTTAATTATTCACCATAGGATACCAAGTCCCTGTATTTTTAAGGCACACAAAAATGCTCGAGAAACTCAGCGGGTGCAGCAGCACCTATGGAGCGAAGGAAATAGGCAACGTTTTGGGCCAAAACCCTTCTTCAGACTATCTACTCTGTATTTATAAGACTGCATTCAAAGAACATATACCCAAACAACACAGGAACAGGCCCTTTGGTCTGCAATATCTGTGCCGATAATGATGTCCTCTGCCTGCATGTAATGCATATCTATTCCGTGCATATTCAGGTGTCTTTCTAATAACCTTTGAAATGCCACAATAGTATTTGTTTCCTTCTCCTCCTTGGTACCGTGTTCCAGGCACCCACAACTCACTGCGCAAAAACAGTTGCCTTGCACCTCACTCCTAAGCATTTCCCCTCTGATCGTAAAGCTGTACCCTCTAGTATTTGAAGTTTCCACAGGGTATTAGATGGTATCTGACTCCATCTTCCCAACAACACCTCACATATCTACTTTAAACTCCATTAGCAATTCCTCAGTCCACTTGCCCAACTGACCAAGACCCTGCTGTAATTTTTGATAACCATTTACACTGTCTACGATAACAGGTCTCCAGTCCAAAAAACAACCTTCCACTACAATCTCTGTTTCCATGAAGCCAATTCTTTATCCAGTCAGCTAGCTCTCCCTGGATCCAATGCGAACTAGACTTTCAATGCAGCGTTCCCTGTCGATCCAAATGCATATGTATGTTATCCCTCATAATCCTTTCCAGTAACTTGCCTAACACAGATGTACCACCGGGCCGCACAGCCAGAAGTCTTCCCGCCGGGCTGCGGCTGCGAACTGCGGCTCTTTATCGTGGCGCCGTGGTCTCGATGCCTCCCAGATTGCCGCGGAGAAGCCCTCCATCACTCAGCAATCTCATAAATTAGAACACCGTAATATTCATTCACAGCAACAGACCTATTAACAGATGATGCCATCTGAAAGATGAAGTTTCCAGACTCAAAGCTGCCTGAGATTATGCTGCGAAGCAATTTTCAATCACTTCCAGTGTAATATAACTTCCTACAAGCTATGCTACAGGAACTGAGTGAGGCCTACATAGAAGCATGACAACAGGTGAAAGCTCAATGAATGACAATTACTGAAGAAATGCACAAGGATAATGCACGTTCTCCCTGTTACCATGTGGGTTTCCTCCAGGTGCTCCGATTTCCTCCCACATCCCAAAGACCATGCAGGTTTGTAGGTTAATTAGCTTTATTAAAATTGTAAATTGTCCCTAAGGTGTGGGATAGTGTTAGTGTCTGGGTGATTGCTGGTCGGTGCAGACTCAGTGGGCCAAAGGGCCTATTTCCAAGTTGTATCTCTAGAGTCTAATCAGATTTGAACAGTGCTTGAAGTATTAAAATTATGTGGGCTTGAAATGTTTATTTTGTGACCGCTTTTATTTTTGCACTGTGACAAGGTAGGTGATGTGGCGCCACCTGGTGGTGAGCCATGCGCAGTGCGAACCCTCGGCTCTGGAGGGAGGAGTCTAGTGTCTCGGTGATGGGAGGTGCAGGTCACGGGGCTCCCCTGGGGCTATATAAGTCGGGCGTTGCCCATTTGAAGGAGTAGGGAGCTGTACTGTGAGAACCATTAAAGACATATTGACTACACAAACTTTGTGTCCCGTTTCATTCCAGGCTGGATATCTTCGAGTCCCGCCACAGTGCTATGAATAGTCTGCAATCATGTATTGTCTTTCCGCTGACTGGATAGCATGCAACAAAAGCTTTTCACTGTACCTCGGTGCACGTGACATTAAACTGAACTGAAACTGAATTGAACCAAAGAAAGGTAAAAAGGGGGTGGTGGTGTGTGGGAATTTTGGTTTTGTCCAATGCCAGTACATTAGGATTTAGTTTGCCACAGACATCACATTTACAACGGTTTCCTCCTTTTCTCCTCATCTATAGTTGTTCATGGTTCATTTGTTAGTCAGGACGTAATCCTTATGATAATAAGGTTGTGAGCCTATGGAAGACCGCAGTAATTTTGGAGACCCATTCCAGCATATGTTGCTGAGTTCCGCAGGGGTGGTACAGGCAGTAGAATCTTTATTTGAGCATGCAGTCTGCTCCACCACACTCCACTCCACTCATCTTGCAGGCATGTGCACATTGGTGCTTTGATGGCACAGGGCGCCCTGATCCAAGGCTATTCATCGGTCTGTAATTATCATTCAGCCTCAGGACTACCATCTGAATTGCAGGATTTCCCATGTATGAGGTGCAGAACATGGCCACACATCAGCTGGACATGCAAGAAGCAGAATTCCACTCCATGCCTCATTGGATGTATCATGTCTCTATGTTCACCCCGTGGCATTTGTAATATTACATTGATCTAACCATGTGGAATGCAACAATCTGACAAAGCTGCATATTTTCCCTACGTCACCCTATATCAGTCTGAATATTTTGGCCTGAAACGTTGCCTATTTCCTTCGCTCCATGGATGCTGCCTCGCCCGCTGAGTTTCTCCAGCACTTTTGTCTATTTCTATATGTGCTCCTGGCATACATGGCGGGATAAAGTATATTTCGCACTCCTGGAATGTAAAGGGTGTCTGAACTTTCTTATTTAACAGTGATGGCAAACTGGGATGTGCTGCAGATGTCTAGCCTCTAGCTTCAGCCTGGAAGGAGTCTAACACACAATTCATGGTCTCTCTGGGCTGAACTGGCACTGCCAAAGCTCTGTGGATCTACTTATGGTGACATTTTTACAGAGCAGCAGACATCTGAAATGCAACAAGAGACATTATCCCTGAAAGCCCCTTGTTGGAAAAAGCTGCTGGCTATCAGCTCCCCCCAATCTTTCCTGTTCCTTCAGCTTCCAGTAAGATATCCAAATCTTCATATCGTATTCTCATTCTATTGTCATGGTGTCCTCTGTGAGAAATGTATAGAAATAACGGAATATTGCAGATATTGTGGCATCAGGACAAACTCCTTGAGTTTCTGGCATAAAACCCACTGTAGGTGTTGCAAACTCTGAAAACATCATTTAGAAGGGTCCCAACCCAAAACATTTCCTATCCATGATCCTCAGAGTTGCTGTCTGACCTGCTGAGTTACTCCAGCAATGTGGGTCCTTTTGTGTAAACCATCGCCTACAGTTCCTTGCTTCTACTAACTTACTCAAATAAAGATTTATATAAATTAATCACCTGATAACAAGTAACTGATGTTCACTCCAAATTTATTAGAACGTTTCTCTGTAAGTATCCAGAGAAGGCAGCTTGCAATGTGAATATAAGTGTAGGAAGGAACTGCAGATGCTGGTTTAAACCGTAGATAGACACAAACATTTTGTCTGAATGTTGTCTGACCATCAGTCTGAAGAAGGGTCTCGCCCCGAAATATCACCCATTGCTTCTCTCCAGAGATGCTGCCTGTCCCGCTGAGTTACTCTAGCATTTTGTGCTACCTTTGAATTAAACCAGCATCTGTAGTTCTTTCCTTCACATTGCAAGCTGCCTTCTCTGGATACTTACAGAAGCTGAAGGTATTACTTGTACCACGCCTCTTCCCTCAAATGTGAGTGCACAACTTATAATTAAATTGTGGGCAAGCCCACCGTAAACCAATGTGTATGTAAATCATCATCCATGGAGCACAAATAACTTGTGCTGTCTAACTTAATTTTGTAGGTAAAATATGCAGGTAGTTGAGGGATCAAATAATGAGATTGCAAATGAAAAGCAAGCAGGAATAGGAAATTTAATTGGTTTAAATCAGATTTCTGAAAGGAAATGTGTGGGGGCCTTAAGCGATTAGTAAATTAAATATTTTTTAAAAAGGAGGTGTGTAACTACATAATATAACCAAACGAGGATAAAGTGTAAATTAAGTTAGAATCGGCATAGAAAAAAATCTTGAATTCGTAACAAGAAAAGCTGCTACAACAGTTTACCTCTGGTGTTTGTGTCTTGTTTTTCACCATTACTATAAACTATGAATCATCCTGATTTTAAATAACGAAACCTGTAGTCTCACATCCAAGTGGTCCAGCCATCCCATGCAGAACTCTTCAATATGTTTTCTTGCATTGAAGATGTTCTAACCTAGTAACTCTGCCATGTGCGTAGATCATTCGACTTGTTTACTGATAATTAACAACAACTAAAATTCTACCTGGAGTATAACTGCCTTCAGCACTATGGGATTAAGTCTGATGCAAAAGTGAGGAGTCCTTTCCAAATAGTGTGAGTGGAAATTTGGAGATGGCAAACAAAACTAGGTTAGAACATAAAAATAGAACAACACAGTATAAGAGCAGGCTCTTTGGCCCACAACATCTATGCCGAACATAGAAACATAGAAAATATAGAAAATAGATACAGGAGTAGACCATTTGGCCATTTGAGCCAGCACCGCCATTCAATATGATCATGGGAAATCATCCAAAATCAGTACATCATTCCTGCTTTTTCCCCAGATCCCTTGATTCCGTTAGCCCGGAGGGCTAAATCTAACTCTCTCTTGAAAACTATGATGCCAAGACCAACTCTTAGCTGCCTGCATGTAATCCATTCCCAGCATATCCATGTGCCTACCTAAAAGTCTCTTAATTGGCGCTATCGTCACTGCCTCAGCCACCACCCCCGCAGCGCGTGCGTTCCAGACACACTGGTCCTGAAGCAGCTTCCAACATATTGCTCTACGGCACCCAGAAAAGACTATCCTTAAAGCCATAATCTCACATGGCAGCATGTCACCAGTATCACACCTACAGCCTTGAGGAAATGAGTGGCTCCATGGCAGAATAACTTCACAATTGTAAATCTCTGTGCTTCCTCTCCACGGTTGAGCCACTTTCCTAGAGTTGCCAGCCACACTTCCCACATGCATGAGCTACCAGGATATACTGGATGCTGTAATGTAGATCACAATCAGAAAAGCCGGATCCACTTTTGCATTTGGCATGCTTTCCCCTGGAAATGATTCCTTACACAATTTAGTCTCCAAGTAAAATCAATTTATAAAAACATCCAGCTAAAGAAAAATTGTTGTGATCCAATGTTTAGGCAATGTGGCGCCACTTTTCCCGAGGAAGCTGTATTACTTAATGTGGTACTTCATGAAAAATGCATCATTGGGTATTGCACATACCATGTATGCTGGCCTAGAAATCAGTGTTAATGTAACTCCACAGGTTTTCAGTTAGAAGAGAGAAATGTACAACGTAAACACAAAAAGCTGGAGTAACTCAGCGGGACAGGCAGCATCTCTGGAGAGAAGGAATGGGTGACGTTTTGGGTCGAGACCCTTCTTCAGACCCGGAAGAAGTCTGAAGAAGGCTCTGAAGAAAGGTCTCGACCCAAAACGTCACCTATTCCTTTTCCCCAGAGATGCTGCCTGTGCCGCTGAGTAACTCCAGCATTTTGTGTCAACCTTCGATTTAAACCAGCATCTGTAGTTCTTTCCTACACGAAAAGTACAAGGTGTAGCATATCATGCACTAAAAGGCTAGTAATGTTATACGTTCAATGAGGCATAAAACTTGGCTTAGTTCTACGACTTAATTAATTTGGTGTGATGGCACAACAAAAATAAAACTTTACATTTATTCCCAATTATCAGCCATAAAATAAGTAGCCTTTTATCTAAATTTGCCCCACAATTTATTGAAGAGTGACTTTCCAGATTCCCAGGAAGTTAAAAACAAAAGAAAAGTAACAAAATACGCAATAGCCAGCAAGTGGTGTAAGTCAGCATTTCCAGTGCTCAGGTAGTCTCATACCTGTTTAAGGATTTCTTGCTTCGACTTGCTCAGGTCTTCGTATTTAATCTTCCACTGCGATAAATCTGCTTCCAGTTTTTCAATCTGCCTTCCAAGAGTTGCTTTATCCCTGTGTGAAAAAATATTGAGAAATAATTTTAGTTCAGTAAGGGACTAAACAATAATTGTGTACCATGAACACATATAAGCATTCCAATATTTAAATAAATGCACATATAGCAGTTTGTGTATGTCAATTTCATATGTGGTCTAAAGGGACAAATAAAAAATGCTATAAGATGTCAGTGAACACTCAGCATCGGTATCCTACAACAATTTACACCTTGAAATGCAAGGAACTGCAGATGCTGGAATCATGAGCAAAACACAAAGTGCCGGAGGAACTCAGCAGGTCAGGCAGCATCTATGCAGGAAATGGACAGGCAACATTTTGAGTCACAACCCCCTCTTCTGAAGAAGGCTTCCGACCCGAAACATCGCCTATCCATTCCCTCCACAGATACTGTCTGACCTGCTGAATTCCTCCAGCACTTCACTGTTTACACCTTTTGCTTCTACACATGTGTTGCTTGACCCGCTGAGATTTTCCAGCATTGTTTTTTGTTGTTATTTTGAAATTTTGAAAAGTTCTCTGAAAAATCAGTCTGTCAAGGTATCGAATAATCACATCCTTGGAGCAATCCATTCAAAAGGGCTCAATAAAAAATGTGCTTTTATATGGTGCCTATGACATTTGCAGTATGCTTCAAAGCGGTTCACAGTTAATTAAATAATCTGAAACAGGAGCTGCCTGAGAGACTGATTGGACAATTCTTTCAAAGAGGCAGCACAGATACAATGAACAAAAGCCTCCCTTTGAGGTATACAGTCTTCTACACAAAGTGATATTTCCACAGTCAATCCAATTATGAGAACACAGAAAAGGTTGAAAATGAGTGAAGTACAAAGGGATCTAGGTGTTCTTGTACATGAAACACAACAACTTTGTATAAAGATACCGTAAATAATAGTAAAGCCAATGGCATCATTCCATTTATTACAAGGGGTTAGAGTTAAGCAATTATTTCTTCTCCCTGCTCCCATCGGGCAGAAGAATCAGAAGCTAGAAAACATGGACTCGGGAATAGCTTTTTCTCTTTAGATTATCAGGCTTCAGAATGGTCATTCTAATAGGGTACAGTCCAATTCTCCTCTACCTCATTGTGGGCTTATTGCACTTTACCTCTGGAATTGTTACATTATAATGCTGAGAACTATGTTCTGCACTGTATCTTTCTCTCTGCTTTAACTATTGTACTTAGTTTGGCTTGATTGTATTTATGTGCAGTGTTATCGGATTTGATTGGAAAGTGTGCAAATCAAAGCTTTTCACTGTACCTCAGACCGTGACAATTATAAACCTAATCCTAAAGAAGTATTGGTAGAATTGTACAGTGTTGGTGAGATCACACCTGGAGTACACTGTATAGTTTTGTCCACAACCCAGCATTGGGACAATCCATCACAGTTTCAGAAGGTTATTTCTGTTCGGACATTCCTTTGATAGGGATGGAAGGACTTCCTATCACAAACAGATTTTCTGGAAATATACAAACTCTGAAGGATAGATGTTTTCACAAACAGGAGAGTCTTGATCAAGGAGACATAGATACCTCTCGTTTCCCTTTCCTTTGACTTTCAATCTGAAGAAAGGTCTTGACCCAAAACATCACCCATTCGTTCTCTCCTGAGATGTTGCCTGCCCCGCTGAGTTACTCCAGCATTTTGTGTCTATCTTCAATGTAAACCAGCATCTGCATTTCCTTCCTGCACGTATTCTGTGCCTTATAGATGACAGAAGGCTTTGGGTTGCGGGTCATTTGGGCCCCTGCTCATTCTTCCATGTTTATTATGACCCAATAGATGCCATTCAATTCTTCTGGCCCACACCAGCTTCCAGAAAAGCAATGCAATCTATCTCCTTAATTTCCCGTACCCCTGCAACCTATTGTCTCTCAAATGTATGTCAATGTCCAATACATTTTTTGCCACTAATCTTCCTTAAAGCGGTTGTTATGAACCAATTAACCCACCAACACATATTTGGGGTGTGGGTGGAAAATGTTACCTAAAGGGGACACACCAGTAAGAGAGAGGGTGTGCAAATTCCACAATGCAGCTCCCAAGGTCGACATAAAACCTGTGTCTCTGAAGCTGTGAGCTTGCATCACTTTCTGCTGCTCCACTATGCTACCCTCATAGTGTTTATGTGGCAGATCAGAGCCCAGGATTATTTCTGGTGGAGAACTGGGTACTGCTAATGCTGTGGAATACCAAGGATTGAAATTCTGACCCATTTGTCGCATGAATGTTATTCAGCCCAGGCCTGAATGTTGCCTCATTCTTGCTGCATGTAAGCAATGAATTACTTTCATTGTTGAGGAGCTGTGAACCAATCTGAAGATTTGCAATCATCAGCAAACATCGATACATCCGACCTTGTGATAAATGAAAGGTCATAGGTGAAGCAGCTGAAGAGGTTTGGGCCCAGGACACCAGAAGGAGTTTAGGATGATTAATTTCCAACACCCAAAGTTATTTCTCCTTAATGCCCATTGACTCAGTGACATCAGCGCTCCTCAATGCCGCATTTGATCAAATGCTGCCTTGATGCCAAGGAAAGTCACCGTCACCTCACTTCTGCAATTCAGTCCTTTGGACCATGTTTGCATTCAAGGTTATGAACTCTGAAGCAGAATGATGTTGAGGAAAACCAAACCAAGCATCAGTGATTGCAGAGCAAGTTTTTTGAGAGCACACCCAATTACATCTCCTTGCAATTTGCTAATGATTTGAAACAAGCTAATTGGACTGTAATCAGCTGGACTTGTTCTGCTTTTCATGAACAGGACAAATCCGGGCAAACTTCCACCTTGTCAGGCACATGCCAGTGTTGCAACTGCAGTAGAACAGCTTGGCTCAAGGCACGGCTTGTTCTGGAGCACAGGTCTGCAGAACTACAACTTGAATATTGTCCAGTCCCGCAAGCGCGTGCTGTGGAGTTTTAACCTGATCCTTTGAAAGTGGGAGCACGGAGCCCTGCCTACTACATGCTGTTTTTGTTGTTGCAGTTTCACCACCTCCTTGCATAGTTATTCCTGGTGCTGCTTCCAATGAAACTGGGATTGATCCCTGGCCTGACTGTCTTGACAGAGTGAGTAACATGCTGGTCCCTGAGGTTAGATTTTTTTTAGTTGTGTACGTTTTTTGCTGCTGATGTTTCACGGTGCCTTGTGGATGCCCAATATTGATCTGCCAGACCTGTTCTGAGTCTTTTCCACCTCACATGAATGAGTTAAAGAGCATGAATATAGAACCTTCAACCAAATTCATCCATGCCAACAAAATTGCCTCCCTGAGTGAGTCCCATTAGTCTGTGTTTGGCCCTATCTATACACCTGTCCAACTGTCTTTTAAATGCTGTTATTGTACCTGCTTCTTGCACCTCCTCTGGCAGCTCATTCAATATTCCCACTACTCTGAGGGTGAAAAAACATGCCCCCTCAGTTCCTCTTTAAATATTTCCACTCTCATCTTAAAACTCTGCCCTCCAGCTTTAGATTCCTCCCCCTTGGGGAAAGGACTGTGACAATCTGCCTTATCTATGTCCCTCTTGATTTTACAATACCACACAACTAAATGAAGGATATCCTCATTTCAAATAGGACTTAATTGTAGTCATTTTTATTAATGCTGTCATGGACAACTGCACATGTCATAGGTCAATTGTAGAGGACAAGTTCAAGGAAGTTTATCTCTTGCGTTTATTTGTCCCAGACCCTGTCTGGCACTGTCTCCTTCAACATTCAACCAGCTTGGTCAAAGATAACGCAACAAGCCATTCCTGGTGATGGACATTAAAGTCCTCAGAATATATTCCTGCTACCTCAAGTGCTTCTTGAAATGTTATTCATTATGGATGAGTACTTATTCAACAGGTGACAAGAGCACAGTAGATAACAATCAGGATTTAGTTTAGTTTAGTTTAGACATACAACACATAAAGAGGCCCTTCAGCCCACTGAGTCCACACCGAGCAGCTATCCCTACACATAAACACTATCCTACACAGAACGGAAATATAAATCTGATGCTTCAAATTTCCTTTGAACTTCTGAGAAGCAATCTTCTCAAATACCAGGAAGCAGTAGAGTCTGCGAGAACACAATACTTTTCTGACATCATCTCCAAAAACGCCCATAACACCAAGGTCTTTTTAGTGCCATTACCTCTATCATATGTCCTGCCCCCAGTACCAGCTTAGCTGGGTCCCCTGCTAAGTGCGAAGAATTTACTACATTCTTCACCAGCAAAGTAAAGAACATCAGTATTAATATTTCTCCTCCCATCCGTGACCTAGCTGTCACATTGGTCTGTTCTTCAAAATTAGACTGTTTCCAACCAGTTTCTCTACCCTCCCTTGTAAAGCTGGTCTCCACTATGAAACCTGCTACCTGCCCCCTCGACGTTGTCCCCTCTGCCCTTCTGAAGGATGTCATTGCAATAGCCGGTCCCAGCATCCTTGCTGTCCTCAACAGTTCTCTGGCCACTGGCACTGTTCCTACCTGCTTCAAGCATGCAGTGGTCCAGCCCCTCATGAAAAAACCTAACCTAGACCCCACCTTGCCTAGCAACTACAGACCTATTTCCAAACTGCCTTTCCTTTCAAAAGTCCTTGAAAAGGTAATTTTAAATCAACTTATGCCTTACCTTCACCAAAATACCATCCTGGAAACTTTCCAATCAGGTTTCAGGGCCCACCACAGCACAGAGTCTGCCTTGCTGAAGGTACATAACGACCTACTTCTCACCATTGACTCCGGCGACTGTGCAATCCTGCTCCGTCTCGACCTCAGCGCAGCATTTGATACTCTTGACCATACCATCCTAATTGACCGTCTCCGGTACGGGGTTGGTATTGATCGCACTGCACTGAGCTGGTTCATCTCCTACCTCAAAGATAGGAGTTTCTCTACAAACATAGGCAACTCTTTCTCCTCCCCAGCTAGTCTTTGCTGCGGGGTTCCACAAGGTTCCATCCTGGGCCCCATTCTCTTCTCCCTGTATATGCACGGCATTTCCTTTCACTGCTATGCAGACGATACACAGCTCTACCTCCCCCTGAAACCCAACAACCGATCTAATCTACTCAGCCTTATGCACTGCCTCGAGGATATAAAGTGTTGGATGGCCCAGAACTTCCTCCAACTAAACGAGAGTAAGTCTGAGGTACATCCTACTCGGCCCCTCGGACTCCATCAAAACGATAACAGGTAGCCTTGGAAGCCTTACCCCACTACTCAAACCTCACATCAAAAACCTTGGCGTGATATTTGACTCCTCGTTGAAATTTGACAAACAAGTCAATGCCGTGGTAAAAGCTAGCTTCTTCCAGCTGTCATCTGGATCATCCCTGTCCCGCCTGCAATTGGTCCAAAACACCGCAGCGAGACTCCTGACAGGCACCCGAAAAAGGGACCACATCACCCCGATTCTGTCCTCTCTCCACTGGCTCCCAGTACAGTTCCGAATCATTTTCATGCTCCTTTTTGTTTACAAAGACCCCATCTACATCAAAAATCTGCTTTCCCACCATACCACCTCCAGGTCCCTCAGACCAGCCGACTTGGGGTTACTGACCATTCCGCGGTCTAGGCATAAGCTCAGTGGAGACCGAGCTTTTGCGGTTGCAGCTCCGAGACTATGGAACAACATCCCTTTTCCCTTCAGAACTGCCCCCTCCATCAACTCTTGTAAGTTTAGACTTAAAACTTATTTCTACTCTCAAGCCTTTCTTGACGATCTCTGAGGAAGTGCTGTATGTATGTATCTATGTATGTATTGTTGATCTATGTACCACTGTTTGTTGCACGTTGGTATATACACTAATGTAAAGCACTTTGGTCAACGAGAGTTGTTTTTAAATGTGCTATAGAAATAAAATTGACTTGACTTGACACACTAGGGACATCTTAAAATTTTGCGAAGCCAATTAGCCTACAAACCTGTAAGTCTTTGGAGTGTGGGAGGAAACCGGAACACCTGGACAAAAACCCATGCAGGTCATGTGGGGAACGTACAAACTCCATACAGACTGCACCTATAGTCAGGATTCAACCCCTGTCTCTGGAGCTGTATGGCCAGTCTTAAAGATAGTTCAAAGGTCTCCAATTTAAAGTTCCACTTTAGGGTTCCTCTGAAAGTGTACCCACCTATAGTGGGACCAGGGCACCTTTATCTCCATCTTCATCTCTATCCTACCCTGAAGATTCAAAGTCAGGACCAAAGTCAATAGCTGGCTTCCTTGCTACCGTGATCTGCTACCATGAAACATCATGAGGTCTGGCGTCAACATTGCAGGCTCACAGATGTTCCTCTAGCCTCTGTGCCACTGTACCTTTTCCTACAACAGGCAAGTCCAGCCAGTGGGACAGGATTACCCAGGAACAATGATGGAAGAGAATGACACACTGTGTAAAACATTAAATCTGTCAGTTTTGCCATGTCAGCTGATGCTTGACAAATTTGTGGGAAAGCTCTCCAGATTTAAACACCACCATCCCGATTCTTGTAAGGAGAACTTGGCTACGTAACCCACTGAGTTCCTCCAACTGGCTGGGAATTACTCTGTCCAGTTGGTACCTGGCTCGGTGCCAACAGTCTATCTGCATTTATTCTCCTTCTCTCTTGAACACAGCTGAATGCTAGGCCACTGCAGAGGATACTTAAGAGTATCACATTCTGTCTTTCTGGAGTCACATGCAGGTCAGGCCAGACAGAGATGGCTGGTTTCCTTGCCAAAGGACATTAGTAAGGAAGGATTAGTACGATAATCTGTTACTATCACAGTTAGTTTTAAAAAATCTGTTTCAGGAATAAAGTCTGGATTATAAACCATAAATTTAATTTCCACAACCGTCATAGTGGTGAACTCATATCCCTGAATTGTCAGTCTAGGATTTTGTGCAGGCAGACAGCTAGTCATTCAAAATCAAATTTCGCGGGTTAAAAGTTCATTTTTCGTGCCATTTCTCAAATAAAGAATCACCAGTTGTTGATGCCACAACAGAAGGCAAACATAAAATATATTCAATAATAATACATAAACAATAATTTCTGAACAAATTCAGTTTAATAGCATCTAGCTCAAAAAGGCTGTGGGTGAACCTCTCAAAGTTGTGCAGAAAGACCAGCAGAAAGGCGAATAAGAACATTTGAAAAGTAATAAATTAAGTTTAACACCAGCAACATGTTTAATGAAAGTACAGAATCCAAGTAAAAGTACTTTGGACAATGCCTATAAAAAAAGTTAGGTTAGAGTTATGTTTCTGTAGATTCCCACCACCCCTCATCTCCAGTCAAGAAGATAGTGTCAATGGGTTCTGAACTACCAGAGTATCTCCCAGTTGGCTCCATTATATCCTGTCTCTAACAGGGTTTGAAATCTAATCTGTCTTCAGCATTGCTTCGAATCTCCCCTGTTATTACTTGCTGGTCTATATTGATAAAATGTCTGAAGCAGGTCCCCAGATCACAATATTTCTTGCGGCTACTTGATAAGTGTATATGATCACTAATACTATCTATTCCTTGGTTACAAGCCAGGCATTGCATCATAAAGTATTGATTTAAACATATCTGGGATAGATATCTCTAGGTCTTGTGCATTCTTCAGGAAATCCATTGTGGATCTCAGCTAACAAGTAATGTATTTGAAGTGGTTTGCTTCCATCTGTGGCTTTCTCCTTTGTCCAACATTATCAATCAAAACCAACTCAATACAATCTCATAAATTTCCACAGGATACATCACCTAACTCACTGCAACATTTTGATATTTTTAGTACATTCAAATGTCCTTTCTATAAATGTTTTTTCAAGCAATATATGCATATTTTTATGCCTTTATGCATGAATACTTTCATATTTCTTATGTAGGTTTTTTTCAGTCAAAAATTGGCTTATAAACCTGGTGCCAACGTCATTCTGCATGTCATCCTATCATGTGTTTACTGACAGATGAAAACTGAGGAGCTACTTCTTGCTATTATATGCTTGGAAGCAGGTTTCTGCATCACTGCTTCCACAAAAAGATTCATTTTTCCTCTTTTTTCCTTTTATATGCAGAAGAAAATGACACAGTGAAATAGTTTTGGATGGAGCATTTGTCATGTTCTGGAATCTGCCTATACCATCCTGCTTGGGTTCCTGGATTTGAAATAAATTGGTCTAATTCTCTACAGTAATATGGGAATATGCATCTTTGTACTCTTGCTGATCCATTGCTTTAATTAGTCTATCGTACAATTATTAGTTATTGACAGGTCATGAATTGCCCTTCAAAGACAATCAATTATCGCTTATCCCCATTACCCCGGAGAAGAATTTTCTTCACCTTTAGACATAGGTTGGTTCTGGTCCAGATCATTGTGATTGGTGCTAGGATTAAATGTGTTAATATTTTATTAATCAATGCTTTCGTGGACTGCCTAGAGATGTATTGATCTCTGACAATAGATGGTGCAAATTATAAATTCCTTATATTACATTGGATATAATCTATGTTTATATAAAAGATTAGTATACAAACTTAAAGCACACGGTATTGGGGGTTCAGTATTGATGTGGATAGAGAACTGGCTGGAAGACAGGAAGCAAAGGGTAGGAGTAAACGGGCCCTTTTCAGAATGGCAGGCAGTGACTAGTGAGGTACCGCAAGGCTCAGTGCTGGGACCCCAGCTATTTACAATATATATTAATGATTTGGATGAGGGAATTGAATGCAACATCTCCAGGTTTGCGGATGACACTAAGCTGGGGGGTAGTGTTAGGTGTGAGGAGGAAGCTAGGAGGCTGCAAGATGACTTGGATAGGCTGGGTGAGTAGGCAAATGCATGGCAGATGCAGTATAATGTGGATAAATGTGAGGTTATCCACTTTGGTGGCAAAAACAGGAGGGTAGACTATTATCTGAATGGTGGCAGATTAGGAAAAGGGGAGATGCAACGAGACCTGGGTGTCATGGTACACCAGTCATTGAAAGTAGGCATGCAGGTGCAGCAGGCAGTGCAGAAAACAAATGGTATGTTAACATTCATAGCAAAGGAATTTAAGTATAGGAGCAGGGAGGTTCTACTGCAGTTGTACAGGGTTTTGGTGAGACCACACCTGGAGTATTGCGTCCAGTTTTGGTCTCCAAATCTGAGGAAAGTCCAGAACAAGGGGTCACAGTCTAAGGATAAGAGAGTGGTGAGTCTCTGGAATTCACTGCCACAGATGATAGTTGAGGCCAGTTCATTGGCTATATTTAAGAGGGAGTTAGATGTGGCCCTTGTGGCTAAAGGGATCAGGGGGTTTGGAGGGAAGGCAGGTACAGGATACTGAGTTGGATGATCAGCCATGATCATATTGAATGGCGGTGCAGGCTCGAAGGGCCGAATGGCCTACTCCTGCACCTATTTTCTATGTTTCTATGTTATGAAATTGAACTTATTGATAACAATGCTTAGCATATGAGCTTGGACCACAATGAAGGTAATGTACTAATCATCTACATTCTCCCCGACAAGCCTGAAAGTACACTAAAACCACCAATCCTAACCCAGCCCAAGGATTAAGCAGCAACTTTTTCTCCCCCACACCAAATATCTTAAAATGATCACAGAGGCACAAGAAACTGCAGATGCTGAAATCTTGAGCAAGACACAAAATGTTGGAGGAACTCAGCAAGTTAGGCAGCATCTCTGGGGGAATGAACAGAGGATTTTTGGGTGAACATCCTCTGTTACATTGGGTTACATCGTGTTACAGTGTTTATTCTTTGGACATTTTTATGCAGTCATGATGGAGTTAGGAGGACCAAATGCACAGAGGTCCAAAATGAAGCATCCTCTGTCCACTCACTCCACTGATGCTACATAACCCACTGAATTTCTCCAACATTTTTTGTTTTGCTTTTAAATGACCATTTACAAGTGGGATTTGGATGGATTTTACATAGACCATTTACACTTAATGTCTGGCTTTGCTGAAATTATGGGAAACTTAGTTATGCCCTGAAAAAAAAGATAAGTTGTTCCAGAGCAAGTCATAAAATCATTCCGAAATGCACAAACCGTTTTAGGGGCAGAGGTTAAGTATTCTTCAGTAACAATGGTCCATGTAATTTCAATGACTTTAAATAATTTATTTCAATCATTTATTACCACTATTAAAGGATTTGCACAAATTGTACAATTTTAATGAAGAATATGGAGGTAATCAAAATCAAAAGCATGTTGCTAATAATTCAACCTCTCAAGGGGAACTAATCAGCATCTCAGAACTGGATGGCACATGGATCGGAAAGGTTTAAAGGGATAAGGACCAAACGTTGGCAAATGGACTAGCTTAGATGAGGCATCTCAATCAGCATGGACGGTTTGGGTCAAAGGGCCTGACTCCATGCTGTATGATTCTAAAATTGATGGGGGCTTTTTGCTGTTAATTATTTCAGTATGAATACACTTTTTCTGTACATTGTTTGTTCAGAAATCCTTACTTTGTTCCTAACTGTCATAAACCAAGGGAGCCTTCTGCATGTAGGATTCAGTATTAAATTTGCTTTGTCAATGTATATTATAGACAGAATATATGGGAAGATCCAAAAGTATGATCCACCATTGCCATTGAATTGTAATTCATGAATTACTCTACCATCTGTGGTCTTTTAAGGGTTCTGTAATACATTTGATCCTCTGAAGACCATCACCACTGTCCACATAACACTGTAACGTGATGGAACCCAAGGTTGGAATCTACTATTAGCGTGCAATATGGGATCACCAGATAGAAATTTAAAGCAAAGATGCACATTTCTTATCTTTTTTACTGCCTTGTGGATCCATCTCTGACTGCTTCAAACTATTTTCAAAACAGTGCCATCCACCCATAGAGAGGTGTGTACAGAGCAAAATCCCCAAACTTCAGTGGTTAGTATATTTAAAGGGATGTTGTTCAAATATCTAACATTGGCCAAGATAAAGAGATCACGCCTTATTTTTACCTAGTATTCTTTAAATAATGACATGACATCTGCAATGCTCATCTGAATAACAGAAACAAGAACACAGAGAAACTAGCATTTATTTCAAGAGGGCTTGTATACAAAAACAGGGATGTAATGCTGAGGCTCTTATAAGGCCACATTTGGGATATTGTGAGCAATTTTGGGCACCATATCTGAGGAAGGGTGTGCTGGCTCTGGAGAGGGTCCAGAGGAGGTTTACAAGAATAATAGACCCAAAAAGCTGGAGTAACTCATGGAGAAAACCCAAGCATGTCACGGGGAGAATGTACAAACTCCGTACAGACGAGCCTCTGTAACCAGGATCAAACCCAGGTCTCTGGTGCTGTAAGGCAGTAGCTCTACCGTTGCGCCACTGTGCCGCTTATCTGTCTTGTTCTCTTCCTTAATCTCATTTTTCTTTTTTATTATTTAACTTCCTGTATATGATTCTACAGTCAATTAAATCAATTCTAACCTTCCCTTGCTAGTTTTGACTGATTAGACTTAATTCAACAATTCTGAAATCAAGCAATGCAATGTAATTTCAACCTGCACCTATTGTTTCAATTTCAAACAAAGGATGAGCACCTCAATTTGACAGATCAAAGGTTAACGACTAATGGCAATGGACAACCAACTATGAGTATCAAATGCAGATGTGGTAAGGTTTGCAAGAACAGCCGAGGCCTGAAGATTCACCAGACCCGGATGAAGTGTTTGGAGGGACAGGGAGTGTCACATCACACAGGTATTTTACCTGGTGAGACGCAGGAGGAGCCGGGCCCGGAATCACCCCATAGAGCCCAAAGCCTCCAAATGGCGCAACTAGTCCCTCGGAACAGTTCTCCGGAGAAGGTTCGAGTCAAATGGCCTCAGGCCTGCAAGACAGCAGTCTGGCATCAGTTTGACGAGGACGTTGACAAGGTGCTAGAAGCAACTGCGAAGGGAGACGTGGACCGAAGGCTGCGGACGATGACGGCAATCACCATCAGCCTAGCTGTAGAAAGGTTTGGAGCAGTGGAGAAGAAGTCGGCCAGAACACCTTTCACCATGAACCAATGAGCAAGAAAGATCCACAAGATCCGGCAGGAGTTGTGGTCCCTCAAGAAGCAGTATAAAGAGGCCAGCGAAGAGCAACGTCCCCCCCTGAGGAAGAAGCTGATGACCCTCCGTTGAGCTGAGTGGCACTGAAGACGCCGGAAGGAAAGAGCCAGGAAGCGAACATCCTTCATAGCCAACCCCTTCGGCTTCACCAAACAAATGCTAGGGCAGATGCGCAGTGGGAGTTTGGCTTGCTCTAAGGAGGAGATCGACCGGCACATCCTGACGACCTACAGTGACCCTGTCAGGCAGCAGGAGCTGGGCCAGTGCAACATCCTGATAAAACCACCTCCACCCATCAAGGAGTTTGATAGTAGAGAGCCACTCCTGAAAGAGGTCCAGGACGTTTGAAGAGAGCCAACAGAAACTACTAGAAGGTCACTTGTCATCAGTCGCGAGGCATAGGCACACTCCCCAGCTTGTACTCTTGGCCTCAAGAGGGCACTGGCATTTACACATTGATGACAAGTACAAATGTTTCAAGATGGCACTAGCATTTACATCACATCCCCCCCCCTTCAAATTTGGGGTCACATATTAATGTACAATACAAACTATTTTCAATACTAATAAATGTAACATTTAATCAATTTAATGTGGATAAAGTACAACAATTAACACAGTAACAAAAAATGGCAGGACTCAAGCCACCGGGACCACTCTCCATGCAAGGGAACTTAGCCAAGAATTATAAGGACTGCATAAGGGCATTCCAGCTGTACGAGACAGCAACAAAGCTGACGAGTAAGCCAGATAAGATTCGGTGTGCAACATTCCTCCACGTGGCGGGGCCGGCCGCTCTGCAGATTTATGAGACCTTTCAGTTTGCCCCGGAGGAATGTGACAAAATACAACCACTGAAGAAGAAATTCCAGACACACTGTGAACCAAAAAAGAACTTAACTGTCACAAGATACATCTTTAATACGTATAATCAGCGTCAAGGGGAGACCTTCTCCAGCTACCTGACTGCAGTGAAGTCTTTAACTAATGATTGCGAATTTGGCAGTCTGCATGACTCGTTGCTCAAGACAGAATAGTCTATGGCATCACCAGCCAGCCGCTCCGGGAGAAACTACTTCAATGCGATGATTTAACAATGTAAAAATGCAGTGACATGTGTATGATCGCCGAAGCATCAGCCAAGCATGTGAAACAGATTGCCCCAATCACCATCGCCACCGAGGAGACAGTTGATTACGTAAAACGACACAGTGCCAGTCGGCCATGGGGCCGAGGCAGGGATTCGCGACCCAGATAACCACACACAAAATTCCGTAATTATGGTAATGATATCATCTGCCGGTCATGCACCCGTGTGCATAAAACCAACTATTGCCTCGCTCAGTACATGAGATGTCGCACATGCGGAAAGATCGGACATTTCTCCAGATCCCACTTCTGACACCATGTATTGTCTGTTGTATGATCCTGTTGTGACCAGCACAATTAATATACGTCCGACATCTTGTAAGAAAATATTATATCCAACAACCAACAGAAACTACTAGAAGGTCACTTGTCACCAGTCACGAGGTACAGCCTCGTGACAGTACTCCCCAGCTTGTACTCCTGGCCTCAAGAGGGCACTCTCATTTACACATTGATGACAAGTACAAATGTTTCAAGATGGCACTAGCATTTATATAACACTTTTCAAATCCTAATTGCACCTCCCCTCTGATGTGGAAGTTACAGAAAATGCATGCATTCATAGAAACATAGAAACATAGAAAATAGGTGCAGGAGTAGGCCATTCGGCCCTTCGAGCCTGCACCGCCATTCAATGTGATCATGGCTGATCATCCAACTCAGTATCCTGTACCTGCCTTCTCTCCATACCCCCTGATCCCTTTAGCCACAACTGCCACATCTAACGCCCTCTTAAATATAGCCAATGAACTGGCCTCAACTACCTTCTGTGGCAGAGAATTCCAGAGACTCACGACTCTCTGTGTAAAGAATGTTTTCCTCATTTCGGTCCTAAAGGAATTCCCCCTTATCCTTAGACTGTGACCCCTTGTTCTGGACTCCCCCAACATCGGGAACAATCTTCCAGCATCTAGCTTGTCCAACCCCTTAAGAATTTTGTAAGTTTCTATAAGATCCCCCCTCAATCTTCTAAATTCCAGCGAGTACAAGCCGAGTCTATCCAATCTTTCCTCATATGAAAGTCCTGATATCCCAGGAATCAGTCTGGTGAATCTTCTCTGTACCCCCTCTATGGCAAGGATGTCTTTCCTCAGATTTGGAGACCAAAACTGTACGCAATACTCCAGGTGTGGCCTCACCAAAACCCTGTACAACTGCAGTAGAACCTCCCTGCTCCTATACTCAAATCCTTTCGCTATGAATGCTAACATACCATTTGCTTTCTTCACTGCCTGCTGCACCTGCATGCCTACTTTCAATGACTGGTGTACCATGACACCCAGGTCTCGTTGCATCTCCCCCTTTCCTAATCTGCCACCATTCAGATAATAGTCTACCCTCATGTTTTTGCCACCAAAGTGGATAACCTCACATTTATCCACATTATACTGCATCTGCCATGCATCTGCCCATTCACTCAGCCTATCCAAATCACCCTGCAGCCTCCAAGCATCCTCCTCACACCTAACTATACCCCCCAGCTTGGTATCATCTGCAAATTTGGAGATGTTGCATTGAATTCCCTCGTCCAAATCATTAATATATATTGTAAATAGCTGGGGTCCCAGCACTGAGCCTTGCGGCACCCCACTAGTCACTGCCTGCCATTCTGAAAAGGACCCGTTTACTCCTACCCTTTGCCTCCTGTCTGCTAGCCAGTTCTCTATCCACATCAATACTGAACCCCCAATACCGTGTGCTTTAAGTTTGTATGCTAATCTCTTATGCGGGACCTTGTCGAAAGCCTTCTGAAAGTCTAGATATAACACATCCACTGGTTCTCCCTTATCCACTCTACTAGTTACATCCTCGAAAAATTCTATCAGATTTGTCAGACATGATTTACCTTTCGTAAATCCATGCTGACTTTGTCCAATGATTTCACCACTTTCCAAATGCGCTGCTATCCCATCTTTAATAACTGACTCTAGCAGTTTCCCCACTACCGATGTTAGACTAACTGGTCTGTAATTCCCCGCTTTCTCTCTCCCTCCTTTTTTAAAAAGTGGGGTTACATTAGCTACCCTCCAATCCTCAGGAACTATTCCAGAATCTAAGGAATTTTGAAAAATTATCACTAATGCATCCACTATTTCTGTGGCTACCTCCTTGAGTACTCTGGGATGCAGACTATCTGGCCCTGGGGATTTATCGGCCTTCAATCCGTTCAATTTACCCAACACCACCTCCCGGCTAACCTGGATTTCACTCAGTTCCTCCATCTTATTTGACCCCCGTTCCACTGCTATTTCCGGCAGATTATTTATGTCTTCCTTAGTGAAGACAGAACCAAAGTAGTTATTCAATTGGTCTGCCATGTCCTTGTTCCCCTTGATCAATTCACCTGTTTCTGACTGCAAGGGACCAACATTTGTTTTAACTAGTCTCTTTCTCTTCACATATCTATAAAAACTTTTGCAGTCAGTTTTTATGTTCCCTGCCAGTTTCCTTTCATAATCTATTTTCCCTTTCCTAATTAAGCCCTTTGTCCTCCTCTGCTGGATTCTGAATTTCTCCCAGTCCTCCGGTAGGCTGCTTTTTCTGGCAAATTTGTATGCCTCATCTTTTGTTTTTATACTATCCCTGATTTCCCTTGTTATCCATGGATGCACCACCTTCCCCGATTTATTCTTTTGCCAAACTGGTATGAACAACTTTTGTACTTCATCCATGCAGTCTTTAAATACCTTCCATTGCACATCCACTGTCAACCCTTTAAGAATCACCTGCCAGTCTATCTTGGCCAACTCACATCTCATACCTTCAAAGTTACCTTTGTTCAAGTTCAGAACCCTTGTTTCTGACTTAATTTTGTCACTCTCCATCCTAATGAAGAACTCAACCATATTATGGTCACTCTTGCCCAAGGGGCCACGCACAACAAGACTGCTAACTAACCCTTCCTCATTACTCACCTCTTACTTTCCTATTCTCTCTATGAATAGATCTTTTTTTTTCCAGAAAGCTAAGTCTGGCCGGCCAAATGAAAGGAAAAGTTGCAAGAAAACAATGATGAACAAAGTACTTTAATTTTTAGTTCCCATGGCTATAACTATTTAACATGTGAGGATTGTTATGGCACTCCTTAAGAAACCTAAAATTCAATTTCAATTAATTGACAGATGGCAGGGCAAGTTTCTGTTTACCTTACTAGGTAGTGGAAATGCAAATAGAAAATCTATTAAGCTTTCAGTTGGTGCATTGCATATGTATTAAGGATGCCACGTAATGGAGTGTTTTAACTCTCTCGGGTAACACCTGAAGCAAGATGTTTCTGAATGCCGGGACCCAAACTATTCATTTATACCTGGAGCATTCTATGATCCAGATGTTTGATTCTTTATTTGATGCTTGCATTTATTGAGGCTGTTGTAGACACCACTCATCTCACAAATGTACCACTTGATGTTTTATAATTTCAGCTGCTGGGAGCAGCCTCCCAATAGAAAAGATTGAAGGATCTCCCTGAAAATGTGTGGGGGAATTAGCATTTGTTTTCATACATTCAAAGTGATGAGCAAAGTGATGAGCTAATTGATGGAGAAATCATAGTTTTGTAATATGTACAAAACTTAAAAGTTATTGGACTGAGATTTTTAAAATTATTTCCACAGTTTTAAAGATCACATTAAGCCCTGACTCAAAATTAATTATATTTGGGGTTTTAGATTCTACTCAAATTTTAACAGTAAATCAAAGAAATTTTCTGGATTACTGTTTAATAATTGGAAAAAAATTAATATTACAATTTTGGAAGGGACCATTATCCCCGACAATTAAAATGTGGACAGTGGAAATGTTGGAGACATTACAATTGGAGAGAATTAGATTTATCCTAATGGATAAACCTGAGATTTTTGAACAAATATGGTCTCCATTCACTGATTATATGAAGGGGTAGCTGGGCTCAGCATGGAAACTCAATGAATACCCGGTGGAAAGATCAAACAAAAATGTTTAAGATCAGATGTATATACTTGTCTCTATATATTATAATTAGAAATTGTTCCACTCATTGACAAGTTGTATACCGTTTTCTTTTCCACAAATATTTTTATTTTTATTTTTTATTTTTTTGTTTTTTGTTTTTGTTTATTTTATTTTATTTTTTTTATTTTTTTTTTTCTTCTCTCTTCTTTATATTAATCAATTATAATCATACTCTTATAATTATTCACTATTCTTTCTTCATACTTTTTTCACTCTATAAAAAAAAGTGAGGCCAATATATATATTTTGTTAACATTTATATAATTTTGGAAAGATGTATCAACTATATTTGGAAAAAAATGCTATATTATTTGTTATATGTATGGCCTCTAATAAAAATATATTCAAAAAAAAAAAAAAAAGAAAACAATGATGATGAAGGTTCAATATCACCCAATTTCAGGCTGGAGAAGATCATCTATCACAGTCGTCTGAAATATCTTTGATTAAAGGCCAGCAGCCTTGCTCTGGTCAAAGATCATCCATTGGAGGATAATACCTGGGTGGCAACAGATCACGAAGATAGATAGAATTCCAATGCTCAAGGGTAGTTGATTTATGAATGTAATACAGAATGGATTAATTTACACATTTGTTTAGAATTTATATCTTGGGGTGTTATTGCAATGTGACCAAATTGATGCTCATAATTCCCAGGAGTAGAATTAGGCCATTTGGCCCATCAAATCTATTCTGCCATTCAATCATGGCTGATCTCTCAACCCCATTCTTCGGCCTTCTCCTCATAACCCCCAACACCCTTACCAAATTAATATTGGCAGAGAGAGGATGATCAGGGAGTGGTGATTTCAGCAACAGTTCAAAGTCAATGGGCATAGCTGACTGACACAAAACAAAGTCATCACCATTGATGTGTGATTTAGGTGATCGGTCACAAGCCTGCATGATTCATTACCTTTAATAAAACATTAATTGGATGCTGGGGGAGTGGAGTCATTTTAAGTTGCAGAGTGGGGTGAAGGAAGCTAACAACCAGTGGCAGTACTCTAAGCATCCTGCACAATGGCCTGAAATGCCAGCAAAGTGGTGGGTCTCGGGAACTCTCTGCCACAGAGGGTAGTTGAGGCCAGTTCATTGGCTATATTTAAGAGGGAGTTAGATGTGGCACTTGTGGCTAAGGGGATCAGAGGGTATGGAGAGAAGGCAGGTACGGGATACTGAGTTGGATGATCAGCCATGATCATATTGAATGGCGGTGCAGGCTCAAAGGGCCGAATGGCCTACTCCTGTACCTAATTTCTATGTTTCTATGTTTCTGTGTTTCAAAGCTGGTCTCTCAATCTGAAAATCTCTGGAAAAAAGGATGAAATATTGTTAGCTTTCTTTGCCAACAGGACCAGAGTATCCTCAGTCCCTAAACACCAATGTCTCATAAACTCTGAGCTTTTGTAATTACCTCATATTCTGGACAGGCATGAACAAATACATTGCAACAGTTGTTTTGGTTGCGAACAGCAATACGATTCTTATCCTATTCTGTTCCAGTAGTGGCTGCAGCCGGTAGCATGTTTCAGTGTTTACATTGTTATTGTTCAGAGCTGTTATTCCTTGTTGCATTTCAATTGGAGTTGCTTCCCAAACACCCATGCAGACTCTGCCTTCTGTCAAAAGCCTTTCACCTCCTTTCCTTTCTTCATCCAGCAATGTTGTCCATATCTGTGTACGTTTCCTTCCAGTCATGCTGCTTTCAACTCTGTGTATTACAATCTGAAATATGGGGAGTGCCCAACAGCTATGGAATTATAACCACAAACCAAATAAATCAATGGATAACCTGTAATTAGTTGTTGTTCCCTTTTAATGGCCATGGTGGCAGAGAGTTGGGTCTATCCTACTCCTGAATACTTGTTCAGCTGAATACTTGTTCAACTTGGAGCAATGACCTGATCATTACGCTTCAAATGGTAGCCGTAGAACCATTTTAGGTGCTGATTGGCAATATGGTCTACCAGGCTGATTGGTAGGATGGGAGAGGAAGAGATGGTGAGGGTGAGTATCTGAAAGTCATGGAGTGGTCAGGGCCTGGACCAATTAGTACACTGGGAGTTAGACTGTCGAGGAGGAATTGGGTCAGTATTATAGGGTGGAGTGGAGTGAGATGGAAGAAAGGGGTGAAAGATAATGGATATTGGATGTCCCAGAAGCAGCCAAACAGAGAGTTTTTCACACAGAGAGTTACGAGTCTGTGAAATTCTCTGCCTCAGAGGGTAGTGGAGGCTGGTTCTCTGGATACTTTCAAGAGAGAGCTAGATAGGGCTCTTAAAGATAGTGGAGTCAGGGGATATGGGGAGAAGGCAGGAACGGGGTACTGATTGTGGATGATCAGCCATGATTACATTGAATGGTGGTGCTGGCTCGAAGGGCCAAATAGCCTACTCCTGCACCTATTGTCTATATTGTCTAAAATGGTTTAATTTCTGAGGTAATGTTTCTAAATGGATATAACATAGGGAATGACATAACAATGCATTTTTATTGAACTGCCACACAATTCAGAATGTACCAACTATGGAGTGAAACACAATGACAACCCATTTCTGGATTGTTTCATAACACTCTTGAAATTTGACCATCCACTTGCCAATGTGAGATGTGTTTATGCTTCAAATGTGCACATCCTTTAGACGCACTCATACACACCTAAATCTGTAAGTTACTTGTCACCATATTGCCACCAGGCCCCAACCCTCTGATCAACATGATGTTTCCCCATTGATGTTGTGGCAATCCATTAAATCCTAGTTCTACTGAGTCAGCAGTGCTGAACATGCCCGGCATCAGGTGCCCAAAACAGACAGCTCATTCCATGCTCTGACATGGCAGAAAATTATCAGTTAAGCAGAGAAAAGATTCAAGGATGTGACTTCTGGAAATCTCTACCACCTGGCCACTCAAAGTGGAGAGCTCTAGTAGCATTGGTGGAGAGGAAGCAGGCGCACAAAGAGGTAGTGGACTACCTTGCAAACTACTCACTCACTTGCCCTATCAGACATCAGTCACCGGCTGTTGCATGTGAGGAAGAATTGTGGTTCCCACAATGGCCTCATTAGACACAACAGAACCTCAAAACTAGAGCGCAAGTCATCCATGAATCCAAGAGATTGCCTAAGAAATAGGAAGAATGACAAATGTGCGCCCTTTATGGAGACTAACATTTTAAAGCCAAATATTCATGTAATAATGACTAATTAATAATATGCAACAGAGATGTATAATCTCTATTCTGTGAAAGTGGTTAAACTAAAAGAAACTAGAATGTTATATGATTGTTAAACTGTTTGCAGCAAAAAAACAAGTAACTTTCAGATTTAGGGAAGCCTACAATGATGCGATTTTAGACTTTACCTTCTCAATAGGTGGAACAAGAGCTGTTACCATGACATTTTACTTTTGCACTTTTCTGATGCTGTCTCCTTCACATGATGTGTCCTTTTGGCCTCGCAACATACTACAAAGTGCCTTTTTCAGCCGACTTAGGAAAAGAGCAACGTATTTTCACAATAACATGATTAAAAACTGTGTCTAATATGTAATGTAGCAGAGGGTTACAGGGATGAGCAATGACAGCCATTGTTTAAGGGGATTTATCTAGTAATGGACTATCAGAATTGGTTTCCAGCAGTTTGTAAATGGTCTCAAGCCCTCAAATACAAAACAGTCCAGCTCATTCCCCTATACATACTGTATTTTCAAATGCAAGTCCTATTTCACTCAGCTTTTGGAAACTCTATTCCAAGCTGGAACTGTCTTTCAAATGCTAATGAAAGATATCAATAATATCCCTGATCTGAACCCGTTTTGTGCAATGTTATGACTTAGCACTCGTAACAGGCCGCAGCAATTGCTGATTAAATTGCACAAAATTGTGGATATACAGCTAAAAGCTTTCTACCCAGAATGTGGACTGTGCAGCACGCTCTTTAAGAATTTCTTCTCAGGAGATTCCAAAAATAATATTAATATTTTGTGATCCAGAAATGATCGCACTATTGACATTTCATTCAACTGTTTTCTGTCTTCAAATTATGCTCCTTTTAATTAAGTTTATTTATTTATTTATTTGTTTGTTTATTTGTTCTGAACAAGTAAAGACATAAATAGGAATAAATAACAACAACAAAATCGAAATAGTCAAACAATCGGACATGCCAGGCAATATTTGCAAAGCAATGAAAAGCATAAAGCAAAATTTAAATGTCCAACACTTTTTTCTTTACAAGCTTGAAAAAGAGTGAGAAGAAGAAGTTTAGGTTTATATTTGTCACATGTCCTGAGACACAGTGAAAAGCGTTGTTTGACTCCGACCTATTTCTCCCCTCCCATTACATTCCTTTCACAATTCACAACATTTCAATCCTGTCTCACACTTTCTGCTTTTATCTCTGGCCTTTATTCCAACCATCTGCCTATAAATCCCACCTCCCCTGTATCCACCTTTTAAGCCCCATGCTTTGTCCTGCCTCATCGCTCTTCCAGTTTTTTTCCCTCCCCTATAATTAATCTGAATGGTCCTGCCCCGAAACGTCCCCAATCCATGTTTTCCAGAAATGCAGCCTGACCCACTTAGTTATTCCTGCACTTTCTGTCCTGTGAGATAATCCTAGACATGAATACAATCAAGTCAAACTCATGAACTGAAGATAGAGCAAAGAGAAAAATATAGGGTGCAGAATGTAGTTCTCAGCATTGTAGCATTACAGCTCCAGAGAAAAAGTTCAACAACGGCAATGAGGGTAGCTAGACAATCAGGACTGTATCCTAGCTTCTTCTTCTTCTTTCGTGTGGCATGCACAGCCTAAAGTTGTTGGACAACTTGTTCTATTTGATCTTCCATTTGTGCACGTCAAGTTGATTGCATTAGTCAAAACAGGGCGGACCACGTGAAGGTTGCAATCTTCCACCCCTATCCTAGCTTATAGAAGGAGCACTCTTTCCCTTTAGGCCGTCTCATTCAACCTTCCCAGGCTTTATGGGCATCTTGACAGACACTTCCAATACTACCAGTTAGCTACTGTACCAAGAGAGAAACCTGCTCAATTCAGGGTGACTCCTCATTAAGATTGTGGTGAACTACTTCATATTCGCTCAGCACCATCTCCAAACAAATAGCGGAATGCAGGATATTGCTTTGTGTGATATGACTAGGGTGAAGCCACATTATACTTTATAAGAAGCACACAGTCTTTTGCACATTTGAACTCCATAATCTGTCACTGTCAATGTTCATTCTACAATATTAATCTGAGGCAATGTAAATATGGTAATTCACATTTGGAGGAAATAAAAAAATATGCCTCATTCATCATTTAAGCTGAAGTGGCTCTCAAAAAATGTTTTTATTTCCGATGAAATTTGATGCATATGTCAGATGCTCAGGCTTTAACTTTATGAACTTTGACCTTGGCAGGATATGACTGTACTGTCAGAATAGTTGCATGTTTTCTGACAGTTTGGCACAGTTAAACAAAGTGATATGAAATATTATTGGCAAGCTGATAGTTTACTCCCCAAGTGATAAGATATTGCGGAAGTCATCAGTCTCCCTCACTGAAATCAATTCTTATTTAAATTCTGGAACAATGTCATAGTTGGAAACTCCTAAGTGCTCCATTTCCTACATAATTTGCCATTGATTTCCAAAGTACACCCAGTATTACCAATTGTGGTACTTTTAATACAATTTCAATTAAATACAGTTAAAGAAAAATATAAAATTATCCTCGAGCTTCGCCGACAAAAAAAAGTAAATATATTTCTCTTTGCTCAAAGAAAAGATTAATTTATGGAAAAAACATGACAATAGCTTCCCAGAATAAACACAAAATATGGCGACTGAAATAACCTTTGCACATTTACCCATCTTTGCCTGATCCCTGCAGGAAAGAGACACAAATACACCATTTGGGGGAATAACCAGTTGGAATGGATATGTGGCTAGGACACATATTAGCCACAATCTACTCAAATAGGCAGAGCAGTTAAATAGTTTATTCTTGTTCCTTTGTATGAACGGTACACAAAGCATTCTTGCCCAGAGCATTCTTAGAATCATGCCCAACAGACCAATGATTGTTAAATCTATTTTCCACCTGCAATGGGTTTGCATTCACCTTGATCTTTTGGGTTTCCCATGTGAACGTTATTTTTCTTCTTGCAAATGAAACATAAACCAAAGGAATAGTTAGATCTCAAGCCGGGTGTTGAGCAGCCAGGTTGTTGTCTCTGTGTCAATGTCTGCCAGGCCCTGAGGTCCATTTGGTGGGTTGTAGAGCGGGCACCCAGAGTTGACATAGTTGGTTATCTGTTGTTCTGCTCCGCATTTACAGGCTGGGCTCTGGTGGTGTCCCCATCACCACATGCTGGCATTGAAATGCTCAACTCCAGTAAGATGTCTGTTGAGCTTCACCCATGCTCCTCTGCAGAGGTCAGACCCTGGACAGCTTTTATCTGGTGAAGAGATGTAGCTGTGTAATGGAGATGAGGTTGCCTTCCAATCCTGTGACCACTTGGTGGCTATCCAGTGTGCTTTTGTCTCAGTTGACTGCATGGATGCTAGCAGTTGTTTTCCATGTGGAGGAAAGAGGTGACAGGACATCAGTCGGGGTGGCCTCTGCTCTCTGCTAATAGCCTGATGGAGGAGGTGGTCTGGGTCCATAGCACGACAAGATAGTGCCAGAGTTGCTGCTTCCCTTCAGATCCCTGCAGGCGGAATGCAGGCAAGTATAGGGAGCTGCTTGACTAGAGTAGGTTGAAGGCACCCAGTGATGGTTCACAAGGTGCTGTTCAGGCTCGTGTCTACCAGGCTAATATATCTACTTCTACTCCATACGGGTGCACAGTATTCAGCTGGGGCATACACAAGAGTTAAGGCAGAGGTGCGAAGAGTTGATGGACTGGCTCCCCAACTTGTTCCTGAACGCTGAAACTTAAAAACGTGACTATTCTTGGCTATCAAATACATGGGATAGACATGTGGTTAAACACTGTTGGAAGAACAATGGTTCCAGCCTTGCAGACATTATACTACATACAGGTGAAAAGAAACCCAGAAATGCAATACATATGGGATCCATAAGAATTCATAGTAAGAATGGCCTATATGACCTATCAAACCTGATCCACCAGCAAATATGGTCATGGCTGATCATCTATATAAACTCAATTCTCCTACGTCATCCCTTTATTTCTTGATGATCTTAATGGCCAAGAGTTCATCATTTTCAGTCTTAAATAAATTCAATGATTCTCGGTCCAGAATAAGTGACTATTATATGACCACACACAGTTAAGTAAGAAATTCAGTATAACCGTGCGAGTGAATGTTGGCCTAACTTGCAGGATTTGTTCCTATCTTTAAAATCAACAATGTACAGTCAAATGAATCAACATCTCAAAGGGATAATTCACAGAAATACTTGTAGCCCCCATGACATCTTTGTAATCCAACCTGAGTTTATAAAGTCAATCTACTTGGGGCATAACAGAATCAAAACAATCTACTGGCTCATCTACGACTTAAATTGAAGAGTAGAATACATAATATCCTCTACAACATAAATCATCTTTGAGAACCAGCAAATCTTTCAGGAAAATCCAATAGAGGTACCTTTCCATTTTTTTCATAATGCAATTCAAGGTCTCAATCAATGAGACATCATGAAGGAGAATTAATAATCTTGCCTCCCTTTATGGTTGTAAGAGGCAGTTACTGTAACTGAATAAATGTACCCTCTTGTAGATTCTTCAATTGGTGCACAAACACCAGTAAAAGCCAGTTATTTAGCACCTTTAACTGTGTGTCACTTTATGGAAGTGCAGATGTAAAACAGACACCTCACCTGGAAGAAAGATGATAAGAAGGGTGACCACCAGATGAATCAAAGAGAAGAATTTTAAAGATGAAGTGGTTTGAAAGCAATAGAAGGAATTGTTTGTGTTTGAGCCAAGCAGTTAAAAGCTCTGTCACCAGTAGCAGGAAGCAAGGAATGGAATGTCCAAATGGCCAGAGCCAAATAAATAATGTACATATACGGCTGGAGCAGAATGTAGACAGATGATAAACTCCACCATTCAGCAGTTTGCTCTCTCAGTTTTATAATTCAAGTGCCCCACAAAGTTCAAGATTATGATTTTAATAAAATTGATGAGAATAATGTAAATAGAATTGCCCTGAGGTCTAGACAGTTTTCATGAAAGTAAAATGTTGTTTGCTCCTTTCTGGCAGCTGCTGAGCATTCTATATACATATTACAGTCACTAGTCATCAGATTTATCAGTTGCTTCAGGCGTCACAAGATTATCACGCTTGCAGATTGAAAACGCAGCTACTTTCTGTAAACTGACAGTTCCCACCCCCTTTGCCTTGAGAAGGTGAAACACCTTTTCTTTATCATGTGCCACCAGTCTGATTGTATAACTTGATATTGTATGGTGCTGTGCATTTTACATGACTTTGTAGGGCATTCAACATTTTAATATAATTCACACCACATAGCACCACATCCATGAAAAAAACTCTAAAGTGAATCTCAATTTGATCTACATAAATGCCGCTAGGTACCAGTTCCACAATCCAAAAGAGGAGGCAATTGAACAAATTATCGAAACATTCTAGCACATCGGAGGTCTCGAGGGCAACCAAACAATGATGAAAACGTAAACAGACACAAAATGCCAGAGTAACTCAGCAGGACCGGCAGCATCTCTGAAGAGAAGGAATGTGTAACCTTTCGAGTCGAGACCCTTCTTCAGACTCTGAAGAAGGGTTTCGACCTGACACGTCACCCATTCTTTTTTTCCAGATATGCTGCCTATCTCGCTTAGTTACTCCAATATTTTGTGTCTATCTTCAGTTTAAACCAGCATTTGCAGTTCCTTCCTAGACAATCAGGTGGTTGACATGGCAGGGAACTCTTGGCCTGATTACATCCTGTGGCCTTGGTCAGATGTGGATATCAGGGTGAGGGGGAATGACGTCAGCATTGTGGCTCAGTCAGGATGATAGGGTGAAGCCCAGTTAGCTATGGAGATGGAGATTGAGTGATTGAATATGTTCCATGACAAGATGGACATATATTTGATCGATACGAAAGTTAAGTGTTACAGAGAACAAGCAGTCAAGTGCAGCTGAGACCAAGAGTGCATTAGCAGTGTTATTGAATGGCAGACCTTGCTTCAGGTGCCATTTGGCCTTCACCTACTCCTTTTACATGATCATAATTTGTTAAATGCAAATTGGATCTATTTGCCAAAGCTCTGTAATATAAAGTGGAGTTTAGATTATAACTAGACTAAGTGGGACCCGTTCCCCAATGCAATTTTCCACCATGGCATGGGAGAGGGGGTGGTGGGGGGGGGAGGGGGTTGGTGTTGGGGAGTGGGGTTGTGTGGGGGAGGGGGGGTGAGGGGCAGGGGGTGGTGTGGGGGAGAGGGGTGGTGTGGGGGAGGGGGTGTATGGGGGGGTGATGTGTGGGGGTGGGGGAGGGGGTGGTGTGAGGGAGGAGGGTGGTGTTGGCGGACGGGGGTGGTGTGGGAAGAGGGGTGGAGTGGGTGAGAGGGGTGGAGTGGGTGAGAGGGGTGGTGTGGAGGAGGGGTGGTGTGGGGGAGGGGGTGGTGTGAGGAGGGGGTGGTGTGAGGAGGGGGTGGTGTGGGGGATGGGAGAAGGTGGGGTGATGTGAGGGAGTGGGTTGTGGGCGAAGGGGTTTGTGGGGGAGGGGAGTGTGGGGGAGTGGGGTGGTGGAGGGAGTGGGGGAGAGGAGGGGTGAGGAAGAGGGTTGGTGGAGGGGGGGTTGTGGGGGGAGTGTGGGGGAGGATGTGTGTGGGGGAGGGAGTGTGTGAGGGAGGTAGGGTGTGGGGAAGGTGTGGGGGAGGGGGTGTGTGGGGAAGGGGGTGTGGGGGGGAGGGGTGGAGTGGGGGGGGTGGTGTGGGGGGAGGAGTGGTGTGGGTGGAGGAGTGATGTGGGGGGGCGGAGGCTGGTGTGAGGGCGGTGGAGGCCGGTTCTCAGGATACTTTCAAGAGAGAGCTAGATAGGGCTCTACTGAGTTGGATGATCAGCCATTATCACATTGAATGGTGGTGCTGGCTCGAAGGGCCAAATGGCCTGCTCCTGCACCTATTGTCTATTGTCAAACATCTACTGTCAGTATAGGTGCTATCTGTATAGAGTTTTTACATTCTCCCTGTGACCGCGTGGGTTTTCTACGAGTGCTCCGATTTTGTCCCATACTACAAAGACGTACAGGTTTTGTATGTTAAATTGCTTTGATAAAATTATAAATCATCTCTAATGTGTAGGATAGTGCTGGTGAACAGTGGTCAGCGTGGATTCAGTGAGCTGAAGGATCTGCTCCACGCTGTATCTTTGAAGTAAAGTCTAAATCTAGATGTTGTAGGATTCCTTCTTGTGGGACATTTTCGCTCTTCTTAGAAACAGAATCATAGAAAATAGGTGCAGGAGTAGGCCATTCGGCCCTTCGAGCCTGCACCGCCATTCAATATGATCATGGATGATCATCCAACTCAGTATCCTGTACCTGCCTTCTCTCCATACCCCCTGATCCCTTTCGCCACAAGGGCCACATCTAGCTCCCTCTTAAATATAGCCAATGAACTGGCCTCAACTACCTTCTGTGGCAGAGAATTCCACACACTCACCACTCTCTGTGTGAAAAAAGATCTTCTCATCTCGGTCCTAAAAGACTTCCCCCTTATCCTTAAACTGTGACCCCTTGTTCTGGAGTTCCCCAACATCAGGAACAATCTTCCTGCATCTAGCCTGTCCAACCCTTTAAGAATTTTGTAAGTCTCTATAAGATCCCCCATCAATCTCCTAAATTCCAGCGAGTACAAGCCGAGTCTTTCTTCATATTGAAGTCCTGCCATCCCAGGAATCAGTCTGGTGAACCTTCTCTGTACTCCCTCTATGGCAAGAATGTCTTTCATCAGATTAGGAGACCAAAACTGTATGCAATACTCCAGGTGTGGCCTCACCAAGACCCTGTACAACTGCAGTAGAACCACCCTGCTCTTGTACTCAAATCCTTTTGCTATTAATGCCAACATACCATTCGCTTTCTTCACAGCCTGCTGCACCTGCATGCCTACTTTCAATGACCGGCGTACCATGACACCCAGGTCTCGTAGCATCTCCCCTTTTCCTAATCGGCCACCATTCAGATAATAATCTACCCTCCTGTTTTTGCCTCCAAAGTGGATAACTTCACATTTATCCACATTATACTGCATATGCCATGCATTTGCCCACTGCACTGATCCCAACACTGAGCCTTGCAGTACCCCACTAGTCACTGCCTGCCATTCTGAAAATGACCCATTTACTGCTACCCTTTGCTTCCTGTCTGCCAGCCAGTTCTCTATCCACATCAATACTGAACCCCCAATACCGTGTGCTTTAAGTTTGTATACTAATCTCTTATGTGGGACCTTGTCGAAAGCCTTCTGAAAGTCCAGATATAACACATCCACAGGTTCTCCCTTATCCACTCTACTAGTTACATCCTCAAACAATTCTATAAGATTCGTCACACATGATTTACCTTTCGTAAATCCATGCTGACTTTGTCCAATGATTTCACCGCTTTCCAAATGTGCTGCTATCCCATCTTTAATAACTGACTAGCATTTTCCCCACTACCGATGTTAGACTAATTGGTCTGTAATTCCCCGTTTTCTCTCTCCCTCCCTTTTTAAAAAGTGGGGTTACATTAACTACCCTCCAATCCTCAGGAACTACTCCAGAATCTAAAGACTTTTTAAAAATTATCACTAATGCATCCACTATTTCTGGGGCTACTTCCTTAAGTACTCTGGGATGCAGCCTATCTGGCCCTGGAGATTTATCGGCCTTTAATCCATTCAATTTACCTAACACCACTTCCCGGCTAACCTGGATTTCACTCAGTTCCTCCATCTCATTTGACCCCCGGTCCCCTGCTATTTCCGGCATATTATTTATGTCTTCCTTTGTGAAGACAGAACCAAAGTAGTTATTCAATTGGTCTGCCATGTCCTTGTTACCCATGATCAATTCAAGAGTTTCTGACTGCAAGGGACCTACATTTGTTTTAACTAACCTTTTTCTCTTCACATATCTATAAAAACCTTTGCAGTCCATTTTTATGTTCAGTGCCAGTTTTCTTTCATAATCTATTTTCCCTTTCCTAAATAACTACTTTGTCCTCCTCTGCTGGACTCTGAATTTCTCCCAGTCCTCTGGTAGGCTGCTTTTTCTGGCTAATTTGTATGCTTCATCTTTAGTTTTGAAACAATCCCCGATTTCCCTTGTTATCCACGGATGCACTACCGTCCCTGATTTATTCTTTTACCGAACTGGGATGAACAATTGTTGTAGTTCATCCATGCAGTCTTTAAATGCCTTCCATTGCATATCCACCGTCAACCCTTTAAGAATCACTTGCCAGTCTATCCTGGCCAATTCACGTCTCATACCCTCAAAGTTTCTTTAAGTTCAGAACCCTTGTTTCTGAAGTAACAATGTCACTCTCCATCCTAATGAAGAACTCAACCATATTATGGTCACTCTTGCCCAATGGGCCACGCACAACAAGACTGCTAACTAACCCTTCCTCATTACTCAGTACTCAGTCTAGAATAGCCTGCTCTCTCGTTGGTTCCTCTATATGTTGGTTTAGAAAACTATCCCGCATCCATTCCAAGAAATCCTCTTCCTCAGCACCCCTGCCAATTTGATTCACCCAATCTATATGTAGATTGAAGTCACCCATTGTAACTGTGTTACCCTTGTTGCACGCATTTCTAATTTCTGTACACAGCTCCCACTAGCATTTTCTGCCCCTTAGTGTTTCGCAGCACTACCCATATCGATTCCACATCCTCCAAACTAATGTCCTTCCTGTCTATTGCATTAATCTGCTCTCTAACCAGCAACGCTACTCCGCCTCCCTTTCCTTTCTGTCTATCCCTCCTGAATATTGAATATCCCTGGATGTTCAGCTCCCAGCCTTTGTCTGCTCCTGCACCTATTGTCTATTGTCAAACATCTACTGTCAGTATAGGTGCTATCTGTATAGAGTTTTTACATTCTCCCTGTGACCGCGTGGGTTTTCTACGAGTGCTCCGATTTTGTCCCATACTACAAAGACGTACAGGTTTTGTATGTTAAATTGCTTTGATAAAATTATAAATCATCTCTAATGTGTAGGATAGTGCTGGTGAACAGTGGTCAGCGTGGATTCAGTGAGCTGAAGGATCTGCTCCACGCTGTATCTTTGAAGTAAAGTCTAAATCTAGATGTTGTAGGATTCCTTCTTGTGGGACATTTTCGCTCTTCTTAGAAACAGAATCATAGAAAATAGGTGCAGGAGTAGGCCATTCGGCCCTTCGAGCCTGCACCGCCATTCAATATGATCATGGATGATCATCCAACTCAGTATCCTGTACCTGCCTTCTCTCCATACCCCCTGATCCCTTTCGCCACAAGGGCCACATCTAGCTCCCTCTTAAATATAGCCAATGAACTGGCCTCAACTACCTTCTGTGGCAGAGAATTCCACACACTCACCACTCTCTGTGTGAAAAAAGATCTTCTCATCTCGGTCCTAAAAGACTTCCCCCTTATCCTTAAACTGTGACCCCTTGTTCTGGAGTTCCCCAACATCAGGAACAATCTTCCTGCATCTAGCCTGTCCAACCCTTTAAGAATTTTGTAAGTCTCTATAAGATCCCCCATCAATCTCCTAAATTCCAGCGAGTACAAGCCGAGTCTTTCTTCATATTGAAGTCCTGCCATCCCAGGAATCAGTCTGGTGAACCTTCTCTGTACTCCCTCTATGGCAAGAATGTCTTTCATCAGATTAGGAGACCAAAACTGTATGCAATACTCCAGGTGTGGCCTCACCAAGACCCTGTACAACTGCAGTAGAACCACCCTGCTCTTGTACTCAAATCCTTTTGCTATTAATGCCAACATACCATTCGCTTTCTTCACAGCCTGCTGCACCTGCATGCCTACTTTCAATGACCGGCGTACCATGACACCCAGGTCTCGTAGCATCTCCCCTTTTCCTAATCGGCCACCATTCAGATAATAATCTACCCTCCTGTTTTTGCCTCCAAAGTGGATAACTTCACATTTATCCACATTATACTGCATATGCCATGCATTTGCCCACTGCACTGATCCCAACACTGAGCCTTGCAGTACCCCACTAGTCACTGCCTGCCATTCTGAAAATGACCCATTTACTGCTACCCTTTGCTTCCTGTCTGCCAGCCAGTTCTCTATCCACATCAATACTGAACCCCCAATACCGTGTGCTTTAAGTTTGTATACTAATCTCTTATGTGGGACCTTGTCGAAAGCCTTCTGAAAGTCCAGATATAACACATCCACAGGTTCTCCCTTATCCACTCTACTAGTTACATCCTCAAACAATTCTATAAGATTCGTCACACATGATTTACCTTTCGTAAATCCATGCTGACTTTGTCCAATGATTTCACCGCTTTCCAAATGTGCTGCTATCCCATCTTTAATAACTGACTAGCATTTTCCCCACTACCGATGTTAGACTAATTGGTCTGTAATTCCCCGTTTTCTCTCTCCCTCCCTTTTTAAAAAGTGGGGTTACATTAACTACCCTCCAATCCTCAGGAACTACTCCAGAATCTAAAGACTTTTTAAAAATTATCACTAATGCATCCACTATTTCTGGGGCTACTTCCTTAAGTACTCTGGGATGCAGCCTATCTGGCCCTGGAGATTTATCGGCCTTTAATCCATTCAATTTACCTAACACCACTTCCCGGCTAACCTGGATTTCACTCAGTTCCTCCATCTCATTTGACCCCCGGTCCCCTGCTATTTCCGGCATATTATTTATGTCTTCCTTTGTGAAGACAGAACCAAAGTAGTTATTCAATTGGTCTGCCATGTCCTTGTTACCCATGATCAATTCAAGAGTTTCTGACTGCAAGGGACCTACATTTGTTTTAACTAACCTTTTTCTCTTCACATATCTATAAAAACCTTTGCAGTCCATTTTTATGTTCAGTGCCAGTTTTCTTTCATAATCTATTTTCCCTTTCCTAAATAACTACTTTGTCCTCCTCTGCTGGACTCTGAATTTCTCCCAGTCCTCTGGTAGGCTGCTTTTTCTGGCTAATTTGTATGCTTCATCTTTAGTTTTGAAACAATCCCCGATTTCCCTTGTTATCCACGGATGCACTACCGTCCCTGATTTATTCTTTTACCGAACTGGGATGAACAATTGTTGTAGTTCATCCATGCAGTCTTTAAATGCCTTCCATTGCATATCCACCGTCAACCCTTTAAGAATCACTTGCCAGTCTATCCTGGCCAATTCACGTCTCATACCCTCAAAGTTTCTTTAAGTTCAGAACCCTTGTTTCTGAAGTAACAATGTCACTCTCCATCCTAATGAAGAACTCAACCATATTATGGTCACTCTTGCCCAATGGGCCACGCACAACAAGACTGCTAACTAACCCTTCCTCATTACTCAGTACTCAGTCTAGAATAGCCTGCTCTCTCGTTGGTTCCTCTATATGTTGGTTTAGAAAACTATCCCGCATCCATTCCAAGAAATCCTCTTCCTCAGCACCCCTGCCAATTTGATTCACCCAATCTATATGTAGATTGAAGTCACCCATTGTAACTGTGTTACCCTTGTTGCACGCATTTCTAATTTCTGTACACAGCTCCCACTAGCATTTTCTGCCCCTTAGTGTTTCGCAGCACTACCCATATCGATTCCACATCCTCCAAACTAATGTCCTTCCTGTCTATTGCATTAATCTGCTCTCTAACCAGCAACGCTACTCCGCCTCCCTTTCCTTTCTGTCTATCCCTCCTGAATATTGAATATCCCTGGATGTTCAGCTCCCAGCCTTTGTCACCCTGGAGCCATGTTTCCGTGATCCCAACTATATCATATTCATTAATAACTATCTGCACATTCAACTCATCCACCTTATTACGAATGCTCCTTGCATTGAGATACAAAGCCTTCAGGCTTGGTTTTACAACACTCTTAGCCCTTATACAATTATGTTGAAAAGTCGCCCTTTTTGATTTTTGCCCTGGATTTTTCTGCCTGCCACTTATACTTTTCTCCTTGCTACCAATTGCTTCTACCCTCATCTTACATCCCTCTGTCTCTCTGCTTATGCCCCCATCCTCCTGCCACATTAGTTTAAATCCTCCCTGACAGCACTAGCAAACACTCCCCCAAGGACATTGGTTCCCTTCAAGCCCAGGTGCAGACCGTCCTGTTTGTACTGGTCCCACCACCCCCAGAATGAGTAAACCTAAAACAATTTTGTTTTGTGATATTGTGCAGAGAGGAAATCATCTGTGACATTGACTGTTTTGAGACACATTCCACATTCCAAAGGTAGCTCCAATTTCACAATTTCTAAAGGTGAAAACCCTCTTGGAGGATTCTGGTGTGGTGGATCAGTAAGTGAGACCGTTTTAAGCACACCAGCTCTGAATAAATCAATGAATTGTTATTATTTGAATCACTGGGTAAAGAATGTATAAATAACATTGTTGGTTTATGTGGAGATAAAGTGCATTAATATTAATTCTTTTCTTCCACACTCCTCACTGTGGCAAAATATACAAAACATCTCTGTAACAAGCCACAAAGCTGGATTTTCCTGCAAAAGCTAGAAGCCGCATTGCAATAAATAAAGTGTTGTCGAGATTCTGTCTGTGAGTTAATTATGTACGAATATCTACTATTGTTTGAGTCACTCTCAAGAAACATCATTAGCTCACGAGTGCTACTCCATGCACAGAACAGAGAGACCATGTTTCTTAGATTATTATCTAAATGGAGGCCGATTAGGAAAAGGGGAGATGCAGCGCGACCTGGGTGTCATGGTACACCAGTCATTGAAAGTAGGCATGCAGTTGCAGCAGGCAGTGAAGAAAGCGAATGGTATGTTAGCTTTCATAGCAAAAGGATTTGAGTATAGAAGCAGGGAGGTTCTACTTCAGTTGTATAGGATCTTGGTGAGACCACACCTGGAGTATTGCGTACAGTTCTGGTCTCCAAATCTGAGGAAGGACATTATTGCCATAGAGGGAGTGCAGAGAAGGTTCACCAGACTGATTCCCGGGATGTCAGGACTGTCTTATGAACAAAGACTGCATAGACTCGGTTTATACTCTCTAGAATTTAGGAGATTGAGAGGGGATCTTATAGAAACTTACAAAATTCTTAAGGGGTTGGACAGGCTAGATGCAGGAAGATTGTTCCAGATGTCGGGGAGGTCCAGGACAAGGGGTCACAGCTTAAGGATAAGGGGGAAATCCTTTAGGACCGAGATGAGAATCCTTTAGGACAGAGAGTGGTGGGTCTTTGGAACTCTCTGCCACAGAGGGAAGTTGAGGCCAGTTCATTGGCTATATTTAAGAGGGAGTTAGATGTGGCCCTTGTGGCTAAGGAGATCAGAGAGTATGGAGAGAAGGCAAGTACGGGATACTGAGTTGGATGATCATATTGAATGGCGGTGCAGGCTCGAAGGGCCGAATGGCCTACTCCTGCACCTAATTTCTATGTTTCTATGTTTATGCACTAATGCCAGGTGAAATATAGCAGATGCGTAATTCAAAAACTGTATTAACAGCTTGTCATCATGCAAACAAAATCAGCCCCAGACAATATTCATAACATTTTCACCAGGGTCTATTTTGTATTTTCTACAACTACCTTTGTTAGACATTTAAAAGTGATTTTTAAATTACTTTTATAATCAGTAAATAGTTGAAGAAACTGTAAGGATCGTGATTCATAATATGGCCAATCCATTAATGCGTGCCCTCACCTCTATTTAGTTAAAGTGATTTTTGTAGTTCCACAAATGCAAACAGAATGCGCTGGCAACTCATCATTTGATGTCATGAGGTAGACAAAAATGCTGGAGAAACTCAGCAGCTGAGGCAGCATCTGTAGACCAAAGGAAATAGACAACATTTCAGGCTGAAGAAGGGTTTCGACCCGAAACGTTGTCTATTTCCTTCACTCCATAGATGCTGCCTCACCTGCTGAGTTTCTCCAGCATTTTTGTCTACAATCTACTTTAAAAAGGAAATAGGCAACATTTCGGGTTGAAACCCTTCTTCAGACCTGAAACATTGCCTATTTCCTTCGCTCCATAGATGCTGCCTCACCCGCTGAGTTTCTCCAGCATTTTTGTCTACCTTCGATTTTCCAGCATCTGCAGTTCCTTCTTAAACATGTGATGTCATGATATGCCAGGTCAGATTGTCCAGATTCAGGTATTCACCATGACAGATGCATGGTTAACAAATAATGTCATTTAGACTTGTCTCATGTGGTTTGTAGCCTTGTATATTATGGCAGATCAGTGCTCATTCAGATTCGACTTAAATGTAATGAGTATTCCTGCTTTACGAACTCTTTCAGGCAATGAGCCCTAATGCCCTATATTCATTTGAGGGAGAAAAGATCTCCCCAACATCTTTTTTTAGTTTAGTTTAGAGATACCGCATGAAACACACCTTTTGGCCCACCGAGCCCGTGTCTAACAGCGATCCCCATACACTAATATTACACTACAAACACCATGGACAACTTACAATTTTACCTAAGCCAGATAACCTACTAACCTGTATGTCTTTGGAATGTTGGAGGAAACCAGAGCACCTGGTGATAACCCATTCAGGTCACGGCAAGAATGTACAAATTTCATACCAACAGCACCTGTGGTCAGGATCAAGCCCAGGTCTGTGGCGCTGTAAAGCATCAACTCTACCGCTGCACCACCATGTCATCCTAACCTCCCTCCAATCCATGAAATGGCTAATGGAATCAACGGATATTGGGAAAAAGGAGGAACGGGGTATTGTTTTTGGATGATCAGCCATGATCATATTGAATGGCGGTGCTGGCTTGAAGGGCCAAATGGCATACTCCTGTACCTATTTTCTATGTTTCGATGTTAGTTGACCTCCCTGCTAAGGAAAATAGACCTTTCCTATTCATTTCACTATATTCTCTCAAAACCATAAACACCTCAATAAACAATCTTCCCTCAATCTTCTCTGTTCCAAAGAAAAGCATCTCAGACAACCAATCTGATTTTTTATAATAGACATCTTCATCCCAAGCAACATCTCACAAGTTTCCTCTGTAACATTTCTGTGGTCATCAAGTTCTTCCTGTGTTACTGTGACTATTCTATACTCACTAGGTCAGTTCGGAGTGAAATCTGTGGACTGATTTTGATAAATCTTGGGAAAACAAAATTGGGAAAAAGAACTGTGGTGAGTCAATGTTGAGTCAATTTTAAATGCTCAGTTTAACAAATGTTTGTGCAGTGCAAAGGTAAGAAAGATCAGAGAGAATGGGAAAATAGGTTGAGGCACAAATTAATCATCATTTAAGAAAGTGACAGAACCGATTTAAGGACTGTAGATCGGTATGTCACTCTTGCTATGAGTCATACTGTTTCTCTGCCCACTGGTTTAATAGAAAGCCCTTTTCCCTTTCTTTCCCAGTCTTGAGCTGTTTGTTAAGATAAAGTTACCAATGCTGTATTGCTAATAAAAGTATTTGGATCCTAATCACTGTGTGTGAGTTAAGACAATCCAACATGGTGTCAGAAAACGTGGACTCACTCCTTGCCTAATTCTATTGCATTTATTTTAGTTTGTTTTTTTTGTCCAGTATATGTTTTACTATGGCTGCTACTCTCAGAAAACCATAAACGTTGGTGTTTGATGAAGACCTTGCCGAGCGGTGGCGCATATTTGAAGAAGATTTCACCACTTATTTCAACTCGGCTCACCCGGCTGCTGCTCCAGGTGTCCGTGCCTCTATTCTCCTCAACCTAGCTGGCACAGAAGCTGCTCGGCATGCCAGAAGATTTCATTATGAACCAGCCAGATTTGATCTGGCTCGTGTCCAGATTGCTCCCGCTGAGTCCATCTGGGACCCCGATTGCCTGCTATGCAAATTCCAACAGTTATGTGAGTTACATACTAATCTATTAATGGAGAGACTTTTTTTTTTTCGCGAAGCCAGAAACATGGCAAACCTGTTGAAACATATGTTAGTGCTTTGAAACACGTTTCCAGTAGATGCGCCTTTGGCGATTTATGTGACAGCCTAGTTTGTGGCCGACTGGTCTATGGTATTCGCAATGGTAAACTACGTGATGAGTTGCTACGCGATACTGAACTCACTCTGGAGACTGCTGAAAACCGCTGTCGCATTGCTGAAATGGCAGATGCTCATGCTAAAATCTTGGGACATAGCCCCCACTCTGCCCATGATGTTAATGTTGCCGGCACACTTTATCAAGCTTCTTGCCAATCTCCTCAAGTGCCCGACAGGTCTGATGCTGAACTCATAAACAATTGTTTTAATTGTGGGGGTTTGCATGTTGCTGTTTGTGACCATTGCCCGGCTTATGGAAAACTTTGTCACTTCTGTAAAAAAAGAAACTATTTTTTTCCAATACTGCCGGTCGTTTAGCAACAAGACAATCTGTCTTGTTCAAACAAGACAATAGAGTTCAAACAATCTGTCAATTCACTCGACCATGAGAACGTGGACTCAGAGCTCTCTCAAACAGCTCCCATGGATTGCTGTGTGCTAATGAGAATCTTGATATGGATGTACATTCCCTGTCTGACTTGCCTCATAAACATCAAGATCCCAAGGTCGCTTTGCTCGTTAATGGTAAGTTTTTTTCTGAAAATCGACACTGGTGCTCGGTGTAATGTGATGTCTTTATCTGAATTGAAGAAAATATGAAAAACAGAGACTATCAATCCTACGGCTGCCTCCTTTCTTCCATTTACAGGAGTTCCAGTGCACGCTATCGGTCGTCGAGTTACGTTGCTGTCTTGACTCATGTGAGCGCAACCCGAGTTTCTATATTGTTCATGAAAATGTGCCATCGCTGCTGGGTGTTAAGGCTTGTCATGACCTGGGACTGGTCACTTTCAGTGTTTCTGTATGTCATCTGACTACAACTTGTGACTTTACTCAACAAACCCTGACACAAATTCAAAAATGTGTTTGACGACAAGCTGGGCAGGTTGCCTGTCAAGTACACAATTACGATTAACCCAGAGGTAGTTCCAGATGTCCGTCCGGCACACAGGATTCCCCATGCTATGTGGGATCATGTTCAAAGTGAACTCGACAGAATGGTGTCTCTGGGTGTAATTGCCCCCGTCGCTGACCCCTTAGATTGGGTCTTGACCATGGTCGTGGCAACAAAGAAGAAGAAGGATGAAATACGGATTTGCATCAATCCCAATGACTTAAACACAGCCATTAAATGACCACACTATCCCATGCAAACAGTGGACGAGATGGCAGCGCAGCTGGCTGAAGCAACTATATTCACAGTACTAGATGCCAAGAGTTCATTCTGGCAGATTCCACTGGAATGCAACTCCTCCAAGTTAACTACCTTCAGCACACCATTTGGACGATACAGATTCCTTTGCATGCCTTTTGACATAAGATCTGCTAGTGAAGTATTTCAACGGGCTATGGAACAATTGTTTGCAGGTTACCTATGCTCCATTGTAGTAGATGATATCCTCGTTGCTGGACGAACTATCCAAGAACACAATGCTAATCTAACAAAGGTCTTGCACCACGCCAATGCCATCAACCTCGTTAAACCCTCAAAAATGCAAATTCAGAGTGAGGTGAACTACGTAGGCCATGTGTTCATTAAAGACAGCCTAAAAAATTATCCGGCAAAAACAATTGCCATCAACGAGTTACCAGCACTCACAGACGTGCTTAGTCTGCAGAGATTCCTTGGCATGGTAACTTACCTGAGTAAATTTATTCCGAACTTCAGTTAAATATCAGCCCTGCTGCACCTGCTTACCCACAAAGACACTTGTTTGGGCCAGGCACGAACAACACCAGAGGATGTTTGACACCTTTAAGCAGCAAATGCCTTGTTCCACTACTCTCGCTTATTTTGATCCTAAACAACCGGTCACGCTGACTTGTGATGCTTCACAACACGGACTAGGTGCAGCATGTCTTTAAGATGATGGTAGCGGCAGAAAGCCTGTCACTTACGCCTCACACACCGTCACTGACACAGAACAACTCTAAGCCCAAATTGAAAAGGAGCTGCTAGCAGTCATTTTTGCCTGCAAGAAATTTAACGACTTTATCTTAGGACATGTCACGATTGAAACTGACCACCAACCCCTGGTCAGCACCTTTAACAAACCGATTCATGCCTCTCCAGCGCGCCTTCAACGAATGTTGCGGCAGCTGTAAAAATATGACATTGTTCTGACCTACAAACGTGGTAAGGATAGGCACATGGCGGACACCCTCTCGCGTGCTCGCCGAAAAACCTGTGAGGGTTCGCGCTCACCAGATGACGACTTTGTAATAATGACTATATCTTTTATTCCCTCGTCCTGTATGGTGGACCTGGTTGCCCACACTGCTGCTAACAGTGCCACCAGCATGCAACTCTATGCGATGAACGCGATCAAACTGGAAGCGGGGGCCGCGCGGAGGTCAGGTCATCACCTGTACAGGGCCGTTCCCACCAGCATGCGCCTGCATGCGGCAAGCGCAACCAAACCGGCAGTCGGGGCCGCGCGGAGGTCTGGTGAGTGGCGCAACGTGGCGCAAAGTGAGGCGAACTTGGAGCGAAGTCTAAGGTAAGTTCGCCAGGACAGAGGGGGGCACACAGAGAGGGGTACCGAGGCACACACACACACAGGGCCGCGGAGCCACACACATAGAGGGTCACGGAGGCACTTACAAATATGTTCACGGAGGCACGATGTCGGGGCGGTGTGTAAATGTCGAGGCGACTGCCAGCCGACAAGCCGTTGCCGCGCGGAATTTTCAGACATTGTCAGTTTTTCGGAGCCCCGCGCGGTGTCGTGACGAACTCCGCACAATTCCGCACGGCTCCGGCGATCGAAGTGGGACCTGCCCCGCGACGCCGGACGGCTCAAGCGACCACGTTAGGTCGCGCTAATCGCATAGAGTTGCATGCTGGTGGGACAGGCCCTTTATGGTCACGCGCCTCCATCATTAAGTGCAGCTGGCCTGACACGCATTACAATGTACCCCTGCCAGTTCGGCCCTTCTTTGCCATCCGTGATGAGCTAGTATTACAAGATGATATTATCGTAAAAGGCCACAAGGCTGTAGTCCCTGCTTTGTTACACAACAAGTATTTTAATGCTGTCCATGCAGGACACCCAGACGCTGAAGCAACTGTCCTAGGATTCTACAAAAAAAACATGTTATACTGGCCTGGTATTGCTGAATACATTCTCGAGAATGTGGCATCCTGCGCAATGCGTAACAGCTTGGCACCTCATCAACAAAAGCAACCACTTCTCTCACAGCCGGGTCCTGCCCTCCCGTGGTCTACAGTGGCAACTGACATATTTGAGTGGCATGGCAAGCAGTACCTGGTTCTTGTGGACTCGTATTCCGGCAACAATCTGCTTCTGAAACAGTTACTCTTCCAATGGCGACGCCTCCTCCGCCTGCACCAAAGTCCCCTGTTTCATCACCGGGAATGTTGTTTCAATCTCTGTCACCAATTATACCACCGACTCTGTCCTCAGTGGCTAAGAACGGAAATGGTTTATATCGCACACATGCTGGTTTTGCCGTAAAGCGCCTGGGCTATGATTGACTTTCCTCCAGCTTATTATCATTTACTATGCATGCCTTATCTAGTCAGTAGTTTTGTATTTACATTTAATTCTTTAAGAGGGAGGATGTAGATCAGTGTCACTCATGCTATGAGATGTACTGTGGCTCCCCCTACTGGTTTAATAGAAAGCCCTTTTCCCTTTCTTTCCCAGTCTTGAGCTGTATGTTAAGATGAAGTTACCTCTGCTGTATTGCTAATAAAAGTATTTGGATACTAATCACTGTGTGTGAATTAAGACAATCCAACAAGGACCTGTTCCTACATGGATACATCAATTGACATCAAAATGGAGCTCTTTGATAGTGGACATTTGGGCCCCGAAATTTGGCTGCGTAGGTTGAGGTGCAACTCGGCGAATAAAGCCTTTTTATACACAGTTTTACGGCCAGTCCACAAAGTTGGTTTGTATTTTCAATCACAAATCGTAGCTGTATTGAAGACACAATTTCCCCATCATCATGTCACACACCCTGTATCAATGCTCCTTTATAACGATGCTGGTGAAATTTGTCCATGGGTTTCTAAGTCATGCCCTGTCTTTGGAATCTCCCAGAACAATGAGGATCCATCGTAGTGCTTTTTCAACAGCATGATATAATAGATGCCTTTCTAAGCAGGACACACCTTAGTGCTGACATCTTACATCATGTACGTTCCCATTGATCTATTTATTTACTTTTTGTCTTCTCCCTGAATTAATGATTCCCATATGAGTAAAACCCCTAATCCTGGCCTCAGTCATTCCTAGTACCCATCCAATCTGAATTCATCTCCTTGGTCTCAGACACACAATCATCAGAGATCTACTCCTGAGATCAGCCCTTCCCAAATAAGGCTCTGATCTAGAAAAAAAAATACATCAAAGCAACAGCACCACCCTCAATCCATTGAGTACCCTTCCCCAACAACCTTCAAACCCAAAGCTCTGAACCCCGGCAAGCTGCACTGCATAGCACAGTGTGTAACGGGGAAGGGGTTAGCCCCATTCAGTAGTATCTGATACAATAGCTACAGTGCCCTCCATAATTTTTGGGGCAAAGACCCATCAGTTACAGTACCTATTTGCTTCTGTACTCCACCATTTGAGATTTGTAATATAAAAAATCACATGTGGTTAAAATGTACATTGTCAGATTTTAATAAAGGCTATTTTTATATATTTTGGTTTCACCATGTAGAAATTACAGCAGTGTTTATACATAGTTCCCCCATTTCAGGACACCTTAATATTAGGGACACAGCAATGCCATGTAAATGAAAGTTGTCATGTTTAGTATTTTGTTGCATATCCTTTGCTTGCAACGATTGCTTGAAGTCTGCGATTCATGGACATCACCAGTTGATGGGGGGTATAGTTAGGTGTGAGGAGGATGCTAAAAGGCTGCAGGGTGATTTGAATAGGCTGAGTGAATGGGCAGATGCATGGCAGATGCAGTATAATGTGGATAAATGTGAGGTTACCCACTTTGGTGGCAAAAACATGCGGGGCGACTATTATCTGAATGGTGGCAGATTAGGAAAAGGGGAGATGCAACGAGACCTGGGTGTCATGGTATACCAGTCATTGAAAGTAGGCATGCAGGTGCAGCAGGCAGTGAAGAAAGCAAATGGTATGTTAGCATTTATAGCGAAAGAATTTCAGTATAGGAGCAGGGAGGTTCTACTACAGTTTTGGTGAGACCACACCTGGAGTATTGCGTACAGTTTTGGTCTCCAAATCTGAGGAAAGACATTCTTGCCATAGAGGGGGTTCAGAGAATGTTCACCAGACTGATTCCTGGGATGTCGGGACTTTCATATGAAGAAAGACTGGATAGACTCGGCTTGTATTCACTGGAATTTAAGAGATTGACGGGGGATCTTATAGAAACTTACAAAATTCTTAAGGGGTTGGACAAGCTAGATGCTGGAAGATTGTTCCCGATGTTGGGGGAGTCCAGAACAAGGGGTCACAGTCTAAGGATAAGGGGGAATTCCTTTAGGACCGAGATGAGGAAAACATTCTTTACACAGAGAGTGGTGAGTCTCTGGAATTCTCTGCCACAGAAGGTAGTTGAGGCCAGTTCATTGGCTATATTCAAGAGGGAGTTGGATGTGACTCTTGTGGCCAAAGGGATCAGGGGGTATGGAGAGAAGGCAGGTATGGGATACTGAGTTGGATGATCAGCCATGATCATATTGAATGGCGGTGCAGGATCGAAGGGCCGAATTGCCTACTCCTGCACCTATTTTTCTAAGTTTCTATGATGGGTGTGGGAAACTTTGATTCTGCTGTGTGGGGATGTTTTATGTTGAATTTTATCGTGTGTTGTGTTCTTTATTTTTATTGCATGGCTGTATGGTAACCACATTTCACCGTGCCATCTGGCACATATGACAAATAAATGTATCTTGTATCTTGCCAGGCCAGTATTGTAGCCATCTTTAGTTTATGCTTGTTTTGGGGGCTAGACCCTTTCAATTTTCTCTTCAGCATATAAAAGGCATGCTCAATTGGGTTCAGATCGGGTAATTGACTTGGCTACTCAATAATTGACCATTTGTTAGGTCTGAGAAACTGCTTTGGTGCTTTAGCAGTATGTTTGGGATTATTGTCTTGCTGTAGAATGAACCGTCGGCCAATGTGTTTTGAGTCATTTGTTTGAACTTGAGCAGAGGATGGGTCCATACACCCGAATTCATTATGCTACAACCATCAGCAGTTGTATCATCAATGAAGATAAGTGAGCCAGTACCTTCAGCAGCCATACATGCCCAGGCCATAAGACCTCCACCACTGTGTTTCACAGATGTGGTGGTATGCTTTGGATCTTGGGCAGTTCCTTCTCTCCTCCATACTTTGCTCTTGCCATCACTCTGATATAAGTGAATCTTTGTCTCATCTATCCACAAGACCGTTTTCCAGAATTGTGATTGCTCTTTTAAGTTCGTCTTGGCAAGCCATCCTATTTTTGCAGCTAACAAGTGGTTTGCATCTTGCAGTGTAGCCTCTGTATTTCTGTTCATGAAGTCTTCTGCGGACAGTGGTCATTGATATATCCACACCTGACTCCTGAAGAGTGTTTCTCAAGTCAAAGTCAAGTCAAAAGAGTTTATTGTCATGTGTCCCTGACAGGACAATGAAAATCTTTCTTTGCATAACACAACAGAACATAGAAGGCATTGACTACAATTATATACATAAATACACCCATGAATTAATAAATTAATAAAGTGCAAATAACAGATGGAGGGAAAATAATGTTCAGAGTTCCGAGCCAAGTTTAATAGCCTGATGGCTGTGGGGAAGTAGCTATTCCTAAACCGGGTTGTTGCAGTCTTCAGGCTCCTGTACCTTCTACCCGAAGGTAGCAGGGAGATGAGTGTATGGCCAGGGTGGTGTGGGTCCTTGATGATGCTGCCAGCATTTTTGAGGCAGCGACTGCGATAAATCCCCTCGATGGAAGGAAGGTCAGAGCCGATGATGGACTGGGCAGTGTTTACTACTTTTTGTAGTCTTTTCCTCTCCAGAGCAGTCAAATTGCCGAACCAAGCCATGATGCAACCGGTCAGCAAGCTCTCTACTGTGCACCTGTAGAAGTTAGAGAGAGTCCTCCTTGACAGACCAACTCTCCGTAATCTTCTCAGGAAGTAGAGGCACTGATGAGCTTTCTTAATAATTGCATCTGTGTTCTCGGACCAGGAAAGATCTTCACAGATGTGCACGCCCAGGAATTAGAAGCTCTTGACCTTTTCAACCATCGACCCGTTGATATAAACAGGACCGTGGGTCCCCATCCTACTCCTTCCAAAGTCCACAATCAGTTCCTTGGTTTTGCTGGTGTTGAGGGCCAGGTTGTTGTGCTGGCACCTTATGGACAGTTGCTCGATCTCTCTTCTATACTCTGACTCATCCCCATCAGTGATACGTCCCACAACAGTGGTATCGTCAGCGAACTTGATGATGGAGTTCGCGCTATGACCGGCTACGCAGTCATAGTATAGAGTGAGTACAGCAGGGGGCTGAGCACGCAACCCTGAGGTGCTCCCGTGCTGATTGTTATCGAGTCTGACACATTTCCACCAATACGAACAGACTGTGGTCTGTGGATGAGGAAGTCGAGGATCCAATTGCCGGGGGATATGCAGAGACCCAGTTCTGCGAGTTTGGTAACCAGCTTGGAGGGGATGATTGTGTTAAATGCCAAACTGTAGTCAATGAATAACAGCCTGACATATGAGTTTTTGTTGTCCAAGTGGTCCAAAGCGGAGTGGAGGGCCAGCGAGATTGCATCCACCGTTGATCTGTTGTGCCGGTAAGCGAACTGCAGTGGGTCCGGGTTTTGGCGAGGTAGGAGTTGATTTGCACGATGATCAACCTCTCGAAGGAGGGGGCGTCTGCCTCATGGTCAACTCTGCGTGATGCTCAGACATGGCAGCCCTGTCCAACTCCTGCTCTCCACACCTCGAACATCTGGCGGTGAAGTGCCGTCCCTGATCTGTCGGACAGGTGTTTAGGGATTTTTCTTTATTATAGAGAGAATTCTTCTGTCATGAGCTGTGGAGATCTTCCTTGGCCCTCCAGTCCCTATGCGATTAGAAAGCTCACCAGTGCTCTCTTTCTTCTTAATGATGTTCCAAACAGTTGATTTTGGTAAGCAGGTTTATTCTTGGTTCTCATCTCATAATGGCTTATTTGTCTTTCATTGGCACAACTTTGGTCCTAATGTTGATAAACAGCAATAAAAGTTCACAAAGGTGATGGAAAGACTAGGTGCTGAGAGCTCTCTTGTACCTGTATGAAGGAGGCAATTAAACACACCTGAGCAATTACAAACATCTGTGAAGCCATGTGTCCCAAACATTATGGTGCCCTGAAATGGGGAGACTATGTACAAACACAGCTGTAATTTCTACATAGTGGAACCAAAACGTATAAAAATTACCTTTATTAAAATCTGACAATGTGCACTCCAATCACATGTGATTTTTTATATTACAAATCTCAAATTGTGGAGTACAGAGGCAGAGAAATAAATGATGGTTCTTTGTCCCAAACATTATTGAGGGCACTGTACTCATCATACCCCAGTCCCCTCCTTCCCTGACCATTTCTGATTCCAATGCGTTTCGAGATCAACATTAAGAATAATCAGTTATCCAAACAAATTATACAGTTATCCAATGCAAATGATAGATCAGTCCGTTGAACATTGAGGTACATTGGATAAAGGGTTGATATACTTCTCATTCCACGACTACACTCTGTGGCATCATGGCAGCATTATTTTGAAAACTGATCAAGCAATATTCATCATAAAGCTTCCCGTTTCAAACGTGTTTCAAAAGACTCTATTTGAATATGGCTTAATAACTGGAAAAAAGCTCATCTTAAAATTCTGGAAAAATTCTCCGGTGCCCACAGTCAATATGTGGATTTCATCTATGTTCGAAACACTACACTTGGAAGATATGAGACTCCGACTAGCAGGAAAATCAGACTGTTTCTATAAGACGTGGTCTGCATTTATAAATCTATTACAAGGATAAGGTGCAAGAATACCTCAAAAAAGTACCGGTGTCGGGTCTTGGTAAAGGGGGAAGAAAAATTGTCGAGTTGGTAGATTCTTTTTGCGAGATGTTTATAATAAAGTAACTGGCTTTTCTTTTTTCTTTTTCTATTTTTCACTCTTTCTTTTTTTTCCTCTCTAGGGTCTATCTCTTTATTCCCGTTTCTAACTCTTCAAGGGTTTCCTTTCCCTCTGTCACGCTTTGGCACTTTCATATCTCTTTTTCACTTTTCTACTTTCTATGCTGCTATTTTTCTCTCTATTCTCTCTTTTCTAAAGCCTTAAAATAAAATAAAAAATTAAGGGGTACAATGACTACAATACAAGGGATGTACACTGATGTAACTTACAGTACCGCTAATAAATAAAGATATTAAAAAAAAAATAAAACTTCCTGATTGTGACTCACATATCTGAACCAAGTCGTCCAGTCGTCTGCTCTCATGATACAGTCAATAACAACAGTAACATTATTAAATCTTTCACCTACTCTCTTTCCTTCTGAAGTGTTTTCTGTGACTCATCCAGACGAAATTGTAGAGCCATGGTTTTCATGGAGTCATCCTCAAGTGGTTGCATTGTATCTTCTAGACGATGCTTGGATCTTTCAGAAGAGGTGGTAGAATTACACAAACTCAAAATGGCAGAAGACTCCAGACTTTGGCCTCCTCCATTCTGCTTATCTCTCAGTATATTTTCAATTATATCAATATCCTGGGAAAAAACCACAAGAAATGTTTACAGTTAAAATAATCACAACATGAATAACAGAGAGAGCGTTATATTTTTCTGTACCAATTTTACTGGAATACTGGTTAACAATGGTTAAAAAGGAACTTTTCCAAAATCTGTCTCCATTTAATATCAAGAAATAACTTTAGAAAGGGTAGAAGGTGTGTCATATATTTGAAGGATATGGTCAGATCTTTGAGAATCATTACCAGCATTTCAGCCTGAGCAACGTTAAGATATTCAAAAGGCATATTAGATTACGTGTTTAAGGAACTGGAAAAATCGAAGGTAGATAAAAATGCTGGAGAAACTCAGCGGGTGAGACAGCATCTATGGAGCGAAGGAAAAGGTGACATTTCGGGTCGTGACCTTTCTTCAAACTGGTCAGATGTTAGTCCTTTGTCAATTACATGTTAATCTTTTGTCAATTAAAGTGTAAGTCAGAAATGTTTTTGAATTAAATTTGACCATTGCCTGGTGTTCTTTACAAGACGTGAAGAGGGAGTTTTTCCCAAAACAAATAAACTTTATTCCACAAAGCGCAATGTAGATTGTCAGCTTTAGAAATTTGCATAGGATTCAGAAAACTGTGGTACTTCTAGGAAGCTGTTTCTTTTACACTTTGCATAGTCTCAGTTTTTGCTTGCTTGACGCTTACATTATAAGACAGTCAAGAATACAAATAAATAGACAGTGTTACTCTAATAAATTAATGTTTTTAATCTAATTCAAGAAATAATAGAAAAATAACTTTTTTAGCTAAAGAAATTCTAATCTGTTTTGAATACATGACATGGCCTTCTGTTTAATTATGCCCGCTGTTTGAATAGTATATTCTTGCTCTAGAAAACATTGCACAAAATTTCTAATTATATTACACGGCCCTGACTTTAAATTTGTCTTCAGATCCTAAGGCAGATGGAAACATTTTTCCAATCTGACCTTCCAATTTCCTTAAGATCTTACAACTACAACAAAGGGAGTATTTGGTATAAGCCATCATCATGTGGGGAGTATAATAGTGCTGTTACTACATTAAATGATTTAATTAACTACTCACAATATTACTTCAACAAAGAATGAAATCACGTTGGGTCCAAAACCACAATGTAATTCAACTTAGTTAAGTTCTCAGCTGTGACCACGAGATGCAGACCTCAGGGTCACGCACAATAAGCAGCACTGCTGTAACCTGTAGAGGGGACTGCTTTATGAGAAATAACTGAAATAGAAAAAAGGAATATGCTCCCACATGCACTGAAACCCAGAGATGCTAATGGGACAGATAAGTAGGAGACAAGATGTACTGTGCGGAAGGGAGCCACAGAGACTCTCCCAGGCTTTAGTCAAGTGTTCCTGACAGGTAGTTGGTTGGGAGATAAAAGGGAAACCCTTGTTTGCTTGGCCTAGAACAGCATGTACTTTCTTACCACTTCAAGCAGGGTGCAAGGCCACCTAATTCAAGTGCAGTTTCATACCATTTCAAGCAGGGTGCAAGGCCACTAAAGACGACGAGTCATGACCTCTCCCTCCTCCATCTTGCAGAGACTGAGCCACGCCCACACTTCCGGGTTTTATAGTCCCTCCCCCCTCCCACCAGAAGGGGCGTGGTGTTCATGGTGTGATTGACAGGAGAGAATCTCAACATTTTAAACACTAATAACTTTTTTATTGTTCATCGATGGGAAAAATCCTCGGCCCCTGATGAGTGGAGGGGGACTCTGAGTAAGACGGTCAAAAATCACAGCTGTACGTGGTAGCATTTCTTCTAAAATCAATATAAAGCGCAAACAGGAAGTGGTTAACATTAGACTTTTAAATATATAGAAGGCAAGGTCAAAAAAGGTCAAAAGACTTGGGACTTCCGGTGGCGCCATGTTCTGAGAGAGAACAGCGCCAGATCAGCTCCGCGAAAATCTGAAAAAAATCGGGGGTTAAAGGAGGCTACTAACGGTACTTACCACAGGAGAGCGATTCTAAACGGCTCCGGTGCGATTGCAAGCTGCGTGACGTCATCAGGCGCACGACTTCGGTAAGAAATTCAAAATGCATTCCTCCTCCCCCCCCCCCCCCCCGCGACAAAAAAAGGTCCAAGAAGGGAGGCAGGCCTCAAAGCCTCGGGCTTGAGTTTGGCTGCCTCCCAGGAAGAGATTTCACAAAGAAAAAGTGAAATGGAAGAACTTAAAAATTCTTTGCTTGGTGAAATGAAGAAACTGATGAAAGAAATGAAAGATCTGAAGAAGGAATATAAAGATGAAATAAAACTGTTAAGAACGGATATCCAGGAGTCTCAAGAGAGAATTAAAGAAGAACTAAAAAAAGAAGCTACAGAAACGGTAAAGATCATGATGAATGAATGGAAAATAAAGGCGGATGCTGAGTTTCAAAACCGGATGGCTGAGATAAACGACAAGATTGCTGAGACGGAACAAATGCTGGATGCGAAGATAGATCCTATCTCAATCTTACTTGACCAACACAATGATGCAATTAAAGAATTGACTAACTTTGCTGTAACAAGTGCTAAGGAAAGTGAGAAGCTACGCGACGAGAATAAACGTCTCTCAGAGCTACTACATAAAATAAACGAGAAATGTATTGATCTGGAGGGACGACAAAGACGTAAGAATTTGCGTATCGTAGGATTGACCGAGGGGCGGGAAGGAAATCAAGACCCGCGAAAATTTGCTGCAAAACTCCTAAAGGACATTCTGGATTTGGATCAAGAACCCCTTTAAGACGTGTCCCTGGGAAAGGTGCACCGCCAAGACAAATGATTGTAAAGGTGGCCCACGATCATGTCTTTGAAGAAATGATGAAGATAATAATAAGAAAGAGGAATTTGAAATACGAAGGAGATAACATCAGTATCTTCAGAGATTACCCGGCGGAAGTGGCTAAGAGAAGATCTTTACTCACAGAAACAAGAGGTATTCTTCGGAATATAAAGGATATAAAGGATCTCAGATATGGTCTGATGTACCCAGCAACATTGAGAGTGACCTACGACAACAAGGAATACCGTTTTGTTAAGCATACCAAAGCACTGGAATTTGCTCGAGACATACAGAAGAAGGCAGAAGAGGAAGCAGAAGAAGAAGCAAGCGAGGAAGGAGAAGAAGAATGAACTTTTATCACCGACCTGCGGTTATGAATTATTCATTAAGAAAGAGGGGCAATAATGGACATGTTGTTATAGTTTGGTATTAATTAGTAAAATTTCAATTGTCCCCCTAATATAGTATTACTTATTATAATATTAATTATAATAGAAATTAATAACTAGTAATTAGTAATTAGTAATATGAATAATAAAAATAATTACTAAGTACTTAAAGTTAGTACCCCACCCCAATATACACAGCATTATAGACAGGAGCTGGAACATTTAACATCTTTTTTTTAAAAACGGAAGTCAGTAGATTAATAGCCACGCTAGTGTGGCTCTCACTAATGCACACTACACAATATATCAGTGTAGTTTCTTTTTTTTCTGGGCACCCTGTTAACACCCTTTTCTCTTTTTTTAATTACACTTTGTATTTTTTCTTATATATTAAATATTTGATTTTATGTTATATATTATATGAATGTAGTTATGAGCGATATTGTATAATTGCTTTAAGAAGATATGTATATGGATTACTGAGGATAGAAATTCTCATCGGGTTGGCGTTTGGGTATACCGCTGGGCTGGAGGGGTCGAGAAGGCTACTCCAAAAAAACCACCCTAACAGTAAAATGCAAGACATGAATGTGAAGACTGGGGGGGGGTGGAATTACCTTCTGTAGTTGGAATGTTAAGGGAATTAACGAACCAATTAAAAGGGGAAAGGTGCTAGCACAGTTGAACAGATTGAAATCAGACGTGATCTTCCTTCAAGAGACTCATCTTAAAAGAGATGCTCAACATAGATTAACAGCAAAATGGATTTCCAAGGTATATCACTCTTCATTTATACACAAATCTAGAGGAGTTGCAATAATTATCCGTAAAGGTATACCTTTTAAACAAAGTTCTATAATAGAGGACAAAGAGGGTAGATATGTAATAATTACAGGGGAATTATATTCACAGAAAATAATTTTGGTGAATATATATGCCCCTAATTTTGATAACCCACTATTTTTTAAGAAAATATTTAATAATATTCCTATTTCCACTCAATATAATTTAGTTATTGGGGGTGATTTTAATTGCACCTTAGATAGCTACCTAGACAGGTCTTCTACAAAAAGGAAAGCTACCTCTAATTCAAGTAAACTTATAAATTATTTTATTAATACATCGAATGTTAAGGATATTTGGAGACTAGATAATCCATCCGGACGAGAATACTCGTTTTTTTCGCCCGTATATGGAACCTATTCTAGGATAGATTATTTTTTAATAGACTCAAAATTACTACCTTTTACGTATGACGCAAAATATCATAATATTATTATTTCAGATCATGCGCCACTAACATTCAAGATAAAACTAAAAGATATACTTAATAAAACGACTACTTGGAGATTTAATCCCCAGATATTAAAGGATAAGGACTGTTGTAAACATGTAATGGAACAGATTAAACTATTTTTTGAAACTAATGACAAACCTGAGATTTCACCATCGTTACTCTGGGACACATTTAAAGCATTTATGCGTGGTGCAATAATATCAGCACAGGCTTATTTTAATAAAGAAAATAGAAAGATGGAACAAAGGTTAGAAAACGAGATAAAACAACTAGATAGTGAAAACATAAAACGCCCCTCTAAAGAGCTAAGTAATAAAATTGCAATAGCAAAATATAGACTAAGTAAAATATATTCTAACCAAGTCATTAAACTATTTCAACAAACCAAACAAGTGCACTTTGAGTTTGGAGACAAACCACAAAAACTGTTAGCACGACAACTTAGAAAATTAGAAGATGAAAAATTGATACATAGAATTAGATCTGCGGATGGAAATATATTGACGATACCAAAAGATATTAATGATAGATTTCTACAATATTATCAAAATCTTTATTCATCTAAATTAACAGGACAAACAGTTGGTATGGAAACATTCCTACAAGAGTGTCAAATTAACAGTCTAGATCAGGAAGGTAGACATTTGTTAAACGCTGAAATAACAGTAAAAGATATTGAAGAATCAATTAGTTCGTTAAAGAATGGAAAAGCAGCGGGCCCTGATGGCCTGAATGCAGAATTTTATATTAAATTTCTAGACCTGATTTCCCCAAGATTATATACAGTATATAGATGTGCATATGAACAAGGCAAATTACCAGAATCTTTAAACGAATCCACTATTACACTCATTCCTAAGGTAGATAAGGATTTGGAAGATCCAGGATCATATAGAGCGATCGCACTTCTAAATACAGACCAAAAAATATTAACTAAAGTTTTATCTCAGAGATTAAGTTTAGTGATTTCTAAATTAATACATCATGATCAAACAGGTTTTATTCCAAAACGCTATTCATCCCATAATCTCAGACGCTTGTTTAATATTATATGTTCAAAAAGAGTACGGGACAGGGAATTAGCAGTTGTATCGCTAGATGCAGAAAAGGCATTTGATCAGGTGGAATGGTTATATTTATTTAATATAATGGAAAAGTTTCAATTGGGGGATAGATTCTGTAAATGGATAAGAATTTTATATTTGAATCCAACGGCAAGAATCTTAACTAATCAAATATTATCAGCTAAATTTAAGCTCTCTAGGGGATGTAGAGAGGGATGTCCGTTATCGCCTTTACTATTTGCTTTGATGATAGAGCCCTTGGCGGAAAGAATCAGATCTGAACCTGAAATCTATGGCTATAATACTAACACAACAACTAACAAAATATCTTTATATGCAGATGACGTTTTGATTTATATTACAAAACCGGAAATTAGTATACCTAAGCTGTTTAATGTTATAACCAAATTTGGCACATTTTCAGGATTTAGGATTAATTGGAACAAAAGTGATATTATGCCTCTAACAGGAATTAATTTAAGTATATTACAACAATATCCATTAAAAATAGTTACAGACAAATTTAAATATTTAGGAATTAATGTAACTAAATCTTATAATTCACTAATTAAATCTAATTACCCTCTATTATTAGATAAACTTAAAAATAATATTTTGTATTGGAAAACACTTCCTATATCCATGATTGGAAGAATAAATGCTATAAAGATGGTGTTTTTACCACAATTATTATATTTGTTTCAGGCTATTCCTTTTTTTCTCCCAAAGACTTTTTTTTTTTAAATAGATAATATTATTTATAGTTTTATTTGGGATTATAAAAATCATAGAATAAGTAAAAAACATTTATGTAAATCTAAGATAAACGGAGGACTAGCACTTCCAAATTTTTAATATTATTTTTGGGCAGCCCAGATTAAGAATATGAATTTTTGGTGGGTAAATATGGATCATGAACCAATGTGGTTAAAGATGGAAAAGGAAGATTGTTTACCTTATAATGTAGGCTCGATTCTCTTTGCCCCAAAGGAAGTACAAAAAAAAATTTATAGGGACAACCCTATAATTTATAATAATAGACGTATTTGGAAACAAATAGTTAAGACTTTACAGCTAGATAATCTCTCACTCAGGCTACCAATAACGAATAACCCATTATTTAAACCCTCTATATTGGATGGAGGGTTTAGACATTGGGATGATTTAGGAATTAAAAGGATAGAGCACCTTTATAGAAAAGGAAAATTTCTTTTATTCCAAGAGTTACAAGATATCTACGGATTGTCTCCGCAACACTTGTTTAGGTACTTACAAATTAGAGATTATATAAAATCCAACACACAAGATTATAAAAATAAAGTACCAGGATTATTAGATGATTTGTTTAATTTGCACCCAAATACAGAAAAATTAATAGCCTATATATATAACATAATTTTGGATAAGGAGAATCCAACAGTGATGAGTGGTGAGTCTCTGGAATTCTCTGCCACAGAAGGTAGTTGAGGCCAGTTCATTGGCTATATTTAAGAGGGCGTTAGATGTGGCACTTGTGGCTAAAGGGATCAGGGGGTATGGAGAGAAGGCAGGTACGGGATACTGAGTTGGATGATCAGCCATGATCACATTGAATGGCGGTGCAGGCTCGAAGGGTCGAATGGCCTACTCCTGCACCTATTTTCTATGTTTCTATGTTTCTATGTAACAACTGAAACATATCGTCAAGCATGGGAGAATGAAATTGGTTTATTCATAACAAAAGAAAATTGGGAAGAAAGTTTACAGCAAATACATCGGTGTTCGTTAAATGCCAGACATACATTGATACAATTCAAAGTATTATATAGATTACATTATTCAAAAACTAAATTAAATAGTATCTTTCCCAATCTCTCTTCAATTTGTGATAAATGTAAGAATTTAGAAGCAAATTTAACACATAGTTTTGCTACATGTCCCAAATTGAATCACTACTGGACAGAAAATTTTAAGGTTATTTCTGAGGTTCTTAAAATTAGATTGGATCCAGACCCAAAGTTATTAATACTTGGAATTTTGGATTCAAATTCGGTACTTACAGTAAATCAAAGAAATTTCTTTGATTACTGTTTGATAATAGGGAAAAAAATCATATTGAAATTTTGGAAGGGAACATTAACCCCCACAATTAAAATGTGGGCAGCAGAAATGTTGGAGACGTTACAATTAGAAAGAATCAGATTTGTCCTATTGGACAAATATAATACCTTCGAACAAATATGGTCTCCATATGTACAGTATCTAGAGAAGTAGCTGTTCTTGACATCACAGCTTGACGGGTACCCTGCGGGACTTGATGAGAATAACATATTCTTATACTAGGATTAATAGGCATATCTTCATTGATATTATTATTTGTAATAGTTTTAGATACAATATATTTTGTTGATTTTCATTTATATATATATATATATAATATCTTTTCACTTTTTGTTAACCTTTTTTCCTTTCTCTATTTTCTTTTTCTCTTTTATATAATCAAATTATTATTTAATCACCCTCTTATTGATTTAAAACTACTCTATCCTTATCTTTATTTCCTAAAAAAATAGAAGATAATAACTTTCAACGGGTTATTTAAAAAAATATGGAATTAAGTTGATGTTTGTATAATGTTTACACTATTGTAAATTGATTACTTCTAATAAAAGAAATTAAACAAAAAAAAAAAAAAGGTCAAAAGAGTTTATTGTCATGTGTCCCTGACAGGACAATGAAATCCTTTCTTTGCACAGCACAACAGAACATAGTAGGCATTGACTACAATTATATACGTAAATACACACATGAATTAATAAATTAATAAAGTGCAAACAACAGATGGAGGGATATTAACAGATGGAGGCAACTTTAATTAGGCAAGGCAACTTTAATTAGGCAAGGCAACTTTAATTAGGCAAGGCAGCTTTAGCATTTCAAACCAAGGTTTAGGCAACTTTAATTAGGCAAGGCAACTTTAATTGGGCAAAACAACTTTAATTAGGCAAGTCAATCTTAATTAGGCAACAAAGCTTGAGCATTTCCAAATCATAGGCAACGCAGCTTTAGCATTTCCAAACCAAAGGCAACACAGCTTTAGCATTTCCAAACTATATTTTCAAACCACATTAAGGGCATGACAGGTCAGTAAAACCATTCACAGTTTGTAGAAATGTGTTCAGTGTTATTCACAGCTCAAATTGAGAGTCATGACCCTAGGATGAGCATGGGAGGTTTCACACTTCACTTCCATTGACAGGGGGTTAATTGCCAGGCATACAAGTCATGTGCTCAGGTCAATCGAGCTGAGTGCAATTAGAACCTCAGTGATGGGAATGTTGGCCTGGGAGAGAACCCTGGTATGGGTTCACTTATCTTCACAGTAGATTTGGATGATTTTATAGCATCATCATTGGTGATATCTTTCCAGACCGCGTGTCTCCTATGGTCCATGTTTTTGAATGTGTGGAAGGGATGTGTGCAAAGTAAATCTGAATAGCAAATAAAGTTAAAGGTGGAAATATTCACTCTAGTCTACAGGGTGAGCAAGAGACCACAGAATTCTGAAGATCATAGGTAATTGGCCTTTAAATAACAGTTGTAAAAGTGATTTGTTTATTCAGTAAAACAACTATCAGACCCTGAACAGTGATTTTGAAAACCATTCTGGAATGCAAAGAAAAAGGTTCTGCATTAATATTGACACCATGGGGTAATTTTATGCCAGAACTGCATTTCCAGCACTAACAAAAATCCACAGAGAGTCAGGGGTCAAACTTCCCATGTTTTCAGACCAAGTGGGACCTGTTTGGCCCCATCTCCTCATTGCGGGGGGGGGGGGGGGGGGGGGGCGACCTGCGGCGTCACACACACACACTAGCCCCCCCCCCCCCATTGATATTATATTAATATTATTGATTTGCTCCTTTAACACCACCCCCTGCCCTATCCACTCACGCTTAGCCCCCGCATGCGTGGCTATAAAGGAAGAGGGAGGGGGTTTGAGAGGGAGGGGGTGGAGAGGGTAGAGGGAGAAGGAGAGGGTGATGGGGGTAGAGAGGGAGGGTAGAGGGAGGGGAGAGGGGTATAGAGTGATGGGTAGGAGGGGTGAGCAGCGTCACAGGGAAGGGCTGGTCCCCAAACGCAATAATCCACCACTCACCCAAAGGTCCCAATATTCACCACTCACTAGAGAGGAAGGGGGTTAGAGAAGGAGTGGTAGAGAGGAAGGGGGGTAGAGAGTGAGGGGGGGGGGGTTGAGAGGGAGGGGGGGCAGAGAGGGAGGGGGCAGAGAGGGAGAGGGACAGAGAGGGAGGGGGGCAGAGAGGGAGGGGGGCAGAGAGGGAGGGAGCAGAGATGGAGGGGGCAGAGAGGGAGAGGGACAGAGAGGGAGGGGATAGAGAGGCGGGAGAGGGGTAGTGAGGGAGGGGGAGGGGAGTAGAGAGAGCGGGGAAGGGGTAGAGAGGAGACTTAGCAGGACAGGCAGCATCTCTGGAGAGAAGGAATGGGTGGCGTTTCAGGTCCGAAGAAGGGTCTCAACCGAAAACGTCACCCATTCCTTCTCTCCAGAGATGCTGCGTCCCTCTGAGTTACTCCAGCATTTTGTGTCTATCTTCAGTATACAGCAGGGGCCTCCAAACCTTTCAGCATGGGGGCCACATTATATATTGGCATTTTTTGGGCGCCATAGGAAAAAATAAAGAAATGTCAGTTTTATAAATTTAACTAGACTAAGTGTGATCCGTTAGGTTCCAATCACACGGGAGGCCTGGTCCCTCAACGCGACCCATTCCCCAACGCAAGATTCCACCACTCACCTTTTCCCCCAATGCAAACCATTCCCCCAACGCAATATTCCACCACTCACCCATAGCCCTTAACTGCAGAGGCGCGGCACATTTCCTCTCATCCCCGAGCACTCCCTCACCCTCCTCTTCATGTGTGGGAGGGAGGAGGGGGGGAGGGAGATATGGGGGGAGTGAGCTCGGAGAAAAGACAGGTGAAGAGCCATGGGGGTATCCCGGGTGAGGGGGGGGGGGGGTGGAGCCAGTAAGGGAGACCAGGGGGTTAGTGGCTGGAATTGGTGGTGCGATGGTGTCTCACAGCGCGTGCTCATCGCTGGTCATTCTCCTCTGGCAGGTACAGAGTCTCCGCTTTCCATTTGGCGACATCGGCGACATCTCCGACTCTGGGCTGGGCTGGGTCCCCGACTGGGCTGGGCTGGGTCTCCCACGTTGGGCTGCGCTGAGCAGGGTCTCCGACACTAGGCTGGGTCGGGTCTCCGACGCTCAGCTGCTTGCGGCAGGGCTGCTTCGGGTCCCTCCAAAAATTGTGTCCGGTTGGAAACCTGCACCGGCCATCCTCAGCTCCGCGAGTGAACCTGGCGAAAAATTGTAGCGCTATCGCGAACCGTTTTTGCGCAAATAGAAAGACCGCACCAACCGTAACATAACAAGATCAGAGTATTAGTTATGTATAGGTGAAAGAGAGAGAGAGAGAGAGAGAGAGAGAGAGAGAGAGAGAGAGAGAGAGAGAGGTCGTGTTTTCTTCTCAGCTCTGCAGTTGAGAAGGATTGGAGCAGCCTTTCCAGGATTTTGCCGTTGGAGAGGGCACAGACCCAGGGGGGCTTCATAGTTCAACTTATTGTTGGGCTGTTGAAGCTTTTCTCTGGTCTGGGGAGCCTCCATCTGTGTGAAGATTCCTGAGTTTCTCCACATTGTCGAGGGTGCGGTTGGCGTTGGCGGATTGCCAAGAGTGCCTGTGATCTCAGTGGGCTGAAGTTGTGCGGTGTCTTTGTCGTTTTTGGCTCCGCTTCTCTGCCCTAAAGTCATTTTGTCAGTGCGGCTGCCTGGCTTAATGTGAAGAAGGTACTTTTGCGTCCAGCGCGACTGGGATCGAGTTTCCCGTAAGCTGCTCTTGGCTGTGGACGAACCTGGGGACTTTCCTGCTTCAGCTGGAGGTTTCTGTTTTCTGCTGCCTGTCTTTGACTGTGACTGTCTCTGGGACTTAACTTGGAGCTGTGCTGCTGAGGGGCTTGGAGCTGGTTTGTGCCTCTGTGAGGATGGCGATGGAAGGGGCGCGGCCGAAGGTCCGGACCTACGCAGCGACGGCATCAGTGGCGGGTGCGAGGCCATCTGAGCTTGAGCCTCATGTTGACTTGGATGGGGACAGTTTTGGTATTTCTGTTCAAACTGGGCCTATGATGTCTAGGGGGGTAATTACGAAGGCCATGAATGAACTTCTTGGGAGGGGGGCTATTGTCTCTTCTGAGCTAGAAAGGGGAAAGGTGGAGATGATACTTAAGACCCGGGAGTGTGTGGCCCGAGCGTTGGAGGAGGGGATCTCAGTGGGGGGGGTCCACGTACAGGTGGATCCGTGGGTATCCAGGGTGAGACCGGTTCTCCTGCGGAGCTGCCCCACTTATTTTTCGGATGCAGTGCTTATTCCACACCTGTCCAAGTTCGGGGAGGTGCGGTCTAAATGTTTTCGTCTCTTGCATCCCGGGGGGGACCCGGAGGAAAAAGGGGTCTTCAGTTTCAAGAGGAGGGTGTTCATGAAGGTGGGTGAGGGGGATGGTGCCGAGGGGAGTTTTGAGGTGGTGCATAAGGGTGTACCCAGAACCGTGCGTTGGAGTTGGGGAAAGGCACGGTGTCATGCGTGCGGCGAATTTGGACATCTCCGTAGGGAGTGTCTTTTTCGCGGGGGCACTGCTAGAGGTTCTAGTGCAGTGGCCCAGGAAAGCGCTGCTGGCCCATCTGGGGTGGCTGGTCAAACCTCAGCGGCGCGGGGTGGTACTGCTGACCCGGCTGAGGTTGCCAGTTCTGCCTTGGTGACCCGGGGCGGCAGTGCTAAGCCTTCTGGGTCCAGAGGTTCCGCTTTGGGGACCCTGGGCAGTGAGAGCCCAAGCCCCCCACGTCCCCTACGTCTTGCGCCTGTGGCGGTGGATGGAGGTGGGGCGCAGGAGGAGGGGAGTGTTGAGGGGGGGTTTTGGGAGAAGCAGGGGAAGCATAATAAGAAGAAGGAGAGGGATAGGGCTGCCCGAGCGAAGAAAGTGCAATCGGGTGAGTTTAGCTCCAGTGTGGTGCAGACTGCACCTGCTGGGGCCCAGGGGGGAGTTGTGGTGGCTCGGAAGGGGGGAAAGAAGTCTAAACGTGTGGGTGGCAAAGTGGTTGGGGGTAATGTGGAGGCGGATGACCCTTCCCTTATGGAGGTTACCGCACCTCCGCATGCGAGTGGGACTAAAAGGAGGCATTTGCCTGGTGAAGAGGAGGAAGGGCGTGGGTCCAGAGCGAAGGGGATGTCTTTCTCCGGGCTTTCCACCACTGAGGTGGCTGAAAGTGGTCTTGACCCGGTGTCTTCTGGGTCGGTGGTTGGGCCTTCTCTTCATGGATCTACAGCGGGTGTCACCGGACTGGGTGCTGAAGTTGATTCCGGTGGAGTTGTGTCCACTGGGCGGGAGTCTGTCCCTTCATCTCAGGGGCCCTCTGAGGGAGTTATCTCGGCGGATGCTGTGGTTAGCTCCCTTGGGTGTGTACCCTCTGGGTCGGATGAGGTCCCCTCGTTTCAGAGGCCTACTGAGGGTGCTAGCACGGTAGGTGACGTGGTTGGCTCCTCTGGTAGTGTGCCCTCTGTGACGGGGGATGTGCAGAGTCAGGCTGAGGGGGGAGTTTCGGGGGTGTTGTCGTTCAAGTCTGTGCTCCATATCAGTGCCAGTGGAGGTGCTGGGGGGCGGGATGCCTCACCGGATGAGTTGTCTGGGGTGAGGTTAATGGCAGGTGGTGATTCTCTGGGTGATGCCTGTGGAGAGGGCACTCTGGATGATGTGGAGGTCAGGGCTGTTATGGGACGTGATCCTCTTTCAGACTCCGAGGGTGCCAGTGTTCCACAGGCCCTGGGGATGCCTCTTGTTGTTGCTTCCCCAGGCCCAGAGGAGGAGGGTGATGGTAGCGTGCAGGAGCCCAGCCATTCAGAGGGCTGCGAGTCTCAGGTAGGGGTGTTGGGACCCACCCCCAGCATTGATCCGGGTGGTCGTGTCATGGCTGTGGAGGAGGATAGCGATGCGGCCAGTGGGGGGGGGCTCAGAGTGTGATGTGTCAGACAGTTCTGGTCTTTCTGAGGTTGTTGATTCAGGTGCGAGCGGGTTGGCTGAGAGCCCAGACTCCAAGGCCGTGTCTGAGGCGAAGCTTATTGTTGAGGTGCGAGAGTTCTTAAAAATAAGTCGTGCTCCCAAAACATTATGGTGGGCCGCTACAAGGAGATGGGAGGATTGGCTAGATGTGCGGGAGAGTCTCGAGGCTATCCTTAGTAACAAGGATAGTGGTCTTTCTGACTCGGATTTGGGGCAGTTTTGGGGTTTGTTGAAGGTCCTCAGAAAAGGACCTCCTGTGACTACAGGGAGTGTGAGGGTCACAATCTAATGTGTCTACACATTCACAGTAGCTACATTAAATTTAAATGGGAGTAGAGCGAGTTTTCGAAGATTTCAGCTCTTATCAGCCCTAAGGGAGGGGAGATTTGCAGTTTGTTATCTGCAAGAGACACATACCGTTGCTAGTGATGAACCTACCTGGCAACTGGAGTGGGAAGGGAGGGTTTATATGAGCCATCTCAGCTCAAATTCGAGTGGGGTGGCTTTTCTGTTGGCCCCAAATTTTCTGCCAAGCATTTTAAAAGTGCAGGAAGTGGTGCCAGGACGTTTGCTCCATCTGGCCGTGAGCCTGGATGGCATGCCGTTGCATTTCATTAACGTGTATGCCCCTAGCTCCGGCACGATGCAGGCCGGCCTGCTTCGGGAGGTGAATGCTCTGTTGGGCACTATTGATAGGGGAGAGTGTGTCTTCCTTGGTGGGGACTTTAATTGCACACTTGAGGTGCGGGACCGTTCTGGTACTCAGTGTGCGCCTGCTGTAGCGAAGAAGCTGAGAGGCTTGATTGACTCCTTTGAGTTGGTTGATGTTTGGAGGGACCTTCACCCTGATTCCACTGCTTTTTCGCGGAGGTCTGAGGGCGGTGGTTCCCGCATTGATCGGTTTTATATTTCCCGAGCGTTTGTTTCCCGTGTCTCAGCGGCCTCAATGCGGCTGGTGCCGTGCTCGGACCATTGTCTGGTGCGTGTGGATTTCAATCCAGCGTGCGCTCGGGCTGGGTCCGCGTACTGGCACTTTAACAACAGGCTGCTGGAGGACCGGTGTTTCCGGGAGTCATTCACTCGGTTTTGGGTGAAGTGGAGAGAGAGGCAGAGGTGCTTCTCTTCCCTTAGGCAGTGGTGGGATGTGGGTAAAGCTCACATCCGTCTCTTTTGTAAGGAATATACATGGGGGTCGACTGGGAGGCGGGACTCAGCGGTCGAGAAGCTGGAGAGGGAGATACAGGACGCTGAGTCTCGCCTGGGTCAGTTTGGTGAAGACTCCAGCGAATGGGGAGAGTTTCAGAGGAAGAAGGAGGTTTTGAGGAGTCTGCTGCTTGAGCGATCTCGAGGCGCTTATGTGAGGTCTCGGGTCCAGATGCTGCACGAGCTGGACCGAGCGTCGCCTTTCTTTTTCTCTTTGGAGAAGGGGCGGGGAGCTCGAAAACAGCTCGTGGAGTTGCTTGCAGATGACGGCTCCTCTGTCACTGATCCAGAGAGGATTAATGCCTTGGTTAGGTCCTTTTATGGGACCCTGTTCTCTGCGGAAGGATTCAGTGTGGAGGCTCAGCAAGATCTGTGGGAGGGTCTACCGACCGTAGATAGGGGGGAGGCTGATCTTCTTGATGGCCCCTTATCTTTGGAGGAGTTGACTCGCGCCTTGCATCAGCTCAGGAGGGGTAAGTCCCCCGGGCTGGATGGGTTGACGGTGGAGTTTGTTAGAGCATTCTGGGACGTCCTAGGGGGTGACTATATGTTGGTTTTGGGGGAGAGCCTGGCGACTGGAGTGATGCCTCTCTCGTGGCGTAGGACGGTTGTTGTCTTGCTGCCTAAGAAGGGCGAACTCCGTTTGTTGAAGAACTGGCGTCCAGTCTCTCTCCTTTGCACAGAATATAAAATTTTTGCACGGGCAATGGCAAATCGCCTGGGCTCCGTGCTGCATCAAGTGATTCATCCTGATCAATCTTATACAGTCCCTGGCCGGTCCATCCAGGATAACATCCACCTGGTTAGGGACCTGATTCATTTAGTCCAGGGTACTGGTGAGTCAGCTGCTTTTCTGTCTCTTGATCAGGAGAAGGCTTTTGATAGGGTAGAGCATGAATACCTATTTGGGACGTTGCAAGCGTTTGGGTTTGGACCACACTTCGTGGCCCGGGTCCGGCTTTTGTACGCTGCTGCGGAGTGTCTTGTAAAGGTTAATGGCGCGGTGCTATCTCCTTTTCATTTTGGGAGGGGGGTCCGCCAGGGGTGCCCTATGTCGGGCCAGTTGTATTCGGTCTGTGTGGAGCCGTTCCTGTGTCTTCTTCGGAGGAGGTTGACAGGCCTGGCCCTACCTGGCCCGCGGGTTGAGGTGATTCTATCGGCGTATGCCGATGACGTACTTCTTATGTTCACTGATCCTGGTGACCTGCGGAGGATGCGTGACTGCCAGGAGATATTCTCGGCTGCATCTTCTGCTAGGATTAACTGGAGTAAGTGCTCTGGACTTTTGGTGGGTCAGTGGCGGGTAGACTCCCTGCCGGAGGAGATGGCATTGTATGCGTGGAGTACCACGCACCTCCTCTATCTGGGGGTGTACCTGAGTCCCACTGAGGATGTTTGGCCGGCAAACTGGCAAGAGTTGGAGACGAAGGTGGTTGCTCGGCTGGGGCGCTGGTCAGGCCTGCTTGGAGTTCTCTCCTTTCGGGGGAGGGTGCTGGTCATAAACCAGCTGGTGGCCTCTATGTTATGGTACCGGCTGGCTACTCTTGTCCCGCCCTCTATATTTGTAACTGCTATACAGAAGAAGCTGGTGGATTTCTTTTGGGGAAATAGGAAGCATTGGATTTCCGCGGCGGTCCTGAGTCTTCCGTTAGAGGAGGGCGGCCAGTCCTTGGTGTGCGTGCGCACCCAGGTGGCGGCTCTCCGTCTCAGGACTCTGCGGAGATACATGTATGTAGAGAACCCTCCCAGATGGCACGCTCTGGCCACGTATTTTTTTCGTCAGGGTCGTTGCCTAAGGGGGGTCTCGCGGCTCCCGGTGGCGGGTGTCAGTCGACCCGCTCTAAGGGGCTTGCCTGTTTTCTATAGGGATGTGTTAAGAGTGGGGAATTTGGTGGTGTTCAGCCAGAGTGTTGTTCCACGAGGAGAGGGGGATGTTGTGGCTGCGGGTGTGGCTGGTCCTCATCCTGTCATGGTGGTTGTCGAGGAGAGGCGCGAGCCTAGAGTGGTTCAGATAGAGCTTACCCCTGCTCCGTCAGATCTGCTCATCGGGCCTAGGCTTCGGGATATTTCTCGGCCTCCGGCTCCGCATAATCTGAGCTGCCTTTCTGAGATGACCAGCATGCCATTTTGTGATGCAAGGAGACGCGCACTGTACAGGATGCTCCTGCACATTCTGAACCACCGTGCCTTCGTCTCCCGTCCTGACTCACCATGGAGGACGGTGTTACCATCCGAAGGCGGCGGGGGGCCCCAGTGGGGGTCCTTCTATAAGGGAGTTGTACCCCTTTATATTGGGGACCTGGGGTGGAGAGTGCTGCATGGAGCGGTGGTTTGTAATAAACTTTTGAGTCGGTTCACGGGCTCGTCTGCCGCATGTATTTTCTGCGGAGAGGAGGAGACCGTATTCCATGTGTATGTGGAGTGTGTGAGGTTACTGCCCCTGTACCAATATCTGAAGGGGTTGTTCCTCAAGTTCTGGCTGCATTTTAGCCCCACAATCCTGGTGTTTGGACACAAGGCGGGGAGTGGGGAGAGCCGAGTGTGGGGGGGGGACTTACCTGTCGGTTTGCTCCTTGGCCTGGCCAAGATGGCCATTCGTGGGTCCAGGCAGCGGGCGGTCGACGGTCTGGCGAGAGTCGGCTGCCTGCCCCTCTTTCGGGCCTACGTCCGTGCACGTGTGTCCCTGGAGAGGGAACACGCGGTGTTCACGGGGACTCTGGAGGCCTTCCGTCAGCGCTGGTCGCCGCGTGGGGTTGAGGCGATTATAAATGAATGTACTGCTGTACTACAATGATCTGTTCATTATAGTGTGATTTTTGATTGTGTTTTGATGTGTTGTATTTTATGATTTGTGTTGAATAAAGTTTTTGAAATGAAAAAAAAAAAAAAAAAAAAAAAAAAAGAGAAAGAAAGAGCGAGAGCGAGCGAGAGGCAGAGAGAGGCAGAGAGAAGCAGAGAGAAGCAGAGAGTGGGAGAGAGTGGGAGAGAGTGTCAGAGAGAGGCAGAGAGGGCAGAGAGGGCAGCGAGGGAGGGCAGAGAGAGAGGGTGCAGAGGGAGAGAGAGAGAGGGGCAGAGCAGCGGCAGAGAGAGGGCAGAGAGAGAGGGCAGAGAGACAGAGGCAGAGAGAGCAGTGAGGCAAAGACAGCTAGAGAGAGAGATAGAGGCAGATTGATTTGATTTGATTCAACTTTATTGTCATTGTCTTCAAGTAAGAGACAACAAAATGCTATTTCCCATACAGTCATACGAATATATATGTTTTCTTTTTTACATACAAAAACACAGAACATGATAGTCCACAACACAAACATCCCCACATAGAAACATAACATAGAAATTAGGTGCAGGAGTAGGCCATTCGGCCCTTCGAGCCTGCACCACCATTCAATATGATCATGGCTGATCATCCAACTCAGTATCCTGTACCTGCCTTCTCTCCATACCCCCTGATCCCTTTAGCCACAAGGGCCACATCTAACTCCCTCTTAAATATAGCCAATGAACTGGCCTCAACTACCTTCTGTGGAAGAGAATTCCACAGATTCACCACTCTCTATGTGAAAAATGATCTTCTCATCTCGGTCCTAAAAGATTTCCCCCTTATCCTTAAAATGTGACCCCTTGTTCTGGAGTTCCCCAACATCGGGAACAATCTTCCTGCTCTAGCCTGTCCAACCCCTTAAGAATTTTGTAAGTTTCTATAAGATCCCCCCTCAATCTTCTAAATTCTAGTGAGTACACGCTGAGTCTATCCAGTCTTTCTCCACAGCGGCACCAAAGTTCTCCACTGTGAGGGAAGGCACCAAAGTCCAGTCAACCTCCTCGCTGATGTTCCCCGATGTTCACCGGTTGTCATGGCCTCCCGAATCACCCGCAGTTGCCGCTACGGGCGGCCGGATGTTCAGGCAGGAACGATGGAACCCCGACGTCGAACGGAAGAATGGAGGAGATTCGGATAATGGTCGCATCCTCGCCAGGAAGTGACTGAAGGACAGTTTCCCCCTTACCCTACCCCACATCAAATAGAAAAAAACCCTCCAAAAACATACTTTAAACATACTAAAAATAAAAAAGATAAAAAGACAAACAGACTATAGGCAGAGGCTGCCATCAACAGCACCACTGGAGAGAGAGAGGCAGAGAGAGAAGCAGAGAGAGATGCAGAAAGAGAGGCAGAGAGAGAGGGCAGAGAGGGCAGAGAGAGGACAGAGAGAGGGCAGAGAGAGGGCAGAGAGAGGGCAGAGAGAGGGCAGAGAGAGGGCAGAGAGAGGGCAGAGAGAGGGCAGAGAGATAGGCAGAGAGATAGGCAGAGAGATAGGCAGAGAGAGGGCAGAGAGATAGGCAGAGAGATAGGCAGGGAGATAGGCAGAGAGATAGGCAGAGAGATAGGCAGAGAGATAGGCAGAGAGATGGGCAGAGAGGGCAGAGAGAGAGAGAGAGAGACAGAGAGAGGGCAGGGACAGAGAGAAGGCAGAGACAGAGAGAGGGCAGAGACACAGGCCCCTGCCAGCACATTACCATGCGAGATGTTTTTAAACCCCACCATCTGACGGATGTCGTCGTAGTTGGGGATATTGATGCCAGCTGGGATGCCGCTGCCAGCAAAGGTGAGCACGTCGAGGGAGGTGAAGTCAGGCTTGAAGAATCGGTCCTTCTCAAAGGGCTGGGGCCAGGGTAGCTGGGGCAGCAGCCGCTCAGCAGAGGCCACCAGCCGGGTGAACTTGGCACTCATGTCCTTGTTCACCACCACTACAAACCCTTCAAACTCCCCTCTGGAGCCATGGGGGTCACGGCAATGAAGCCAATGTAACACTCCATGATGGGCCCCTCGTCCCGAATCCACTGCGTGGAGCCCTCCTTGGGGGCGCGGAGCCGAGCGCACTGGGCCGAACATGTGGGGCTGAACAGGTCCCAGCAGAGCCGAGGGTGTTGGGGGGGGGGGGGTAGAGAGGGAGAGGGAGGTGAGGGGGGTAGAGAGGGAGAGGGGCAGAGAGGGAGATGGTTAGAGAAAGGGGGTACAGTGGGAGGGAGGGAGAGTAGAGATGGAGAGGGCGAGGGATCCCAGCTGGGCCGAGCGGGTTAGAATGCTGGAGTGCCCCTCGTGCCCGGAGCGTGTGAATGTTTTGTGACGTCAGTCAGCAATTTTTTTCTTCAAAATTAGAACATTGAAAACGTTAATATTTTGAAGCTGCTTTTAAAAGGTTAATAACATGAGAAATATAGGTTGAAATGCGACGGGAAGATATGAATCCGGTCGGGGAAAAGATTTGAGGAGCACGTGTGGAAATGGGAAGGCTGTGGCCAAGCGTTTGGAAGAAGATACAAATTAAGGAGATTAAGGAGAAAGACAATACAACCCTGGCTCACGCAGACATTTAGAATGGTGAGAACAAAGGGAAGAGTTTTAGTATAATAGAGATGGAATTTTTCTCGTTTTCAGACTAAGCGTCACTGGATTTTTATCAGCTGTAGTCTACATATGTCGCTATTAGCAGACTTGGGTTCTGCTCTGCAAATAGCCCTGTCCCACCGTACTAGTTCATTCCAAGAGCTCTCCCGAGTTTAAAAAAAAATCAAACTCGTGGTAAGCACGGAGAATGAATGTAGCGGGTACGTCAGAGCTCGGGGACGTCTCTTAGCGGCTCGTTACGTTAACGGCCAGTACTCGGGAAGACTCGCTAACGGCAGGTAAGCACGCAAAGACTCGTGAAAATTTTACAACATATTGAAAAATGTCCACGAGCTCCCTGAGTACCGACGAGTGGCCATTACCGTAAATCTCCGAGTTCGAATCAGGGCAAACTCGGGCGCGCTCTTGGAATGAACTCGTACTGTGAGACAGGGCTTTAAATTCAGTGGGAAGTGTGGTCTTGATGTTCAGGTCTAACTCTTCAATTGATTGTCATGTACCTTGCAATCTCCATGAGCCCTTGGACTCATGTTTCTATCAGCACGGTGAGGTTTAATTTTCAAATTGGAGTTCAACTCCCAGCAGAGCAATTTCAATTCTAAGTGGGTGGTTCCAACCGTGAGTGACAATAATAAGAGACCTACACCTTTGCCTTCTCAAAGCTGTAAATTTATCATACAAAAATACAAATGAGTGGCATTCAGCCTGCACTGCCATTCAATTAGATCTCAGCTGAAATTCTGTAACCTCAAATGCACAATCCTGCCAACTCCTAAGTAACCATAAATCATGTTTGAAGAAGGATCTCAACCCGAAATGTCACCCATTCCTTCTATCCAGAGATGCTGCGTGTTCCACTGAATTACTCCAGGATTTTGTGTCTGTCTTTAGTGTAAACCAATATCTGCAATTCCTACCTACACATAAATCTACTTTTGACTGAAAAATATTTGTTGATTCCACAATGTTCTAAAGAGAGTTCCATAGCATCACCCTGTGAGAGAGAAAAAATGCCTTATCTCTGTCTTAAATGAGAGGTTGCTCTTTTTTAACCCCTATATCTAGAATCTCCTACAAGTATCATCCTCTCCACATCCACCATGTCAAAATCCCTCAGGATCTTATATGTTTCAATTAAGTCCTTTCTTATTCTTCAACACTCCAACATGTGCAAACCTAACTGTAGATTGGTTATTTCCTATTAACCAATTGAAGTGCTTGTTAGTAGTAGCTCCACCTACTATGCGATTTATATTACCAAGAGCTTGTTTACGTATTTCAGTCTGAGTAGCTGCTAGATACTGAAATGTCCTGCAGACCAATGTGGTAAGGGTACTTTCATAAATATGTGTTGTACCTTGACGTGTGTACAACTCGACTCATTACATTTCGCTCCCGTATCAATCTTAGCGATCACACAGGCTTGTAATTCACAATCATGGTTACTTCAGGGTCAAGCTGCTTGTTAGAGGAAGGGAGGAGGGAGTGGATGGCTGAACTGATAAGGTCCCACATAGGAGATTAGTGGGCAAAATTAGGGCACATGGTATTGGTGGTAGAGTGCTGACATGGATAGAAAGGTGGTTGGCAGACAGGAAACAAAGAGTAGGGATTAGCGGGTCCCTCTCAGAATGGCAGGCAGTGACTAGTGGGGTACCGCAAGGCTCGGTGCTGGGACCGCAGCTATTTACAATATACATCAATGATTTGGATGAAGGGATTCAAAGTAACATTAGCAAATTTGCAGATGACACAAAGCTGTGTGGCAGGATGGACTGTGAGGAGGATGCTATGAGACTTGGACAGGTTATGGGATTGGGCAGATGCATGGCAGATTAATTTTAATGTGGATAAATGTGAGGTTATCCACTTTGGTATAAAAAACAGGAAGGCAGATTAGCATCTTAATGGCGTCAAGTTGAGAAAAGGGGATTCGAGTATAGGAGCAAAGAGGTCCTTCTGCAGTTGTACAGAGCCCTAGTGAGACCACACCTGGAGTATTGTGTGCAGTTTTGGCCCCCTTATGTGAGGAAAGACATTCTTGCTATTGAGGGAGTGCAGCGTAGGTTTACAAGGTTAATTCCCGGGATGGTGGGACTGTCATATGCTGAGAGAATGGAGCGGCTGGACTTGTACACTCTGGAGTTGAGAAGGATGAGAGGGTCTTAATGAAAGATATAAGTTTGTTAAGGGAAGGTACACAAAAATGCTGGAGAATCTCAGCGAGTGCAGCAGCATCTATGGAGCGAAGGAAATAGGCAACGTTTCGGGCTGAAACCCTTCTTCAGATTGTTAAGGGTTTGGACACGCTAGAGGCAGGAAACATGTTCCCAATGTTGGGGGAGTCCAGACCCAGGGGGCACAGTTTAAGAATAAGGGGTAAGCCATTTAGAATGGAGACGGGGGAAACACTTTTTCTCACAGAGAGGTGTGAGTCTGTGGAATTCTCTGCCTCAGAGAGCGGTGGAGGCTGGTTCTCTGGATACTTTCAAGAGAGAGCTAGATAGGGCTCTTAAAGATAGCGGAGTCAGGGGATATGGGGAAACGGCAGGAAATTGGTACTGATTGGGGATGATCAGCCATGATCACATTGAATGGCAGTGCTGACTCGAAGGGCCGAATGGCCTACTCCTGCACCTATTGTCTATTGTCTATTGAACTGTTATCTTCACTTTCAGAGAGCTGAGCAGGGGATGACTCCTCCAGCTCTTGGCTTTCGTTATCAGCAAGCTCATGTTGTAACAGGTGCAAACTCGGCCTTGGGACGGATTGAGTCGCATGGGAACGGCAACATTTTGCAAAGTGGTTGAATTTCTTAAAGAAATTGCAAATTTTACCATAAGCAATACAGAACTCCCGACCCAGAGCATGAGAACGATTACAATTGATACATAGAGCAGTAGACCTTCGCTGCTGCCAGGCAGGGGAACGCTGCGGATGCTCGTTACGTCAGGAAGTGTCTGTAAGGTTAACACTATACTGGGAGCGCTGCCCAGAGGTCACAGACTTAGCGTGAGAAGCTGTTATCTCAGTAATCTGACAGGCATGTTTGGCTTGATTTAGTCAGTTCAGTGTTACGAAGTAACTTGTCTCTCACCTTGTCACTGAGCATACCTCCAACGAGTTTGTCGCGGATCAGTTCATCGCATAAATTTTCAAAATTACAGCGCGCAGCCATGTGTTTTAAGTCGCTGACAAAGCACTCTATTGGCTTGCCAACTTGCTGCATACGAGCAAAAAATTTGGTGCGTTCGATTATTGAGTTCGATGGAAGGTCACACAACTGTCCAAACTTTGCAAGCAGGACAGCAGGGTCATCAATCGTTTCTGCAGGCACTTGGAACAGACCGTTGGGGTCTAAAACAGCAGGCGCAAAAGTAAAACGGTCCGCACGTTTTATTGCCTCTGGGCCAGCTAGGTTTAATAGCATGGAAGCATGTACATCTGGAGGATCGTTGCGATGAACTATACAAATGTAACGAATGTAGTCATGCTCGAAAAGGCACCAGCGTTCAGCAATGTCAGTCAAACATCAGAAGACTAGGACGGTGAGATGAGTTTGCCATGATAAAGATAACAGGCACATAAAACAAATATAAAAAAAGAAAACCCGATAAACTTCAACAGAGTAGGTAAGAAATCACTTCTTGACACCATGTAATAAGTCGAGTCATCATGAATGGCATGGGAAACACTATCTGGATCTTGTCGACTCATATTCGGGCTGGTTTGACATTGACCTACTCCGAACCATCACATATGAGGCAGTTATCCAGAAGTTGCAATGCCATTTCTCTGTGCACGGTTCCCCTGCACGCCTTCTATCTGACAACGGCAGTCAGTTCACCAGCCAGCTTTTCAAAAACTTTGCTGAACGATGTTACTTTTGACATATCATCAGCAGCCCTGAGTTTTCGCAGTACAACGGACTCGCCGAACAGGCCGTCCGAAGAACAAAACAAGTAATGGAGCGTTCTTATCTTGCTAAATCTGACGTCCACCTGGACCTGCTCAATTTAAAGAACATTGCCGGCGATCCCATACTGGGTTCTTCAGCCCAACGACTGATGTGCCGTCAAACCCGTGCTCCCCTCCCTGTACCCCAGCAGCATTTGCAGCCACAGGTCCGTTGTCCGCCCGCGGTCCAGAAACAACTACAATTCAAGCGTAATGCACAAAAACGTTTATTCAACAAGTCCAGTAAGCCACTTAAACCTCTCTCCAGTGGACAGGTTGTTCACCTCCAGACCAACAAGGGCTATGGCTGGCTGGGTCACATCCACAGCCCTGCCAAAGAACCGCGCTCCTACCTGGTAAGCGCAGACGGGGCCATTTAGAGAAGCAACCGTCAACATCTCCTTCCTGTGAAGGAACTGCGTCCTGCGTATCCAGAGGTCTCGGTTTTGTATGCCCTCCCACAACCGGGCCGACAGCTCCACTGCCAGAGACTGTGTCCCCAGCGGCTTCACCACAGCATTCTGCGCCCAGCTCGCCTATTTCACCACCTCCACTCGGCGGGTCTCTGGCGCCGTCCCCGGTCACATCCCCAGTCCCCTCCACAATCACTTCACCAGTGAAAGGAGGAGATGCGGATTCGTACCGCACACTTGCCAGATGGGTCAGCAAGCCACCCATTAGATACGCCAATTTTGTGTAACCATCTATACATCCCCATATGCATTATTAGCGTTTTGGCTACTGCATTGTTTAGCCACCATGTATCCACGTATCTATGCTTTATTTTGTTTCTACAAGGAAAGATGTAGATTGGTTATTTCCTCCTGCTTGTTAGTAGTAGCGCCGCCTACTATGCGATTTATATTACCAAGAGCTTACTTACATATTTCAGTCTGAGTAGCTGCTAGTTACTGTAATGTCCTGCAGACCAATGCTGTAAGTGTATTTCAATAAATATGTGTTTTACCTTGACGTGTGTATGACTCATTACACTAACCCCTCCAACCTTGGTTCTTGGTTTACTGGTTCTCCAAAAATATTCCGAATGGAACTTAAACTGGAGGTGGCGGAGGGTGGACTTAAGCAAAAAGGGTTCTTGGAGAAAAAGAGCTACCTTAAATTTAGCTGCGTCTGGTTGGGTAACTATGGTAGGGTGAAGACTATTCCATGTTTTAATTGTGCGGGAGAAGAATGAATTGCTGTACACATCTGTCTTGGTAGCTAGTATCTCAAATTCCTCATAAGACAACCTGTACATTCTAGATTTCAGTTCAATCAATCTTCTCTCAATCATTTACATTCTTACTTAAAGAAGGAGATCAGACTCTACACGGTTTTTCACATGAACTCAGCTATCTGTGTAACCGAAGCATAATCTTCCAAGTTAAATGTTCAATTTTCCTTGCAATAAAACAATACTATTCCATTAGCTTTGCTGATTGTTTACTAGACCTGTGTAATAGTTATTCACAAAACATACATGAGGTCACCCAGAACACCCTGCATCTCAGAGTTTTAGAGTCTCACACTATTTGGAAATGCTAAAGCTGTGTTGCCTTTGGTTTGGAAATGCTAAAGCTGTGTTGCCTTTGGTTTGGAAATGCTAAACCTGTGTTGCCTTTGGTTTGGAAATGCTAAAGCTGTGTTGCCTAATTAAAGCTGCCTTGCCTAATTAAAGCTGCCTTGCCTAATTAAAGCTGCCTTGCCTAATTAAAGCTGCCTTGCCTAATTAAAGCTGCCTTGCCTAGTTAAAGCTGCCTTGCCTAGTTAAAGTTGCCTTGCCTAGTTAAAGTTGCCTTGCCTAATTAAAGTTGCCTTGCCTTCTATATAATTAAAAGTCTAATCTTAACCACATCCTGTTTGCGCTTTATATTGATTTTAGAAAAAACGCTACCATGTACAGCTGTGATTATTGGCCATCTTACTCAGTGTCCCCCTCTGCTCATCGGGTGCCGAGCATTTTTCCCATCGATGAGTTATTAGTGTTTTAAAAATGTTGACATTCTCTCTCCTGTCAATCACACCATGAAGGCCACGCACCTTCTGGTGGGAGGGGGGAGGGATGATAAAACCAGAAGTGTGCGTGTGGCTCAGTTTCTGCAAGATGAATGAGGAAGAGATCATGACTCACTGTCTTTAGTGGCCTTGCACCCTGCTTGAAATAGTAAGAAACTGCACTTGAATTTGGTGGCCTTGCACCCTGCTTGAAATGGAATTTCAAGGAATAGCTGTGAGTCAACTGCCAGCCCACCAGCCACGAGTGAGTGAGCTGCCAGCACAACAGGTTTGAGTGACTGAGCCACCAGGCCAAGAATCCATTCGGCCCACAATGTCCATACTAGCTCTCTGGAAACCAGTCGCTTCAGCCCACAACACCCATACTAGTGCTCCAGAAAGCCCCCCCCCCTCCCCACCAACCCCACCCACCCCACCCACTGGCCACCAATATTGGAATTGGTGGTGAGGTGGAATATTACGTTGGGGGACCAGCCCTCCCGTGTGACGCTGGGACTTAACGGGTCCCACTTAGTCGAGTAATTTTATATGTTTCTATAAGATCCCCATTCATCCTTCTAAATTCCAGTGAATACAAGCCTAGTCTTTTCAATCTTTCCTCATATGACAGTCAGATGTCTTTATGGGGAAGGAGATACATTATGTGTTGTTAGTAAATTGAAAATAAAATTTACTGCTGATGCACAAGTATCTGATGATCGTAACCCTTTAGCAGGACAACTCACAAGTCAAAACAATTGTTCATGCCCGATCTGCGGACATAGAGCAGTGTTGGGCTACTGAAACTTAGTGACAAAATTAACCAAGTGTAGAAGCACAGCATTAAAAAATCACCCCATCTGCAGATTTAATAGGCAGACTACAGACTTCAGCTGGTCTTCAAGTATCACATTGAGCTGATTGTTATCAATTACTGCATTGTTTTCCCAATTACGTTTTATACAAACAGGTGTTAATTGGCAATAGCATTGTTCAACGATTATATAGTGAATTGTTCTGCTATGGTATAATTATATCAGTGAGCAGACCTTGTATAAAGTTGATTTCATGCTAAGACAAGAGCAAACAATAACAACATTGTGAGTGATATAGAAAGATAGAGGGTGGTTAGAAAAGAGAAATAAGAGATATTAGCATGAAATAGAGCTGTTAAGCAGGAGGAAAAGTCCAATTGAACATTTAAATAAAGTATATGAACCATTAACACGAACTGAACATGAACAAAATTGTGATCAAAGATTGATGTCCATGTGATGCACTATTGTTGGGGTTTTTTGGAATGAAAACTATGAATGTGGATCAGGAACTTACAGGGGCAGTTTCATTAAAGTGTCTATAACTCACTAATGCAGGTACCCAGAACATAGGCTCCACTGAGATTTTGCACAGGTATTTGGTATATATTGGGAGACCAAGCAATCGCAAAACGCAGCCAGATTAGATCTTGGCAAGATTCAGGGAGAGTACAAGAATGCGGCATGATTGCAATGCCACACTTAGCTCAACAGAGAACTCCGCTTCTCTACACAGTCATACAATTACTGGCATACAGTAAATCAGACAACGGATATTCCTACTCAGCTATAAATCTAAACTAGAATACCAACCCTTCTAACGAAGAGGCCGATAATTACTGGTTCAGGTGTACCTATTGCCTCAGTCCCTGAAGATCTGCCCCAGAAAATCTGCATTTGTATTTCTCATAACAATCTTGTATTTCTCATTTTCTCAAACTGTTTGTAAATGCAATGCAATCATGAAAGTAGGAAATAAAGATCAAGATTATCATCAAAATACTTCAAAATAAAAAAAGCAGCAGACTACATCATCCAATTTTTAATGTAATGTAACTAGAGAAAGTAACAACATGTCTTTTTTAATTTAATGTTAATAAATTTCCTATTAAAAAAGTTCCACCAAGTGTAAAATGATAAAAGTATCCACAGCGCCATAATATTGCTTGTACCAGTGCAGTTGAACAAAAATGCCGTTGCTTGTGTTGTGATGCAGTACAAAGTAATGTATTAAAGACAATACCACAGGCATTCATTCTTCCTTGGATTGATAACAGAAAACAAGCCATGGTTCATGCACTGATTGCTATTGAGTGGTTCCAATTGAAATTCACACTTGATGTAAGAACAGAACACAAATGGATCCAACTATAATGGCCCCTCATGTTCAAACGTAGATAATATTTGTGCCATTTTGGAGGTGAGCGAGTACTCATTGAACCATAACATAGAACAGAGTGCAAATTAAATTGCTGGATACAGTGCTTTGCTAATTTTGTTCATGGTCATATGGTTCAGGGAGCAATCCTCTCTACTGTCATCTACAGAAAACAAATAAAACAAATGGAACACCCCGTTAAAATGCCAAAATCATTCATATAAATAGAGGACAAAAAAGACCCTGCACAGGCTTCAATGTTGGGGCATAAAATCACCCAGATTTCATCAAATACAACTCTTCAAAAAATATATTATTTTATGCCCCAACATTCCGAGCCACAACCACAAACTTACACAACTTTCATAAAGTGTTAGGCAAATTTTATAACTACTCTCCTTGAAAGAACCTTATCAAATACCTCACTGCAGGTGACCACAGTGTTACGGGGAGAAGGCTGTCATAAGGTCATGAGGAATAGGAGTACAATTAGGCCATTTGGCCCATCAAATCTACCACCACTCAGCCATGGCTGATCTATCACCCTCTCCAAACCCCATTCTCCTGCCTTCTCCTCAGACGGCCTCCACAGCCTTCTGTGGCACAGAATTCCACAGATTCACCACCCTCTGACTAAAGAAATTTCACCTCATCTCCTTACTAAAGGAACATCCTTTAATTCTGAAGCTATGACCTCTAGTTTTAGACTCTCCTACTAATGAAAACATCCTCTCCACATCCACTCTATCGAAGCCTTTCACTATTCTGTATGTTTCAATGAGGTCCCCCCTCATTCTTCTAAACTCCAGCGAGTAAACATAGAAACACAGAAAATAGGTGCAAGAGTAGGCCATTCGGCCCTTTGAGCCTGCACCGCCATTCAATATGATCATGGCTAATCATCCAACTCAGTATCCTGTACCTGCCTTCTCTCCATACCCCCTGATCCCTTTAGCCGCAAGGGCCACATCTAACTCCCTCTTAAATATAGCAAATGAACTGGCCTCAACTACATTCTGTGGCAGAGAATTCCACAGATTCACCACTCTCTGTGTGAAAAATGATTTTCTCATCTCAGTCCTAAAAGACTTCCCCCTAATCCTTAAACTGTGACCCCTTGTTCTAGAACTCCCCAACATTGGGAACAATCTTCCTGCATCTAGCCTGTCCCACCCCTTAAGAATTTTGTAAGTCTCTATGAGATCCCCCCTCAATCTTCTAAATTCCAGCGAGTACAAGCCGAGTCTATCCAATCTTTCTTCATATGGAAGTCCTGCCATCCCAGGAATCAGTCTGGTGAACCTTCTCTGCACTCCCTCTATGGCAAGGTACAGGCCCAGTGCTGCCATACGCTCATCATAGGCTAACCTACTCATTCCTGGGATCATTATTGTAAACCTCCTCTGGACCCTCTCCAGAGCCAGCACAACCTCCCTCAGATATGGTGCCCAAAATTGCTCAGTATATCTAGTAAGTCCATTCATTTTTCATTATTCTCTCTTCAATTTTCTCAAGAAAATTTACTTAAACTGGTCATTAAACTTGCTCTTTGTAAATTTACGCTAACCATCCAAGACTAACCCAATCTGTGTATGAATAGCGCATATCTCCTCTACATTGGATAAATCAAATACAGATTGGGTGACGCTATGGAGAACATCTCTTGTTACGAGGCTGCCCACGGGGTTCCTGTTATTTGAACTGTCTATTCCACTCCCACTCTGATCTCTCTGCTATTGGTCTCTGACATTGGTCAAACAATGTCCAACTTAAGCTCAAGAAACAGCTCCTCATTTTCCCTCTAAGTGCATTGCAGCATTCACGATCATAAATGAACTCAGCATTTTAAGCTCTAATCTTCCTTTTTTTGTCAAAACCATCCTGTTCTGATGTAAGTTTATCCACTTAATCAGTAATTTAGTTCTTCTCTTGCATGGTGAGTTGGGTATTTCCAGCGTTCCATTTTATTTCAGTCTTCCAGCTGTGTTCTCTATCACACGGAATATGTTCTTTTGCTCCTTCTCTCTCAGACTGCTAGTACCAGAATCAATTACTTTACCTGGACAATCTTGGTCTCCACCTTATCACAGACATTCCCTTTCTAAATCTAATCTGCACAATTTAAATCCTACTTGTTTTCTCTCCGTTCCAGTTGTGATGAAGGGTCACTGACCTAAAACATTGGTTCTGTTTCTCTCTCCACAGATACAGTTCCTCCTGCTGTGTTCCCAGCCCCTTTTTGTTCCATATAACCGCATACCTTCGTAACCATACCTCAGATCTTCCTAAGTGTTCAAAAGTTATGTGGATTAATAGGGTTGGAATTCTACAGCTGTTTTACATGTCTCCCATTGTGGTTCTGATGGGAACTGTTGGATCTCCTGTGGATTTTCTCATTTTTATTCACAGTCGCGGCTTTCCAGAGCTGTGTGATGCAAAGTGTAACCTATTTAAATTTCAATCTATATTATGGAATAATCTCTTTGAATGGCAGAATAGTACTTACAGGTTTATGAAGATATAATAAACATTTTTATTACTACTCAGTGGAATCAGGAAGGATTTTTAAATATATATTTAGCTGAAAATTAAAAAAATACGAAGATTAAATTAAGCATTGATGAAGTCCTTAGAAAGTTGACATTTGCAAGTCATCTTAAAACATAAAAGCAATTTTGTGTTTTGGAAGTGTTGATTCTCATTTCACATTAAAGCCTCACTCACCAGGAAATTAGACCAAGCACATCCTATCCCAATTCATCCTGACACCATTGTCATTTCCCTCTAATATTTCTTGCATGACATCTCTAATCTGTGTGGTGCCTATTGGATCAAGAGATCAGCATTTACAAACTTTATTATTAACTCGCAATTCACTGAGGAGCATATCGCACTGCAAGTAGAGAACTATGTATGATGTTAATTCCCCACAGGGTATCGTTTTTATACATTGAACAAAAAAAACCCCGATTTTATTTATATAGAACTCAATGCCAGCATTTCTCAATACACGTCAGGCTTTGTGAGCTAATAATTGCAGTTCACAGTCATTCGATATGTGAGCCCAATGCTGTTACTGATCGCTGAGAGTTATGAATCACCCAGGGTCACTGTGGAAGATAATGCATGGGGGAGATGGGGGAGTGAACTCCATGGGAAGCTGAGGGGAGTGAATTGCATTCCACCATTTGTAACCCCCAGCCATTCCTGCCTTGGCTCATCTCCATGACAGTCGAAGGCCTTCCCATGGGTCAAATATTTTACTGCATCTGCCTAACAAATAGCAGTGAGGGTGAAATATGTGGGTCACTTCTTAAAGAGATATAAGCAAGATAATTCTTTCTTTAATCAACAATATCCCAATTTCATGATTTTTTTTGGTGAACTGCAGATTTCCCATTCCGTCAAGATAAAGGAAATCCAACTACCAGGCACAAAATTACTGAAGCTTTTTGAAAAGGACGGGAAATTTGAATTGACAAAAGTTTTCATCTGCCTTTAATTCCAATGTTGACAGAATTGAATTATGATATATGCCGAAAACCTCCTCCCAAACTGGCAGCATTAAATGGACTTCATGGTTTCACTAGCATCTTGCATTCTGTCACCAGATTTTATTCCAATGGAATCCAATGGACTGAATTTGAGAGGCAGAGTACAATATGGTGAAAGTAAGCATGCAGGTACAGCAGGCAATGAAGAAAGCAAATGGCATGTTGACCTTCATAGTGAAGGGATTTGAGTATAGGAACAAGGAGTTCCTACTGCAATTGTACATGGCCTTGGTGAGATTGCACCTGGAGTAATGTGTGCAAATTTAGCCTCCTAATTTGAGAAATTACATTTTTGCTATTGAGGGGGTGCAGCGTAGGTTCACCAGGTTAATTCCCGGTATGGCAGGACTGACATAGTTGCAAGAATTTTTTTCCTAATGTTGGGGGAGTCCAGAACCAGGGGTTACAATAAGGGGTAGGCCATTTAGCACTGAGCTGAGGAAAAATATTTTCAGACAGGGAGTTGTGAATCTGTGGAATTCTCTGCCACAGTGAAGGCCAATTCACTGGATGTGTTCAAGAAAGAGTTAGATATAGCTCTTAGGGCAAACAGAATCAAGGGATATGGGGAAATAACAGGAACGGGTTACTGATTCTGGATGACAGCCATGATCATATTGAATGATGGTGCTGGCTCGAAGGGCCGAATGTCCTTTCCTGCACCTATTTTCTATGAGGTTTTTTCTATGTTTCCATGGTGTTGGAATAATATAGCATATTTGGTGCTACCAGTTCAGGATGTGTTTCTTGACAGGGCAACATAACACAAAGCTTATTTAGAATATGCAACACAGAAACAGGCCATTCAGCCCAACTGCTCCATGCCACAGTTTGTTTCACTCAAGCCACCTGTCTTTCCCTATCTACCTCTATCAGATCAACCCTCCTCCCCTTCTCCTCATAAACTTTCCTGAAACACATCTTCATTATTCACTTCAATCACATTGCTCATTATTTTTCTGGGGAGCTCTCTAGCTCTATCACTTTAATTCAGATAAAAAGGTCTTCATATGAAACATTAATATTTCAAGAGTCAAGAGTCAAGAGCCAAGAGTGTTTTATTGTCATATGTCCCAGACAGAACAATGAAATTCTTAAGGGCCTGTCCCACCAGCACGCAACTCTATGCGATGAACGCGATCAAACCGGCAGCGGGGGCCGCGCAGAAGTCGGGTGATCCCCTGTACAGGGCCGTTCCCACCAGCATGCGCCTGCATGCGGCAAGCGCAACTAAACCGGCAGCGAGGGCCGCGCGGAGGTTGGGTGAGTGGCGCAACGCGGCGCAAAGCGAGGCGAACTTGAAGCAAGTCCAAGGTAAGTTCGCCAGGACTTAGAGGGGCACACAGAGAGGGGCACCGAGACACACACACATACAGGGCCACGGAGCCACACACATAGAGGGTCACGGAGGCACTTACAAATAGGTTCACTGAGGCATGATGGCCGGGCGGTGTGTAGATGTCGAGGCGACTGCGAGCCGACAAGCCGTTGCCGCGCGGGATTTTTGGACATAGTCGGTTTTTCGGAGCCCCGCGCGGTGTCGGGACGAACTCGGGACGAACTCCGCACAATTCCGCGCGGCTCCGGCGATCGAAGTGGGACCGGCCCCGCGACGCCGGACGGCTCAAGCGACCACGTTAGGTCGCGCTACTCGCATAGAGTTGCATGCTGGTGGGACAGGCCCTTTACTTGCTGCAGCACAACTGACTATGCAAACATAGTATGATATGACAAACGAGAGAGAGAAAAGAAAAGCTCAGTGTGTATATATACACATACTCACAACATACCCATATATATCTTCTATATTATCACTAAAAGTAAGATCTTGACCACTTTTGACTCACTGCGATGTGATTTCCGAGATAATGCCGCCACTTACGGCCGTCATTTTTGGCCACCTCACTCAGAGCCCCCCTTTGCCAGACTGGACTGGAGGATTCTTCCCATCGATGAAAAATCGGAGAGATATTAATGTTTTCAAATATTCGGCCATTCTCTCTGCTTCCCCTGCTGGTGCGAGGGGGAGGGACTATAAAACCCGGAAGTGGTGTGCCTCACTCATTCTCTGCAAGATGGAGGAAGCGAGAAGGTCATGTCTCTCTGAGCTCTGAATAAACACTGAACACGTGTCTACTCAACTCAAGTGTCCACTCAAGGGCACTCACCCTTGATGTGGTTTAAAAATGAAAACATGGTTGCTTTGAAAAGCTGCACCACAAAAACAATTGCTGTTGGTGGTGTCGGTAACTGCTTTGAAAGGCTGCACTGCAAACAAAATGGCTGTTGTTGGTGGTGGTAACTGCTTATAAAAAGAGTGCACTGCAAAATAAAAGGCTATTGTTGGTGATGGTAACTGCTTTGAAAGGCTGCACTGCAAAAAAAAATGGCTGTTGGTGGTGGTAACTGCTTTGAAAGGCTGCACTGCAAAAGAAATGGCTGTTGGTGGTGGTAACTGCTTTGAAAGGCTGCACTGCAAAAAAAATGGATGTTGTTGGTGGTGGTAACTGCTTTGAAAGGCTGCACTGCAAAACAAATGGCCGTTGTTGGTGGTGGTAACTGCTTTGAAAGGCTGCACTGCAATAAAAAATGTCTGTTGGTGGTGGTAATTGCTTTGAAAGGCTGCACTGAAAAAAAATGGCTGTTGTGGTGGTGGTAACTGCTTTGAATGGCTGCACTGCGATAAAAAACATGGCTGTTGTTGGTGGTGGTAACTGCTTTGAAAGGCTGCACTGCAAAAAAAATGCCTGTTGTTGGTGGTGGTAATTGCTTTGAAAGGATTCGCTGCAAAAAAAATGGATGTTGTTGGTGGTGGTAACTGCTTTGAAAGGCTGCACTGCAAAAAAAAATAAGGCTGTTGTTGGTGGTGGTAACTGCTTTGAAAGGCTGCACTACAAAAAGAAATGGCTGTTGGTGGTGGTAACTGCTTTGAAAGGCTGCACTACAAAAAAAAAGGCATTTGTTGGTGGTGGTAACTGCTTTGAAAGGCTGCACTGCAAAGAAAAAAAGGCTGTTGATGGTGGAAACTTGACAACTTCCTGTTTGCACTGAATATTGATTTTAGATAAAATACTACCACTTACAGCTGTGATTTTTGGCCATCTTACTCTGTTCCTCACCATTCATCAGGTGCAGAGGATTCTTCCCATCAATTAAAATAAAAAATGTTATTATTGTTTAAAAATATGTTGAGAATCTCTCTCTCCTGTCAATCACGCCATGAAGGCCACGCCCCTTCCAGTTGGAGGGGGATTATAAAACCCGTAAGTGTGGGTGTGGCTCAGTCTCTGCAAGATGGGGGAGAGAGAGGTCACGACTCTGTCTGAGCTGTGAATCAACTGAACACACTGAATGTCTACTGAACTGTGAGCGTGGTGTTTATGTGGTGTTTTGTGTGGTTTTATGGTGGTTTCACCATACTTGAAATGGTATGAAATTGCATTTGAATATGGTGGCCTTGCACCCTGCTTGAAGTGGCATGAAACTGCACTTGAATTTGGTGGCCTTGCACCCTGCTTGAAATGGCATGAAAGAGCACTTGAATTTGGTGGCCTTACACCCTGCTTGAAATGACAGGAAACTGCACTTGAGATTGATGGCCCTGCACCCTGCTTGAAGTGGTATGAAACTGCACTTGAATTTGTTGGCCTTGCAGCCTGCTTAAAGTGGTCGGAAACTGCACTTGAATTTGGTGGCCTTGCACCCTGCTTGAAGTGGTAGGAAACTGCACTTGAATTCGGTGGCCTTGCACCCTGCTTGAAGAGGTAGGAAACAGCACCTGAATTTTGTGGCCTTGCACCATGCTTGAAGTGGTAAGAAACTGCACTTGAATTTGGTGGCCTTGCACCCTGCTTGAAATGGTAGGAAACTGCATTTGAATTTGGTTGCCTTGCACCCTGCTTGAAATGGAATTTCAAGGAATAGCTGTGAGTCAACTGTTAGCCCACCAGCCGTTAGTGAGCTGCCAGCACATCAGGCTTGAGTGACTGAGCTGCCACCCCAAGAATCCATTTGGCCCACCATGTCCATACTAACCCTTTAGCCCACAGTACCCATACTAGCACTCCAGAGTGGAGGTCAGAGCCGGTGATGGGGGCTGGGCAGTGGTCACAACTATTTTGCAGTCTTTTCCACTCCCAAGTTGCCGAACCAGACAGCGATGCAACCAGTCAAGATGCTCTCTGTGAACCTGTAGTAGTTCAAGAGAATCCTCGTTGACATACCGAATCTCCGAAATCTTCTCGGGAAGTAGAGTTGCTGATGTGCTTTCCTTATAATTACATCAGTGTGCTGGGTCCAGGAAAGATCTTCGGAGATATGCACGCCCAGGAATGTGAAGTTTTTGACTCTCTCCACCATCGTCCCATTGATATAAACAGGATTGTGGGTCCTCATCCTTCCTCTTCCAAAGTCCACAATCAGTTCCTTGGTTTTACTGATATTGAGAGCCAGGTTGTTGGCACCATTGGGTCAATCGGTCGATCTCACTTCTGTATTCTGACTCATCATCATCTGCAATTCGTCCCACATGGGTGGTGTCATCGGCGAACTTGACGATGGAGTTCACGCTATGTATGGATACACAGTCATGAGTATAGAGTGAGTAGAGCAGGGGACTGAGCATGCAGCCTTGAGGTGCTCCCATATTGATTGTTAATGAGGGTGAAGTATTTCTGCCAATTCGAACAGACTGAGATCTGTGGATGAGGAAGTCGAGGATCCAATTACAGTGATGCGCAGAGAACCAGTTCCATGAGCTTTGTAGCCAGCTTTTTTTGTATCAAAAAATTATTTATTTAATTTCAAACGATACAGAAACCAAAGAAAACCCAAACGGTGGTGACATACCCGCCACCATGTAACAAAATCATCAAACAACTATGTTACAAATATTCTAATAACTACTATACTACGCAGTCAGTTGATAAGACCCAAAACAAGCAGGAAACTTAAAAACAAGTCTCTGAAACGATGCAGCGATACAAAAATATGTTTCAATGCATCGCTGTGCCTCCTCCGAAATCCAAAAAAGATGTTTAAATCACCTATTTCTGTAGTTGGACGGGAGCTTCTGTAATTATGCTCTCTACAGCTTACCCCCTTAGTCTAGTTCAGTAAAACACTGAGTCAAGCACTGGATCAACTAATTCTTTATTCTCACTCACAAACAAACATCCTAGACGATACCCAACCAACACCGCGGGTCCGATCCTTGTCTCTACTCGTCCAAGCCCTTCAGCCTCGTGCGAGCAGACACCTCCAGCAAGTCAGCACGGTCCCAAGTGCTACCCCAGAAGATCAAATCCGATCCATGTGGTGTCCTCTCTTTTATCGGACCCTTGGAGCGAAACTATATTGGGGGGGGGGGGCAGCCCCTACGAGCCAATCACAAATATTGATCATATAATACATTTATTGACAGTTCCCTAACCCAATCACAAAGTACCCCATTACATTGTATCTATAGAAAGTTCTAGTTGGAAGACAATTCATTAAGGTAAATATACATTTCCCCAGGTTGTATAAACAATTTGAACAAGGCTCCACACTTTAACCAATCACAAGATAACAGCACAAACACTCTGCAACATAATTAACAACACTTTACAACACCCCATCCTATGACCAACCCTAATCATGCATTTGCAATCCTGCTCAGCTCTTCTGCAAAACCTTCATACATATTAACAATAAGAAGGACATCTGGACCTCACCTTATCTTCAACTTCCTCCCAGAGTCCAGACATCGTGGAGCCATGACTCATAGCCCTGCAACATTTCCCAGAGAGAGGACAAGCAGGCTTTGCAAATGCAGAGATTCTCCATATTGTGACATATTTTACTTGGCCAATATTATCACTCCAAATCACCACATCTCCCCACGTAACCAGCTTGTCTTTTTTTAATCAAAAAATGTATTCAATTATTAAAAAATAATATTTACACTACAATAAGACAAACCAGAACCCACCACCATAATACAATACAAACAAATATCCTTAATAAACTACTATAAAACTATGTTACAATCCTTATTGAGGATGCATTCAACACCCTGCGGAGCCCAGCGGTCCCAGGACTGCCCCAGGGTGCCCATGGACAGGGCATATTATTCCCTTTCTAACCCCACCCGGGCACGGACGTAACCCCGTAAACAGCCGGCTCGGGTAAAGCCCTCCACCGCCTGCCGCCGTGACTCGCGGATGGCCAGCTTGGCCACACGTAACCAGCTTGGAGGGGATGTTGGTATTGAACGCCGAGCTGTAGTCAATAAACAACAGCCTGATGCTGCCAGCTCTGTGTGTCTAGCATTTTCCGTTCTTATTTCAGATTTCCAACTTTTGGACATTTATTTGTTATTTTCTACCATAATATAATGGAAGGTGAAAATCCCTATTATGGGATTTGTAGAGTGGTTCCAGTGCTTTAATAGTTATCGATACTCCCGTTGTATACTTACAGCAGAATCGGGAAAGGGGAAAGAAAAACACAATATGATCCCTAATATCTGACAGTACTCTCCGAGGCAGATAATACTTGAGAGCGAGGTTGTACCATTTGCATGCAGCAGAGAACAAACTCATTCATTGGACTGAAGCAAGTTATTGTAGAAAACATTCTTGCATGAATCATAAGTAGAGTCAAGGTTAATGGAAAACAACTTGTTGTGGTGAAAAGTAACCACCATGGAAAGAAACACACTGCAAGCTGCTTCATAAAAGGAACTCAGACTAAACTGCTCAGCTGAAAGCCACTGCAGTTTAAACTACTGATGCAGCAAAGCCAACTGTTCAGAAATTTCCAACATTCTTTTTCCTGGAATAGCAAATAAACTCAGGAATACCTTGGTTCCCTTTGAATGTGAACACTGGAAACAAACTAAATTTAATAGCGGAACAATTAAAAATACTAACAACAGATACCCACAATCCCATTTATATCAACGAGACGATATAACGTGGCATGGGTCAAGAACTTCAAATTCCTGAGCTTGCATATTTCCGAAGATCTTTCCTGGTCCCAGCACACTGATGCAATTATACAGAAAGCACATCAGCACCTCTACTTCCTGAGAAGATTATGGAGAGTCGGTATGTCAAGGAGGACTCCTTGAACTTCTATAGGTGCACAATAGAGAGCATGCTGACTAGTTGCATCGTGGCTTGGTTTGGCAAAGATGTAGCGGAATGAAGCATCCAGGAGCGGAAAAGAATGCAGAAAGTTGTGACCACTGCCCAGTCCATCATCAGCTACGACCTCCCCACCATCGAAGGGTTCTATCGCAGTCACAGCCTCAAAAAGGCTGCCAACATCATCAAGGACCCACACCATCCTGGCCACACACTCATCTCTCCGCTGCCATCAGGTAGAAGGTACAGGAGCCTGAAATCTGGTACATCCAGGTTCAGGAACAGTTTCTTCCCCACAGCCATCAGGCTATTAAACACACCATCAAACAAACTCTGAACTATAACATCCTATTGCACTTTATCTGTTTGTTTATGTGTATATATATGGTCCATGCTATATTGACACACTGAACTGTTCTGTATTTATGCTTACAATATTCTGTTGTGCTGCAGCAAGCAAGAATTTCATTGTCCTATCTGGGACACATGACATTAAAACTTTTAACCCTTGACTCTTAACAGAACTAAAATCGGATTCAGTTATCCTATTGAATTTTAACCTGGCAGGTTCAAAGCAGAGAATAGAGCAGAATTCACAAGGGGTGGAACATCATATCTGAAAGCAGTCTTTTAGATATTAATGTCTCCAGATGCCTGTGTCTGGTGGCTTCTTACAACAAAGCAGGGTACAAATTAAATGGTAGGACACTGGGTAGTTAAGGAGAGCAAAAAAATTGTGATGGGGGTGGGGGGGCATATCACACTATGAAATTGACCATGTAAGAAATTCACCTGTAAGTGAAGAATGAGATTTGGCTTGCCTTCATCAATCAGTGTATTGAGTACAGGAGATGGGACGTTATGTTTCAGCTAAACAAGATGTAAGGACACGTTTGGAGCATGCTGTACAAGTCAAGTCTCGTCAAGTCACTTTTATTTTTATAGCACATTTAAAAAACAACTCTCGTTGACCAAATTGCTTTACATTGGTGGAGGTACTAACGTTATACAACAGTGGTTCTTAGATTAAGTACATACATAAATACATATATATAGCCCTCCCTCAGAGGACGTCAAGAAAGGCTTGAGAGTAAAGATGAGTTTTAAGTCTCGACTTAAAAGCGTCGATGGAAGGGGCAGTTCTGATGGGAAGAGGGATGCTGTTCCACAGTCTAGGAGCTGCAACCACAAAGGTGTGGTCGCCCCTGAGCTTATGTCTAGACCACGGGATGATCAGTAACCGCAAGTCGGCCGATTTCAGGGACCTGGAGGTGGTGTGGTGGGAAGCAGACTTTTGATGTAGGTGGGGGCAAGCCCGTTAAGGGCTTTGTAAACATAAAGAAGGATCTTGAACTGCACAGGGAGCCAGTGAAGAAAGGCCAGAATCCGGGTGGTGTGGTCCCTTTTTCAGGTGCCCGTCAGGAGTCTCACTGCGGCGTTTTGGTCCAGTTGCAGGCGGGACAGGGAAGATTGGCTGATGCCAGTGTAAAGGGAGTTGCAGTAATCGAGGAGGGAGGAGATAAATGTGTGGATGATCTTTTCGAGGTCGTCAAACTGGAGGAATTGTTTTATTTTAGATATCGTCCGAAGCTGGAAGAAGCTAGCTTTTACCACGGCATTGACTTGTTTGTCAAATTTCAACGCTGAGTCAAATATCACGCCAAGTTTTTGACGTGAGGTTTCAGTAATGGGGTAAGGCTTCCAAGGCTGCCTGCTATTTTGATTGAGTCCGAGGGGCCGAGAAGGATGACCTCAGACTTACTCTCGTTTATAAGAAGGGTGTCATTTAGCTGGAAAGGGTGAGGAAAGGATTTACTAGAATGTTACTGGGTCTGGCGGGTTTAAGTTATAAAGAGAGAGTAATAGGCTTGGTTTATTTCCCTGGTGTGTATGAGGCTAGGGTGACCTTATAAAGGTTTATAAAATCATGAGGGGCATTGAATAGCCAAACAATTGTTTCCCAAGAGTAGGGGAATTCACCCTTCATTAAGAAGAAAGAGAGCAATGGTGAGCTTACTAATCGCAAAGGGACTAGCAGACCAAGGAAGACCTCCACAGCTGATGACAGAAGAATTCTCTCAATAATAAAGAAAAATCCCCAAACACCTGTCCGACAGGTAAGAAACACTCTTCAATGACCACTGTCCACAGACATCTTCATGAACAGAAATACAGAGGCTACACTCCAAGATGCAAACCACTGGTTAGCCGCAAAAATAGGATGGCCAAGATGTACTTAAAAGATCACAGTTTTGGAAAAGATGAGACGAAGATTAACTTCCATTAGAGTGATGGCAAGAGCAAAGTATGGAGGAGAGAAGGAACTCCCCAAGATCCAAAGCATACCACCTCATCTGTGAAACACAGTGGTGGGAGTGTTATGGCCTGGGCATGTATGGCTGCTGAAGGTACTGGCTCGCTTATCTTTATTGATGATACAACTGCTGAGGGTTGTAGCATAATGAATTCTGAAGTGTATAGACACATCCTATCTGCTCAAGTTCAAAAAATGCCTCAAAACGCATTGGCCGGTTGTTCATTCTACAGCAAGACAATGATCCCAAACATACTGCTAAAGCAACAAAGGAGTTTTTCAAAGCTAAAAAATGGTAAATTCTTGAGTGGCCAAGTTAATCATTCAATCTGAACCCAATTGAGCTTGCCTTTTATATGCTAAAGAGAAAACTGAAGGGGACTAGACCCCAAAACAAGCATAAGCTAAAGATGGCTGCAATACAGGCCTGGCAGAACATCACCAGAGAAGACACCCAGCAACTGGTGATGTCCATGAATCACACACTTCAAGCAGTCATTGCATGCAAAGGACATACAACAAAATGCTAAACATGACTACTTTCAGGAACACGAAATTGCTGTGTCCCAAACATTATGCTGCCCTGAAATGGGGGACTATGTATAAACACTACTGTAATTTCTACATGATGAAACCAAAATGTATAAAAATGACCTTTATTAAAATCTGACAATGTGCACTTTAACTACATGCAATTTATTTCTATTACAAATCTCAAATTGTGGAGTACAGAGACAAATAAATAAATGATGGATTTTTGTCCCAAACATTATGGAGGGCACTGTATATGTTACAAGTGGACTAGACCAAGTCCCACACTTGATATCCCTCCAGAATCCAATTTACAGCATTGTTACCAGACTGATTCCTGGGATGTCAGGACTTTCATATGAGGAAAGATTGGATAGACTCGGTTTGTACTCGATGGAATTTAGAAGATTGAGGGGGGATCTTATAGAAACCTACAAAATTCTTAAGGGGTTGGACAAGCTAGATGCTGGAAGATTGTTCCCGATGTTGGGGGAGTCCAGAACAAGGGGTCACAGTCTAAGGATAAGGGGGAATTCCTTTAGGACCGAAATGAGGAAAACATTCTTTACACAGAGAGTGGTGTAATTCTCTGCCACAGAAGGTAGTTGAGGCCAGTTCATTGGCTATATTTAAGAGGGCGTTAGATGTGGCACTTGTGGCTAAAGGGATCAGGGGGTATGGAGAGAAGGCAGGTACGGGATACTGAGTTGGATGATCAGCCATGATCACATTGAATGGCGGTGCAGGCTCGAAGGGCCGAATGGCCTACTCCTGCACCTATTTTCTATGTTTCTATGTTTCTATGTTACCTATCAATATTTCTTCAGTTTCCAAATGTTATTTATATTCAGAAAAATTTAAGATATAATGAAACAAACATTTTTTTGTTTGTTTTAAACTAAAATTGAAAAAATACATCAGCTGCAAATACCTTTGGGTGTAGAAATATTAGAAACCGTTTACCTCAGCAATTCCCTACTCCACCATTGAACTTCATGGGGAGTCCAGCAGGAAAATCAGCAATGGAGCCTAGCCAGAAAATTCAGAATTTCTGCTTTCCCACAGGAATCCTAAAAAATGATCACTGTTCATACTGCGGATAGTTTGAAAAAACTCAACAGAAATGACCCAGATCCCTTTTATGAAGTACATTATCTTAGAATAGCTGACCATTCATTTGTGGTTTAATACTAGAGGTATAAGGTGAGAGGGGGAAAGTTTAAAGAGATGTGCGAGACAAGTTTTTATGTTACATAGAGAGTGGTAGGTGCCTGAACACTACATGCTGGCAAGGTAGGTGCAGAATCAGATGCATTCACAAACTTTATGAGGGATTTAGACAGATATATGAATATGTGGGGAATTGATCATGTGCGGGAAGGTCGAATGGTTAGCTTAACATCATGGACAAGCAGACTTGATAACCCAAAGGGCCGGTTCATATGTTGTATATATGTTTTATTTTTGATTAATACAGGTGTCGGGGGTTGTGTAGAGAAGGCAGGAGAATGGGGTTAGGAGGGAGAGATAGATCAGCCATGATTGAATGGCATAGATTTGATGAGCTGAAAGGCCTAATTCTGCTCCTATCCATTATTACAATTTGACCTCATTTATGGTTCTATGTTCTATGTTCAACTTGTGCATCCTCCAAAGTTGGAAGTATATCATCCGTTGCTGTACCTAAATTCTGAAACTCCTTACCCATCACCATTTTAAGAGTTTAATAAATAGGCTATCTACCAACCTACTCAAACAACATCACAGATGGTCAATAAATGCTGGTTTCACCAGTGACTTCCGGACATTCCCAAGACATTCCGTATGTATATCAGGAGCAAGAAGGTTATCGTAGAATGAATGGGTCCTTAAAGGGATAATCTAGGTATGGAGCTATGCGATGTAGGTGCAATCCTAAATTAATATAAGGACATAGATCTGTGAGAAATTATACCACAGATAAGGACATAGAAGATAATGAGTTCGGAGAAAAATACATGGAATAATGTAGAAACAGGGAACTGCAGATGCAAGTTTACAAAAAAAGAAAAAGTGCTAGAGAAATTTGGGTCAAACAGCTTCTCTGGAGAGCATGGGTAGGTGACATTTCAGGTTGAGACCCTTCAGATATAGTGGTGAGGGAGCAGGTAGGGAGGGGAAGAAATTTGGGAAAAAAAGGAGGGTCAGGACAAAGCCTGGCAAGAGATAGTGAATGCAGGTGAGGAGGGTTTTTGATAGGCAGATGGTTGGACAAAGGTCAGGGAAGAATAGACAAAAAGGGTGAGATAAGGATAGAAGAGTTGAAAATTGTTAAACCAGAAGGAATGTAGGTGGAAGGGGAGGGGGGTGGGATAAATGGGTGCAAGTCCAAGTATGGCACAGGAAAGAGGCCACCACCACAACAGGGACATGCGGTCAGGGGAGGCAGGGGACGCAGAGCCTCACCTGTCATACTCCCAATGAAAATTACTGTTAAAGAGTATAAAAAAATAATAAAATAAAATAAATATAAAGAGTTTTCCACTGATGTGTTATCAATTATCATTTCTATATGAATCGAATCGTTTTTTATAGTAAAAATCGCAACATTTTCGCAGCTCCGTTGCAAATACATGGAGAGATGAGAGGTGAGGCAGCGACGAGCTGAGCCTCCCCTCTGATTGCGCAACCCCTTAAAAACTGCATGGAGTGCAGGCAATAAGCGTGTGCCTGTTACCATCTCTATGTATGTCACCAAAGTAATATGTGTAAACCCCTTCATTACGTGTCCTCACCTTCCATAGTCCAGGTAACATATTTCACATATAAAAATATTAAATTTGTGCTCGCCGGTCTCACATAAAACTGCATTGTAAAGGCTCCAGGGGAGGCAGCCATCACGTCTGCCTCACAAGGGGGCGTGTCTTGAGCCCAGTGGAGGGAGAGCGAGTGTCAATTACATCGGCTCAGCCCAAGTAATTGACGCTACCTCACTCTCCCTCCACGTTAGCTAGCTTCAGCAGCGGTGGCGCTGACCAACGATCATGGAGCGAAAGAAGATACGCCACTTGGGAAGGTAGACTTTGTCGGTACATTAGAAAGTTATTAGATTTTTTTTAAATAGATCTATGCTTATCACAATAATAAAGTCATCAATTTTTGTACTTCTGTACATTTTTGTTTAGTTCATGTAAGGCAGGAGTTTCTAAATATGGCCCGCAGGACACATCAGGCCCACCACCTGATTTTTCAAGCTCAGGTTCGAGTCGGGGAGCGCGGCGGCGCGGGGTTTCTCTTAGTGTTGTTACCGGTTAGATCCCTCGAATTGTCAGAGCCGAGATATCACTGGGCCGCCGTGAAGAAGGGTGCAATGGTGCGGTGGGGGGGGGGGGTTCGGCGGCGGTCAGAATGGGACGGCTGTGGGTTATAACGTGCCATCGTTCCTCTCTCCCTTATCTCTCTCTCTCTCCATTCTCTCTCCCTCTCACTCTCTCTCCCCATTCTCTCTCTCCTTTCTCTCGCTCTCCTCCATCTCTCCATTCTCTCTCTCCCCCATTCTCTATCTCTCTCTTTCATTTTCTCTCCTCTCTGACTCCCCATTCTCTCTCTCCTTTCTCTCTCTCTCCCTTCTCTGTCTCTCTCCCCCCCTTCTCTGTCTCTCTCCCTCCCTTCTCTCTCACTCCCTCCCTTCTTTCTCTCTCTCCCTCCCTTCTCTCTCTATCCCTCCCTTCTCTATCCCTCCCTTCTCTTCTCTATCCCTCCCTCCCAGTCATGGCTCTGCTCCTCTCTCTCCCCGGGGAGACGCGGTGATCAATACAGGGAGGGCCTGGCCACTGATATTAGCCAGTGCCTCCCCAGCCATTGACCTCACCGCATGTCTCTGCACTACAATGAGTCTGAAGAAGAGTCCTGGCAAAAATGTCACCTATCCATGTTCTCCAGAGATACTGCCTGACCAGCTGAGTTACACCAGCACATTTTGCATCTTAAAATATACTGTATGGCATGCTTGCCTTTAAAGGTTGGGGATTAGAATATAAAAGTTTCAAGGTTATATTGCAACTTTACAAAATACTGGTTATACAGTACTTGGAATATTGTATGCAATTCTGGTTGTTGCGCAACAGGAACGGTGTGCCTCTGCTGGAGACAGTGCAAATGAGATATAAAATGATGTTGTCTGGGATGGGAGGACTTTAGTAAAGGGGATTGATGAATTGGCTGAATTTGTTTTCCCCAAGTAGTGAAGAAGGCATGACCTGATAGAGATATATAAAATAATGAAGCATTGACAGGGTAGATAGTCAGAATCTTTTCCCGATTGTTGGGATGTCTAAAACAACATAGCATAAGATTTTGGTGAGAAGAAGCCTTACGGGGATTTGAGGGGATTTTTTTTTTAACAAACACACACAGAATGGTTGATATCTAAAACTTGCTACATAGAAGGTGGTGGAGTCAAGTCCATTCAACATGTTTATGAGATATTTACAGTAGACCTGCATTGGAATAAGTATGATCTCGAAGGTTGTGGACATAATTCAGGCAGATGGGATTAGTATAGATGATCAAAAAGGTCAGCACGGACATGATGAGCCAAAGGACCCATCTGTACTGCACAACACTATGGTTTTTTTTAATAAAATGTCTTTTTTTAGCTATTTGTATTTACCACAAGATTAGAGGACATTTGTATTAATTACCTTCTCAAACAACTCAATTGAAGTAGTGAGGCAGTATTTCCCTCCCACAAAGCCATACCTTTTCAGAAGCGCTGCCATTACCACAGCATATATTCATAGGACTATTAGTAGATCACAAGAAGAATCTCTCCTCATATATAATTACCTGCTTACGTTTGGTATAGGTATCCTTGCAAACTATTGACAAATGTATATCATAACCTGCGTCATTGGTTACATTATTGAAAGTTAGCTTAGGTTGTGATTGACTGAGATACACAGATCGTGGGTTCAATTTCGGATCTATGGTGAGGAAGCAGATGCAAACCTACTGTAATTATTTTGGCTAAAAAGTATGAAATCAGTCACAGTTATGGGCCTTATTTCCTTTTTACTGACATTTGATGGTAAAGGCAACTTGGTTGTAATTCAAATACTTTGTCATTGCTCATGGCCTGCAATAAACAGTGCATTTGGATACAAATGCCAGAAAAATAAAAGAGAGGAGGGAGATTGGGAACCTGTGATGATGGGTAGCTCAAAGCATGTACAGAATTAATGATTGTAATTTGTATACACAATTTTGTTGCTGCTGCGTTAGTGAGCAGAGGCTTTGCCATCCTTACCTTCGCCATCCTTACCTTCTTTGGCGAACCAGTGAATTTGTTTGGAGATGGTGGATTTTTATTATTTTTGACATCTTTGACAGGTTCCTGTTCCAGCGTATTGAGCTCATATTCCTCCAGATTGACTAAAGCCTCTGACTGTGTTTCTGTTGCCTTTGTTTCCTTTCTCAGTTGCTCTTTTTCATTTAACAGTTCTTGCTTTTCTCTTTTCATGGCAGCCAACTCCTTCATGACCGACTCCAGTTTCTGCCGCATCTGTCGTACTTCCTCGCGGGCCTTGTTTCTTTCTGCCCTCACCTTACTCCATTTCTCTCGCCAGTTGGCAGTGCAGTCTGACCACCAGCGCATGGTTTTCTCCATCTGGGCAGCTCTGGCCCGGACCTCTTCCAACTCCCGATGATACAGTCCTTCAATACTATCCCAGTCACTACATATATCGGCATGCTTGGTCACTTGCTGTGGTAAAGGAGATGGGGATGAGATTTGGAAACTGTGAACTGATGAATCAGTGGTTAGCATCCTCTCAGATTGGTTGCATTGTCCAATCTGGCCATACAGTTGTCCAGATGAAGACTGTTGAACCTTTGGGGTCTGTGACCCTTCACCTCGTTTGGCATTGGAGTTTGAGCTCATTATTTCTTTCTTAAAGGTTCCTTCCTTCAGCTCTTCTTGCACTTGCTAAAGCCTCTCATCTTCAATTTCCTACAGAAAGAACAAAAAATATAAATTATAATGTAAAATCTTGCAGAACAAATGGCCTCTAAACATTTTAAATTAATATTCTATTGCTTACATATGATCATTATACAGCACAAACTATGGTATTGATCAAGCTCAGTAAAGTAGAATGTCATAGAACGGGTGACTATTCGCCCCATCAGTCCCCACCTCAACCTTCAAGAACCTTCTGCAGACTGCGTATTTTATGAATGAACTCATTTACATCATTTCTTACATTGCACATCTTTAAATTATAAATACAAAAGGAATTTATAAGGAATGGTTGCAATTTTCAAAATTGTTGCCAGATCCTGACATCGTCTGGAGAGCAATACTTAATAAATTCTACCCAATTTCTAGAATTCAACACCATTTTTTAAATCTACATCCTCCATTATATTCTCCTTCTGATGGCATAATTTAATCTCTCATGCTTTCCACCCTGTCGCAAACTTTCCTTTTTTTTCCTTTTGCTTACAGCCCCCCCCCAGCCTCAATACTTGCTTAAGTATTGGTACTTGCCTAACGTTCTGTGGTGAAAGGTCAGTTGCCTGAATCATTAATGTAACTATTTTATTTTTTATTATAGAAGGCACCCAAATTGGATTCCCACTGAAGGTAAAACATTTAATTGGTATTTATCCTATTCAATAATTATACTGTAAGCTACATCCACTTTACAATGGGAAAAAAACAGGATAATTATGTTGGGTTACACAAAAAGCTGGAGAAACTCAGCAGGTGCAGCAGCATCTAAGGAGTGAAGGAGATAGGCGACGTTTCGGGTCGAGATCGTTCTTCAGACTGGTCAGGGATCAGGGAAACGAGAGATATAGATAGTGATGTGGAGAGATAAAGAACAATGAATGAAAGATATGCAAAAAAGTATTGATGATAAAGGAAACAGGCCATTGTAAGCTGTTTGTAGTCTGCTGCACCCGCTTCCGGTGGCGCCATGCTGGGTTAAAGAGGAACGCAGCCAGCTCCGTGAAAAAAAACGGGAGAAGAAGTCCTATCTGCTGCCTGCCATTTCTGCACTGACCGTTGTGAGTGACGTCATCAGGCGCGCGACCGTAATGGCAACACAGCGCAGCCCACCCGCGGATAAACCCAAACTTCGATATACAAGACAAAAAACGGCAGAAGAACAAGGCCTGACTGAAGCACCGGGCTCAGGTAGGACATTATCCCAGGAAGATGGGTCTAAAAAGTTAAAGAAAAAATCGTAAATGGAAGAACTTAAAACTTTTTTTACACAAGAAATAACAGAGTTAAAATCGGAATTAAAGTCTGATTAGGCAAAAATGAATTTCAAGGAAGAAATAGAAAAAATCAAGGAGGTGATGAAAGAGTTAAAGTTTGAAATTAATACCTCGGCTCGGGAATTATCTGATAAATTGCGAAAGGAAATTGTTGAAATATTAACGGATCAAGCTGCAATTACAGCAGAAGAGATGAATGCTAAAATACAAAGTAAGGTGGAAGAAGAGCTGGAACCTATGGAAACAGTACTTAATGAGCAGTCGTCGGCCATAAAGAACCTTGAAGATTTAGCCGAAACAAGTGCTCAGTCTATGAAAGCACTCCTCAAAGAAAATCAACGCTTATCTGATCTACTGGGCAAAATAACTGAAAAATGTACCGAGCTGGAAGGACGCCAGAGAAGGCAGAACTTGAGGATTGTGGGTATCCGAGAAGGGAGAGAAACGAATCTAGATACCCGAGAGTTTACTGCAAACTTACTGCAAGAGGTTTTATCTCTGGACCAGAAACCTTTACTAGCCCGAGCACATAGAGTAATGAGGCGTTATACAAGACAAGACGCCCCTCCAAGACAAATGATAGTGAAAGTCCAGTATGATCATGTTTTGGAGGAGATGATGAACAAAATTGTAAGAAGCAGAAATCTTACATACGAAGGAGACTCAATCAGCATTTATCGAGATTACCCAGCAGAGGTTTCTAAGAAGCGGAATGCGTTTAAGGAGACCAAAAGAATTTTGAGAGAAGTGAAGAACCTGAAGTACACTCTGAGATACCCAGCCACTCTAAGAGTCACCCACAACCAGGAAGAACACTATTTCAAAAACCCAGCAGATGCACTGGACTTTGCCAAGAGGATTAAGAGTCAAGAGGAAGACTGAATGAAAGCTTCAAAGATGAACCCCATCAACAAATAAATCGTATCCTCATGACTGGAATGGACTATGGACTTGTGGTACTTAAAGAAGATGGAGAAGGATGCGGACTGGAGACTCGGATGGGAGATACGGATTGGACATTCTTTTATGGACATTAACAATTAGAATAATAACACTACTAATATTAACTAACAAATACTAAAATCCTCGGCGTAGTATTATTACTAATCTATAGCGCGGTACTAATACTAATTAAAGTTGATAATTTTCAATTAAGGATTAATAATTACTTATAGCTGATTTAAATAGAATTAGATAATTAGTAAGTATAATCGTATAGAATATAAAGCTTGATTTTATTTACCCCCCTTGGTATTTTATTTTTTATTTTCCTCCCTTCTTTTTATTATATTTTATGATATTTTTTTAATTTGTATCAAGTATAGATATTATCATATACTTGACTGATAGATCCCGTACACATCAGATTTTAACATTCCCGGTTAAATATTTTTATGAATTAACAATATTAAGGAACCACAGAGCTGGTAAGATAACAACAACGTCTACGGAAGTCTTTAGATTGCTAGCCATGTTAGAATGGCTAACACTTACTGCACTAATATTAGATGTAGTTTTTTCTTTCTTTGTGCACCCTTTTAATCTCTTAATCTATCTTTTTTTTAATATTATTTTCTGTTATTATTACTTTATATTCGAATGGAGTTATAAATCAATGCAAAGGAGATGTATACGTGAATGTCAATTAAGGGTCTTGAAATTCATCTATTCGGAGTTCGGGTGTAAGGTCGGGTATGTCGAGCTGAACCATTTGCTCTATTACAGACCCCCTTAGACAAAAGATGCAAGACTTAAAAACGAGTATGGGGAATGGAGGAATAACGTTTTGTAGCTGGAATGTAAAAGGTATTAACGAACCAATTAAGAGAGCTAAAGTATTAGCACACCTAAAAGCACTCAAAGTAGATGTGGCATTCATCCAAGAAACACATTTAAAAAAAGATGCAGAGCATAGATTAAAAGCTAAATGGATTGACAATGTGTACCACTCTTCTTTTACACATAAATCAAGAGGGGTAGCAATATTAATCCGTAAAGGTACTTCATTTAAACACACCTCAACTATAACCGATAAGGAGGGTAGATATATCATTATAACAGGAGAATTATATACACAAAAAATGATTTTTGTTAATATTTACGGCCCAACTTTTGACAGTCCATCGTTTTTTTAGGAAAATACTAAATACTATCCCAGAATTACCACAACATAATTTAATAATTGGAGGAGATTTAAATTGCACACTAGATCCTTACTTAGACAGATCATCAAGACAACGGAAAACTAAATCGCATTCCAGCGATCTAATAAATGCATATATAGATACTAGTAACATTATGGATGTTTGGAGAATGCAGTTCCTTCTTTAACAGGATAATTATGTTGCAGGATTGCAGTAACTTGGGGCTCAATGCATTTTCAGCGGGCACCTATCCCGGAAATATATCAGAGTCATCAATATATCGATGAGTCACGGCACGGAAACAGACCCATCAGCCCAACTTGTCCATGCTGACCAGTATGTTTATCTAAGGTAGCACATTTGCTTGCATTTAGCCCAAATCCCGCTAAACTTTTTCTATAATTAACTTGTCGAAATTCTTTCCTAACATTGTAATTTTTCCCACCCCCACCTCTGCCAGTTCATTCTCTATATAACCACCACAATGTCTGATAAAGATGCCCTTCAGTCTCTTTTAAATCTTAGCTGCTATTTTCTACTGCTCTCTCTTCCTGAGGGAGACCTGCAGCTTCCACGTTATGTCATCATCTATCTTCCTCCTCTTCCTCCAGAAAGTCCACCACCTTTATGAATTGTGAAGTTGTGGAGACACAACAGGATACCAGAGCACTAGCCAGCATTTTTCAGTCTGACAAAGGGTCCCAACTGATAACGTCACCTGTTCATGTTCTCCAGAAATGCTGCTTCATCTCCAGGCTAAGACTTCATATTGAAAGAGTTTTTTTTTTTTATTTTAAGTTGCTCCAGCACTTTGTCTCTTTTTTGGGGATGTTGAAATATTATTTCTCCGCCCCAACTCTTCTCCCCTGACCCAACTAGGGATCTATATCTTCTAGAACCTTGCTTTCTATTTTCACTGTTATACTTTTATTTTCTCTGCTTAGTTGCACAGGTATTTGTGCGACTTACTAGCTGTGAGGAAAAAGCCTATCAAGCCTATCACAGTGTACAAGGTGGTTGAGAAAGTGGGATAACATAGAATTAGTGTCAACGAGTAATTGTCAGCGTGGACTCAGTGGGGTGAAAAGCTGCTGGATCTTAATTAAACTAAACTAAACAATGATCTTCTGAGATGCAAAAGATCTTAATGGAATGGACCATGACGTCCTCCATAGTTTGGAACTTATGGCCATAGATGACATCCCATATCTTCCCCTGGTGGAGCCGACGAGTACACTGTCCATAGCCTGTGCAATTCCGCTAGGGGTGGGCGGTGGAGGGGGAGTGGTTGAAACCAGACTGGTTTAGTCCTGAGGTATTTTGGCAACAAACGTGTGGTTTAGTTGTGAGGTATTTTTGCCAACAACGGAATGAGGTGGAGGTCATTTGTCAATGGCCTACGGTCCCTAGAGAAGCAAAGGGCTTAAGAAGAGGAAGATTTTCTCCCAGATATTAGATGCGTCCAACAATGTGGCGAGTGGAGCCTGCAGCACGGATGTTGCCAGCTGTATTCATCCGTGCTGCAAGCTCAGTGGGTGAAACAGTGGGTGCGTTTCAAACACTTCTGCATTGTTTTTACAGAGTAATTATGGACGGGAAGTGTGATGTTGCTCGTGTTTTTTTTAAATGCACGTTATTACAGAAAAGCAATGGAATCCCCATAGAATTTTGGACTTGGAGGCCCGAATATTCAACCCAAGTAGCAATGTGTTCACATCGAATTCCACTTAAGTAATTTGTAGAACCAAATCTTATAAATGCAGTTCAATTCAAACAGCTACATCACGTGTTGGCTATTATACACAGCAAAAGACAACATTCTACTATGAGGACTTTAGCAAAGAGCTGAGGCATTGGACTGGGTCAGTATAGAAGTGAGATCGACCGATTGACCAAATGGTGCCAGCACAATAACCTGGTTCTCAACACCAGCAAAACCAAGGAACTGATTGTGGACTTTGGAAGGGGTAGGATAGGGACCCACAATCCCATTTATATCAACGGGACGATGGTAGAAAGGGTCAAGAGCTTCAAATTCCTGGGCGTGCATATTTTCGAAGATCTTTCCTGGTCCTAGCACACAGATGCTAATATAAAGAAAGCACATCAGTGCCTCTACTTCTTGAGAGGATTACGGAGAGTCGGTATGTCAAAGAGGACTCTCTCAAACTTCTACAGGTGCACAGTAGAGAGCATGCTGACTCGTTGCATCGTGGCTTGGTTCGGCAACTTGAGCATCCAGGAACGGAAAAGAATGCAGAAAGTTGTGATCACTGCCCAGTCCATCATCGGCTTTGACCTCCCCATCATCGAAGGGATCTATCGCAGTTGCTGCCTTAAAAAGGCTGCCAGCATCATCAAGGAGCCACACTATCCTGGCCACACATATATCTCTCCGATGCCATCAAGTAGAAGGTACAGGAGCCTGAAATCTGGTAAATCCAGGTTCATGAACAGCTTCTTCCCCGCTCGCCGTCAAACAAACACTGAACTATAACCTATTGCACTTTATGGCCTATGCTATATAGACACACTGAACTGTTCTGTATTTATGTTTACAATATTATGTTGTGCTGCTGCAAGCAAGAATTTCATTGTCCGATCTGGGACACATGACAATAAACTCTCTCGACTTGATTTCTTGACATAGTTTAATGCCTCACCTGAATAATGAGATTACAGATAATGTCTCAATATTAGAGGCAATTTAGCCCACAATTGTCAAATGCTAATTCTAAGTCAAGGTAAAGTATAGTGGTCTACATTTATGTATCAAAAAAATTGATTCTAAGAACTATTACTCCTCAGAGGGACTGCAGTTCCAGAACTTGTGGCATAGTAAATTTATTTAGTTGATTATTTTAATGACCAGAAATTTTCAGGCTACTTACCCAATTCTTTCTTACAACACTTTACAGGGGAATGTTAATGCTGCCGAATTGCACACTTAATAGTTATTTTTATGTTACTATTGGACATTATACATGCTTGGCCCCATGTGTTGTTCATATTCCACAAAAGGCCTCCTCCCATTCTAATCACCACTTCCTACTTGGCTCCCTCTATTCCTCGGTCTCTGACACATCCATCAAACTTGCCTTAAAGTTTCCAAATTTGAATCAAACATCTCACATGATATATTCCATATTGCTACTACTTTCTGTACAAAGAGACTTTCTTCCAAATGTTAGTGACCATTTCCACTCTACAAAATCCCTTCATAATTTTAATGACCACATGAGATGTCCTCTCAGTTGTCTCCTCTCCAAGAAAATTTCCAAGCGATCAATCGTATCAGACAGTCACATTATTTTAATTTGGATAATATCCATATAATCTCTTCAGCAGTTTTACTCCTACTTCAACATCCATTGCTTGGTTCTCAAACTGCTGCTCAAGAACAGTTCAATACAAATTTTAACTAGCTTCTTAACATTCACAAATGTGTTCAAGCTGTATTACTCGGACCAACACATTCTGATACTTTTCCAAATAACCATTTCTAGAGCTCTAAAGCTTGAAATTATTACAATGGTGCACACATAAATAAATTGCACAAAAATTACAAGTAAATTATTGTCTTGTGCAGAATTCACACGTGCTAACTAGTTTCTGCCAATAGGACTGCATACATTGCAAATGACTGATCTGTATTTGGTCAAGATAATTATATATGGTCTGAAATTCAAGACATCGAGAGTTAATACAATTGTAATTATATAATTTACTCAATCTCAATTTGAATAATTTCCATTTCTCTTTTATAAATGATTTTTGATTAATGATAAATGATTGACCTGCAGTCAATGGGAATTTTTATATATTTTTTTAATGAGAGCCTTAATCAGATCAGCGAGACTGAAGAATAGCTAACCTGAGCATCTCAAAGACGATGTCAAATGCCCTTCCCTAGAAAACTACTGTGAATGAATACAGTTAGTGAATGTTCCAAGTCTGGTCCTTCTTATCAGATACACAATACTCACAATCTTTTCTCTAAGTCCAGAACTGAGGTACCTCAGCTAATCAGAACATCAATTAATCCTGTTTCTTATTTTTCCTGAACAATTTTTATTTTGTTTTCCCTCTGAAAACTCTGAAAAATACATTTTTGTTGCCAACAACAAAACCAAAAATGGTAATGCACTCAGAATCAGGTTTTCTGACTAGAAACGTTAAATCCTTTGTGATATATTGTATAAAGAAAAAGGAAATGCCTTTGCATTGAAAAATGCTGCTTTAACTCCAGGCTAAGACTTCATATTGAAAGAGGTTTTTTTTAATTTAATTTAATCGCGCCCGTTTTATTATCCCCCAAAGTCAGTGATTCGTTTGGATAAAAGTTCAATTTGTAATATGCTTATACAAAGTGGTTCAGTTTGTCCAGAATACCCACGTTGAAACAGGATCAGTGTTTCTAAAGTTTCAGTATTCACAAACTTTCCCTGATCAAAGAGGGGGCGCCGTGGATGGTGCCACTCGTAGATTTCATAGCGGTCGGGAGGGGAAAATCAGACAGCATCGATCTCCACGACTTCCTTCTTAAATTAACAGTGGGGCGCACTTTGTATGTTTGCAAAACCCAGACAGAGTGCCTGATTGACAGGTTCTCTGCCTGTCAGGGGGGTGAGCCCACAGCACAAGACCGTGCAGCTGGAGGGAGGGAGAGGTGGCGCGGAGCGGGCAGTCCCGACCCGGCTCCGGCAGAGCGGAGGAGGGAAGAGACTGTGGTCCGAGGTGTTGGGGCAGGTTATGTTCAGGAGTTTGGTTCGGGTTTTTTTTTAAGGAGGGGTCGTGGTCGAGTGCTATATTGGAGGGGGAGGGAGGTCTGAAGTTATGGTCAAGGAGAGAACTTATGAGGAAGCTCACGGCCAGGACAATCATGAGGGGTAGGAGGTGATCTGTGGGAAGATCATGGGTTTGGGGGGGGGGGGGGGGGAGATCGCGGGGGACTGGCGATCATGGAGTCAGCGATGAGGTGGGGGCTGGAAGGGAAGCCGGACCTCGCACCCCCCCCCCCCCCCCCCCCCCCCACGCTCTCAAACTGTGCCGAAAATGCACTTACATAATGGATCCAAACCTGCGCGCCTCCTTCTAACTGATGGTTTTCCCGAGTCCCGACACCCAGCCGAAATGGTTAAAAACAAGAAGCCTGTAAAAAGTGGATACACACTGGCTGCTTTTAGGATTTCACTGGCTGACCCGTCCTCTGGGTGTGAATCGCCTCCCCAGCCCCTGCCCCGTCTCCGTTACTGGAAGTGGGCGGGTCGGGATGGGTTTGAAACGCTTTAAAAAATGTTAACGACCCATACCCACGCATTTTCGGGAGTTAAAAACCAGCTCTACTGGACTCCGGACTCCTGCGTTACAGTTTCGCTTTCAGAAGCAAGCCAGGTATTCTCTGCTTGGAGGTAGAGGTTCCGCATTGTTGTACACGTTTGCTGTTTAAATTACAAAGGACAATTAATGTGCACGTCGGCCAAGTAACGAGAAGGCTGAAGCGAGGTTTTTAGGGGGACATATACAGCGGAATGACATATCAAACAGTAATTTATGAAACATTGTATTCGGTACCGTTTCTTTTCACCCCACCCCCAAAACTGCCCGAGAACGTCGTGTGTGTTCAACTTCCCCTTATTTTTCCAGCAGGATTTGACCCACCGCCTACTAGAACGAGCTGGATTTGTATTCGGCGCCCCGATATAGGACAGGGCATCACTGTGAACGTGGAATGGGCTCAATTCTCAGTTTTATTTTCCCTTTGGAAACATGGACGGGTTCCACCATTCACTTCCCTTCACGGCCCACGGAAGTTCTGCAATCCATCATGTGGTCCAAAAACATATATTCTGTAGGTTGCAGTGGGCTGTAGGTTTAGTCTCTGTAGACTTACAAGACAGAGAAGAAACTAATAACTGGAGCCAGGATTTTGCCATGAATGCCATGTGCCTTTTTTGATGATTTCACCGGGATAATGCCTTTTTCATGATCAAGACCCTAAATCAGCCTTTTTTTGCCATTTTGCTAAAAAGGTCGTGCTATTTTCTCTCATTGTACCGTGATTACAATGACGTTTTCTATGTGAACACGTTAATATAAATGTTATTATTAACGTGCTAACATAGAATAATTTACAAGAAAATTTCCACCACCGGGGGCGCCACTGTCAGTCGTTCATTCGTTCGTGCCGCTGCCCACTGGATCAGTCTTCTCCAAGATCTATTTAAGAAAGAACTGCAGATGCTGGAAAAATCGAAGGTAGACAAAAAATGCTGGAGAAACTCAGTGAGTGAGGAAGCATCTATGGAGAGAAAGAATAGGCGACGTTTCGGGTAGAGACACTTCTTCAGACTGATGTTGGGGAGGAGGGGGAAAAAGAAAGGAAGAAGCGGAGACAGTAGGACTAGAAGAAGAGCTGGGAAGGGGGAGGAGGGAGAAGACAAGGGCTATCTAAAATTAGAGAAGTCAATGTTGATACCGCTGGGGTGTAGACTGCCCAAGCAAAATACCCAAGCTTGTCTACTCACTACCTTTACTGCTGGCTCCAGTCGCAAATCTGAGTTTTCGAGTGATCTGTGCAAGGCATTCATTGATGCTAGAATTCCACAGTGGAAATTGGAAAACAAACCTCTCAGAGGTTTTTTAGAGAAATACACAGAGGAATATAGACCAAGCGAGTCATCATTGCAGAAAAATTATGTTGACAGCAACTTCAACATAGTTGTGCAGAAAATTTGAGATAAAGTTTCTTGCAACAAAATATGGATCTCAATAGACGAGACAACCGATGCTGTGTGGAGTTATGTTGCCAATGAGGTCATCGGTACACTGGAGGCTGGTCAACCATCAAAGAAGTTGACATCGGAAGTATTGTCGAAGTCAAATAGCTCAACTATTACTTCACTTGCTGTACTTTGGCCAGAAGGTTTAAAACACGAGAATGTTCTTCTGTTTGTGACTTAAAGTTTTATTCCCCAAAATGGTGCATTTGACATGCTTAGCTCAGGACTTCATAGAATTGCCAAGCACATACGTAGCTTGTTTCCAAATGTCGATCGCCTAGTTTCCAATGTCAAGAAAATCTTCCTCAAAGCACCGTCACGTGTGCAGTTGTTCAAGGAAATGGCACCCGAGATTCCACTACCTCCTCAGCCTGTTTTGACTAGGTGGGGTACATGGCTCTCTACTGTACTCTACTATACTGCAAATTTTGAAAAGATAAAATAAATCGTCAACTGTTTTGAAAAAGAATCTGCTGCAGTCAGGATTGTCAGTGTAATCATGCAGAAAAAGTCCCACCACCGCGATCTTGTGTTTATTACTTCCAATTTTGCAAACTTCCCACAAGCTAGCACATCCTTAGAGATACGTGGCGAAACATTAGTGAATAACTTGCAGGTTTTCAACAAAGTAGCTGACAATATTCCTAAAGTTCCTGGTGATGTAGGTAAAGACATACAAGGAAAATGTGAGCAGGTGATTTTAGCTAACAAAGACCTTGAAGAAATAGAAAACGCAGCTAAAGTTCTCAAAGGTAGTTGTAATGCACAAGATATCGACATGAATATAGAGTCTGTAGCTTGTTGCAGGTATGCATCAGTGACCTGTGGTGGTGGAAATAAATGCGTTATGCCTTTTTTTGTCAATAAATGCCTTTATGTGCCTTTTTCTGGAATTTTATTATGCCTTTTTGCTTGCCTATTTCAGATTTTATTTTTAGTGCCTAAACATCCTGGCTCTACAAATAACCTTTGGTATCATTCTTTTTAGTAAAAGATGAAATACTGCCATTTTGGTATTCAATACTAAAGTTGTAAAATATAACGGTAATCAGAGGAGACTAATAATGGGACTACAATACTGAAACATTTTTGTCTTGTATTACATCACATTCAAATCATAATTTGTCAGAAGGGTCTCGACACAAAATGTCACCCATTCTTTCTCTCCAGAGATGCTGCCTGTCCCGCTGAGTTACTCCAGCATTTTGTGTCTACCTAATTTATCACAAGGTTTTTGTAACAGAGAAAAGTTTAATCATTTTATCCAAATCAGCTCACTGGGATGAGTATATTGAGGGGAAACATAGAAATTAGGTGCAGGAGTAGGCCATTCGGCCCTTCGAGCCTGCACTGCCATTCAATATGATCATGGCTGATCATCCAACTCAGTATCCCGTACCTGCCTTCTCTCCATACCCCCTGATCCCTTTAGCCACAAGGGCCACATCTAACTCCCTCTTAAATATAGCCAATGAACTGGCCTCAACTACCCTCTGTGGCAGAGAGTTCCAGAGACCCGCCAATCTCTGTGTGAAAAGGGGAGACAGAGCCTTGGAGGAGAACTGACAGAAGTGCATAACATTAGGTGAGGCAGAGATAGGTTAGACTGTCAACATCCTTTTCCCCAGGGTGACGTAACTTTAAAGGTGAGATGGGCAAGTTTAAAGGAGATATATACGAGGCAAGTGTTTTTGACACAGAGAGTGGTGGGTGCACTGCCATGGGTTAGTGCTAGAGGCAGATACAATCGTGGCATAGTGTCATACAGCATGGAAACAGGCCCTTCAGCCCAACTTGCTCATGCTGACCAAAATGCCCCACCAACATTAATCCCTCCTGCCCATGGTTTGCCCATATCCCTTTAAATCTTTCCTATCCATGTACTTGTCCAAATATCTTTTAAATGCTGTTATAGTACCTGCCTAAACTAATGTCAATTTTAATTTTTTTAAATACCTCGTGACCGTGGGTGAGCACGAACCACCAGCCTTTCAGTTACAGCCAAACGTGCTGTCCAATTGTGCCATGGAGTATCAAAGTATGAATGAGGCTTTTGAATAGCACAAGGATATGCAAATAATAGAGGTATATGGATCACGTGGACATTAGTTTAACAGTATCATGTTTGCAAGGGCACTTGGCTGAAGGGCCTGGTCCTGTGCTGTACTCTTCTTGGAATAAATTAGCATATATGAAAATGTAAAAAAGCTGCCAATGCTGGAAATCTGAGATAAAAACAGAAAATGCTGGAAAGAGCAGATCAGGCAGCATCTGACTAAAGCGAAGTAGAGGTAACATTTCAAATCAAAGATCTTTCCTCAACGCATTTGATGAATGATTTTTAACCTATGTTTCTCTTTCCTTCTATTCTCACATAGTAGTCTTTGTGGGATTTCTGACGGCTCAATTACATTCATGCATTCCCCTCAACAGCTCCCTATCCCAATTACATTTGCTGCTTCTTATCAATATCTACAATAAGCAAAATCATCAGAATGTGCATTCACTAATTATTTCTCCCCACAGGATAAGATGACAGGCACACAAGATAGAGAAGCAAGACCAGAAGAGACACGGCCTATATCTTAAACCTTTCCAATTTAGAATAAAAAATACAGGTCCTTCCAGAGCTTTCAGAGTTAGATTACATGGCCGTAAGCTCTGGGCCTCGGGGATTGTTACATGCGCCAAATCACAAATCTAAAAAAAATAATATTTAGCAAAGTCAACTTGCAGAGACGCGTACCATCTTCTGCGTGGAGCTTTTCATAACAGGACATCCCTTGTTCATTCTCTTTCTCTCTATACCTTCAGATGCTCTTTTGATAAGCAGCATGTACCAACCCCGAAAAGAGTACCCTTACTGATTAAAGAGTAAGTAGTGTGGGATCCGTATATTGCATCAGTGAGTAGCAATTAGCTGTGAAATATGTAGAAAGGAGCTGCAGATGCTGGTATATGCACAAAAGATAGACATAAAGTGCTGGAGTAACTCGGCGAGTCAGGCAGTATCTCGGGAGAAAAAGATGGTCACCATGGCGTTAACGCCGAACATTGGCAGGAACAAGTATGGTCAATAAATACTAACTTCCCAAAAAGTAATAAAATAAAATTATTGGTGCTAGTCCAACTTAAGCTACACAACCTCACTTTATATTGAAGTCAATGGTAAGATGTATTGACATCTCGGTAAACAGACAGTTAATTTGATCCATTATTTTTCTGTGTAGGAAGGAACTGCAGTTGCTGGTGTAAACCGAAGATAGACATAAAATGCTGGAGTAACTCAGGCAGCATCTACGAAGAGACGGAATGGGCGACGTTTCGGGTCCAGGAAAGGGTATTGACCCAAAACGTCACCCATTCCTTCTCTCCAGAGATGCTGCCCATAGATACTACAGATACTAGATCTATGACATTTGATGCTGCCTGTCTCACTGAGTTACTTCAGCATTTTGTGTCTACCATTATTTTTCTGCCAGTTGATTTGCTAAAATCATCCAAACAGTCTGTTTTCAGATGCTAACTACTTGAACATGCCTCTGCAAGAAAACTACAAATCATTGTATTAGCCAGTCTACATTTACAAAGTCCTTCACTCTACCTATCATTAGAAAGTACAATTAAAGTCTGAATTAAAGCAAGCACAGGTATTTTTGTTGTTAGGGTTTGTGTTAAGAGGAATGGATATCAAATCATTCACACGTTGTACATTTTCCGGATTTTTGCTTCTACAGACTTCTAAGGAAAATAAGGAGATGTACTATGGGTGACTGAATCAGTATTATTAATTTTACATTATAGCCTAAAGTCAAAATAAGCTACAGTAAATTAAACACAGAAAATGAACCAAAGACCAGGTTGTTTGGTAATCAGGGCATTAGAACATGCCCAGTCAGCACATACTTCACTTGTATGTTTGAACAAGCAAATTCTTATTACCTCAGAGACGAACTATTTTAACATCACATACTGCATAAAGTTGCAAATCTGCCTTCCACAAATGGAAATTTCACCCTGTAAACTTAGAAATATTGGCCTTTTGGCAGATTGAAAGGCAGATGCTATGGGATTTTAGTACCCAAAATTATATAGAAATGAGGGACAGGAATCAAACCTTTGACTCGGATAGGGAGGAATCTGCCTTCCAAGCCCGTGGGCGAATCCAATGCTAATTCTGATATAGGAGGTTCAAGTCCTGCGACTGGTTGGAATTTGATCCTGGCACACATGCGTAGTGCCATGGTGAGGGTTCCGAATTCAACCAGATGGGATAGAGAAAATCATTCCTGCTCCTCCCAGATCACAAGTAATGAATTAAAATCACAACTTATTTTTTCCAGTCCTGTTCAACTTTTCAGCAGCTGGGTTTAACTTAAGAAGAAGAGAGCAAACAGAACTTCCATTCTTTTAAATCCACGTTTTTGTTTCTTAGGTAATAAACCCTATGGTTCAGATTTACATTTTTTAGATTAAGGTCATAGTCAAATTATATTACCTGCCGCTTTCTTTCATTTTTCTTATTCATTCCTGATCTTCCACATTTCTGATCGAACCGGAGCTTAGGGATGGTCACAGTCATACAGCATGGAAACAGGCCCTTCGACCTAACTTGCCCACACCAGCCAACATGTCCCAGCTACACTAGTCCCACCTGCCTACATTTGCCCCATACTCCTGTATCCATTTCTAATTGTTTCCTATACGTTGCGATAGTCTCTGCCTCAACTAACTCCTCTGACAGCTTGTCCCATACACGCACCACCTTTTATGTGAAAAAGTTACCCCTCAGATTCCTATTAAATCTTTTCCCCTTCATCTTAAACCTATGTACTCCTGTCCTCGATTCCCCTACACTGGGCAAGAGACTGCATCTACCCAATCTATTCCACACTTGATTTTATAGACCTCTATAAGATCATCCCTCATCCTCCTGTGCTCCAAGGAATAAAATCCTAGCCTGATCAACCGCTCCGTATAGAGTCCTGGGAACATCCTCGTAAATCTTCTCTGCACGTTTCCAGCTTGACAATATCTTTCATATTACATGGTGCCCAGAACTGAACACAATACTCTAAATGCAGCCTCACCAACGTCTTATTTGACTGCAACGTGACCTCCTAACTTCTATACTCAATACTGTGAATGATGAAGGCCAATGTGCCAAAAAACTTTTTGACCACCTGTGACTTTACCTTCAAGGAACTATGTAAACATAGAAACATAGAAATGTACCAACACTCCTCGATCCCTCTGTTCTGTACAACACCACTGAGCTCTACCGTTCACTGTGTAGGTCCTGCCCATTTTAGATTTCAGAAAATGCAACTCCTCACATATATCTACATTAAATTTCATTAACTATTACTCAGCCCACCTGGCCAACCGATCAAGATCCTGCTGCAATTTTTCACAACCATCTTCACTATCTGCAATACCACCTACTTTTGTATCATCTGCAAGCTTGCTAATCTTGCCATGTATGTTCTCATCCAAATCATTGATATAGATGACAAAGGTATTGCAAGAATATGCTAGGTCCGAACAGGAAACATATATCTGAAAGTGAATGGATAAAACAACTGCATTTCTGATGAAAGGTTATTGACCATTGAAGTAAACACTCTTTTTCCAAAGGTACTGCCCGACTCACTGAGTATTTCCAGCTTTTGTGTTACCTCAAATTTCTAGCATCTGTATTTTTGTGTTTTCAAAAACCACTGGAGTTCTGGTATAATTTGATCACATACAATTACACAAACATTTCATTTTGTTGAACATTTGTAAAAATAGCAAAACAATTTGCATATTCCTCTCAGTTCCCCCAATGAGGCCGAGGTTCACAGTGCTATTATTCCCATTTCCCTCCTGTCATCATTTTCTTTTCTCTATTACAGAGAAAGAAATGACAGCCAAAGGTTTTCTGTGCCACAAGGTTATTGCTCAAACAGGCATAGAATGCCAATGTGAATGCACACCGGAAATGTAGCAAAATTACTCAATTAAAAGTTAGTTATGTCTTGCATTACTGTACATTCCATTGATGAATAGAAGCTTTTGTACTGGACCGGTCACATTAAATCACTATCTGCATCAATGCAACAAATATAGATAAGCTTCAGGCCTAAATAGCCAGAGATTTGAATCTGTATTTGAAATAATTGGTGTTGGTGCTGTGCTAAGAAAGCAAGAGTTATTTTAAATTAAAACATTATTATGCATCAATTTATTCTACTTTAAATGTATCCTGGTTAACACCATTAAAGTATGTCGCTCACAATTGATAATAAAACGTTATTTACATTGCAAGACAAGAATCCAAAGAAACATAAAATAAAAATCTTGTAACCTTGACTGTCTTGATTTGCATGACAAGCAATCAGATAAGAGATGCTCAGTAAAATAAAGGCATACAAGACGCAAAACAATTCTGATTATAAACTTCACCTTTGTACATAAAGAGGTATACTCTTGGTATACGCTTCTTGGAAATACTATGTACTTGCTATAATTTCTCTGCAAACAACTGCTTGTTTCCAGAATTTAAATCTGGTTCAAATTTAAACTAGCCTAAAGCTAATTCAAACTACTCTTTAAACGTATTGCATGCTTAGACAATATTTTGGCGATCCAGAGGTTAGACTGAACCATTACTTAAATGATATCTTCGTAGTCAGGTAAAACAAACCTTTATTTATCCATATCCTGGTTGGCAACTAAGCAATGATGAAAGGTCTCTAGGATATGTACTTAGTTCTCTTTTGCTTTGAATTATAAATTGGTATCCACAATACCATAAGGTACACAATTACAAAGGAGTGGCTCATTTTACTCATTAAATTAATCATTTAGTGGTAAGTAAAATAATTAAAGTATTGTGGGGGATTATTTAAACAAATTGCTAACTTATGTTTTTAGATGGCAGCTAAGCAATGAACTCCCTGAAAATGAGTTGCTCACATATCTATTAGAAAACAAAGGTTGATAGACATCAGGATAGGTATAAACTAAGAAAGTGAAATGATACAAGACACAACAGATTCTATACTGTTTATGCAAAGGCATTGGAACATTGACTTGGTGCTCACATGGTGGTCTGAGAATGCTTAAACTATTCACAGTTGAGTTTGATAACATGCAGTAGTCTCCTCGAAAGATTAAAGGGTAGACTCCATTATGAAAAACATTCAGCAAATCCTTGGCAAGCTTTATGATAATTTTTCATTCCGTGCTTTCATCATTCTCATAAGAAGATTACATTATGTAGACAGATTACACCACGGAACCCAGTAATTATTAGAAGTATCATCTACTTCGAATAAACAGATGCAGCTTAGCACTGCAGTGGTTTACATATTGCAGAAGGAGCAAATCTGTAAAGTGTTGAACCACAATTTGACTAATTTTACATGAGTTGAATCTTAATTTCCAAAATGTTTATACTGGAATTATGTTAGGTGTTAAAATGCAAAATATGAGTTAAAACTAATGGTTGGAATCAATACTAGTATGTACATACCCACCTTTACTTTTCATGGAGGTAGGTTAATGGCTGGCAAACTATTATCATAGGTTGGCCATTTAAATGTTATAATAAGACCTTGCAACCGCAAGAGATGCTACACTTGTCCCTTCACCTCCCCCATCCACTCCTTTCAGGGACCCAAGCAGTCATTCCAAGTCCGACAGAGGTTCACCTGCACCTCCTCCAACCTCATCTACTGCATCCGTTGCTCCAGATGCCAGCTGATCTACATCGGTGAGACCAAGCGGAGGCTGGGCGATCGTTTCGCCGAACACCTCCGCTCGGTCCGCAATAACCAGCCCGACCTCCCGGTGGCTCAGCACTTCAACTCCTCCTCCCACTCCGTATCCGACCTCTCGGCCCTGGGCCTCCTCCACGGCCAGAGTGAGCAACACCGCAAGTTGGAGGAACAGCACCTCATATTCCGCTTGGGGAGTCTGCATCCTCTGGGCTTAAACATTGAATTTTCTCAATTCTGTTAACCCAGACTGCCTCCTCCCCACCTCTCCCTCAGCCCTCGGGCCCTGACATTCCTTCTCCATCTCCCCCCCCCCCCCCCCCAGTCGCACTAGCTTCTCATTTTCACACCACAAACAGCTTACAATGGCCTGCTTCCTTTGTCACCAATACTTTTTTGCATATCTTTCACTCATTGTTCTTTATCTCTCCACATCACTGTTTATATCTCTTGTTTCCCTGATCCCTGATCAGTCTGAAGAAGGGTCTCGACCCGAAACATCGCCTATCTCCTTCGCTCCTTAGATGCTGCTGCACCCGCTGAGTTTCTCCAGCCTTTTGTGTAACCCTTATAATAAGACTTGCTGGTTTCCTTTGAGAATATACAACAGAACACCACAGGCCCAGGAGCAAAACACAAGCTGCTGGAGGTCAGGCAGCATCAATCAATGCAAATAAATAATGTTTCAAAACCTAAAATGTTGACTATCCTTTTAAGGAAATTTCAAGCTCATCACCAAACTCGTGGAACTTGGTGTCAGCACTCATCTCTGCAGCTGGATCCTTGACTTTCTGACCAACAGATCACAATCATTGAGGGCAGGGGACAAATCATCCTCTGCGATAATCATCAACACTGGTGCTCTGCAAGGATGCGATCTCAGCCCCCTTCTTTATTCCTTATACACTCAATACTGCAGCAAAGAACAAATCGAATACACATTTGCAGGCAACATCACCATTGTGGGCCAATATCAAATAATGACAAGACTGAGTACAGGAAGGAGATGGAGAATCTTGTGACATTGTGTCAAACAACAACCTTTCAATGTCAGCAAGACAAAGGAGATAGTAATCAACTTCAGGAAGCTAAGTTATACACATACACTGATGGTGCCAAAGTAGAGATGGTTGAAAGCTTCAAGTTCCTAGGAGTAAATATCACCAGCAATTTGTCCTAGACTAGCCATATCGAAGCAATGGCCATAATTGATCAGCGCTCAGGTCTAATGATGCCGGCCTGTTAGCCACTCAATGCCGCAGCAATAAGAACATTTGTGAAGCAGCCTTTTAAAATGACGCCCCCAAGCTGTGGAATACCCTGCCCAGGGCAATGAGAGACATCCATTCAGTTGACATTTTTAAAAATTGCAGCTAAAAACTTATCTTTTTAATAAGCTTTTAACTTACATTGTCCTTTTACACACTCAATTTTATATTTTTATATAAATCTGTGATTTTATGCTATTAACTGCGTCTGTCTTACTGTTTTAAATTGTATTTTTGTTTAGACCTTTTGTTTATATGGAAAGCACATTGGGTTGCATTCAATTGTATGAAAAGTGCTATCCAAATAGTTATTATTATTATTATTATTATTATTATGAAAGCTCATCAACACCTTGACTTCCCTAGACCACTTTGGAAATTCGGCATGTCCCTAACAACTCTCACCAACTTCTACAGATGCACCATAGAAAGCATTTTATTGGGATGCATCACAGCATGGTTTGGGAACAGCTCCATCCAACACCAAAATAAACTGCAGAAAATTGTGGATACAGCCAAGACCACCACACAAACCAACTTCCCTTCCATTGACTCCATCTACATTTCAAGCTACCTCGACAAGGCCAACAGCATAATCAAGTATAATCAACAAATAGTCTGAAGAAGGGTCTTGACCCATTTCCTTTGCTCCATAGATGCTGCCTCACCCGCTGAGTTTCTCCAGCATTTTTGTCTACCTTCGATTTTCCAGCATCTGCAGTTCCTTCTCAAACAATAGTCTTACCCTGGTCACTCCCTCATCTCCACGCTCCCATCAGGCAAGAGGTACAGTAGTGTGGAAATGCATATCTCCAGATTCAGGGACAGTTTCTTCCCAGCTGTTATCAGGTAAATGAATCATCCTATCAACAAGTGGAGACAGTCTTGAAATACCATTGGAGATCCGTGGACTTTTTTCAAGCGAACCTTACTTAATTTAATGTTGCACTAAACATTATTCCATTTATCCTGCATCTGTAAACTGTGGACAGCTTGATTGTAGTCATGTATAGTCTTTCTGCTGACTCTAACAAAAAAGATTTTCACTGTACCTCAATACACATGACAATAAACTGAACTACCACCACAGGTGCTGTCTGACCCATTGAGTTTTTCCAGCCGCTTTTATTTGCTCCAAATCCCAGCAGTCTCTTGTGTCTCCATCAGCAGTGGAATAGGCCCTTTGGCCATGCTGCCTGTACTGACCGTGAAACCAAACTAAATTAATCCCATCTGCCTGCATATGGTCCACATCCATGTGCCTGTCTGAGAGGGGAAGTTTAAAGGAGATTAAATAAAGCTATCTCATCTGCTTCCATCAACTCCGTCAGTACTCACCAGGAACCGACCATTTTCTATGTAAAACACTTGCTTTAAGCCTCTCCTTTAAATTTCCCCCATCTCACCTTAAGGCTATGCTTTCTGGTATTTGACGTTTCCATCCTGCGAAGCCTGCAGTCTATTTTAGCAGTCAAGCCTCTCAAACAATGGTAACCTCCATAGATAATGAGCGGCAAGAGGGGGCCCTCTTCTTGGGGGAAAAAAACTTCCATTTATTTATCATTTTCTTGGCCATCCAAAGGCACTATGTTGCCAATGAATTACTGTTGTGAAATGAGATCACTACTGTAATGTAGGAAATTTAATTTGTGAAGCAATACAGAGTGCCAGAGCCTTCTAAATGTTTTAAATGGAAGTGATGTGAATGAAACTACCAACTATTAATTCAAAGTTCATCCTAGCAGCTGCTTAACACAGGACCCTCTGATCTTCAGCCTGTGCCATGCGACACGTGCCAAGATAAACATTAACTGCTGTGGAAGATCATCATTCTGTGAAAGGCACACTTTGATCTGGCTGAAACCTGTTGGTCTTCAAATTCAGAGCGATGTCTGTGAGTAAATGTTGCTGAATGGCACATTCCACGATGCAGGAGTACATGTCGAGAGATACACTGAAACTCGGTGCAGCCACCACAAAGGTTTTGTGAGGACTGCGATCTCAGGTCCCATGCTTAATGGACGTATTGTTCAAGGAGGCCACATGATTGGCATTGGTACCTTGGAAGAGAACGTGTTGATTTGATGGTATAGTGAATGTAAAGAAAAATGTCCACAGATTGTATTCCCAGATAGATCATGATAGTCATAATCACGTATACATTCCAGAAATAATGATTTGTATCAAGCAACAGCTCTGAGATACCTTAGTACTAAGTGCTGGTGAGCGTATCACCACAAAAAGGGAAGAAGACCTGCCTGGATTGTTAAAATGCACACTTAGAAATTGTACTGCCAATATCAATTAAGTATAATTTATACGTTGATTCTTAACTGTAATAATGTTGCCCTCTTTTTTATTAAATGGGTCTGATCTTTGAGGTTTCTGAATTGGAGCAGAGTTCATAACATTATCCCGTTCCTACAAACAGTGATGTGATCATCTATTTCTGTAGTATTGTTTGAAGGATGAAATTCGGTCAAACCACCAGCGATGACTCTCTTGCTCTTCATCAAATAGCGTTACAGGATAATCTGTGATAAGCAAATGGAGCGTTGGTTTATCATTGCATCTCCAACTGTGCAGCACTGCCTTCAGTATTACACTTTTGATATCAAGACTTCGGTATCACATGTTCCATTATACTAAATTGATGGATAACAGTTCAACAGCAGCATCACTATGTTCTTGGTGATGGAGACAACTAGAATGACAATGCATGTAATACAGTGAAAATAAAAAAACAAGATATTTAATTAAGGGCAATTTTACTGTGTACTGATTGGTAAGAATTGAGAGGAGCAGTAGCCAACCTGGAGAAGCTCCATTTCCCAATCCACTCCTGCCAACCTGTTGGTCCTAGCAGAAGGTGTATTTCCACAAGATGTTACAGGTTGTTTCACAAATAAATGCCATAGATATTGATAGAATTTAATCCTGTGAACTGCTGACCACAGTTACGTTAACAGCTGAACAAGTCAGAAATTTAGTGACGCCAGTTCTGGTACATTGAAAGAAAATTGCTAATGGGGTCAAGAGTATTTGAACACTCTTTCCCGTGCTACAAAACCATTCCCACACCCACACTGTCGCCAGCAGCTTTTTAATCAGGCTGCCTGATCTTCATCTCCCAACCACTGTAAGATTGTACTCGTTTTCTGCTTACATTTCAGATTTAGAATGAATTAGATCATAACTATAACAGTTATGAATAAAATATTGTTGGACCAAATTAATAAATGACTTGGTTCATCTTATTTGGTCATCTTACTTCTTAAAACATATGCACACACGAATGTAAATGGGTGTTTATGTGTGTTTCTGGAAAGATTTAATTTGTGAATGCCAACTTTATGAGACTTAAGTCCTAAAACACATATCCTTCCCAGTTGGCAAACATGCAAATGGAATGCAATATTTGTTTGCCATTGTTTTCAATGTGGCACAATGCACCCATGATAGTACCTTTGCAAAAGTTCAAACGTATAACCAGGTTGATATTTCACCTCCACAAACACAGATGTGATAATCATCAGCAATAAATTGTGTTTAAGGTATTGTTAGTTATTACCAGTGTTGAGTTGAAAGGGCGAGGATACATTTAAGTTTCAGCAATGGCTTAAAATAACCTAGAGTGGATTATACACACATCATATATCCTTTATTTTCCTTTATCTTGAAGTTATTATAGAGAACTATAGCAGCTTTTAAGTCTGCATTGTCAAAAGATCATTGATATACCAGCTGGCTGAATAGTTCCAATGTTAAGTAATGAACAATTAAGGTGGTGTTGAATGATAAATGGACTTAATGCTGAGTAACTTTGTATAAACTTTATAGGTAGAGAATGAGCAAGTCACTGGAACCCTTCATTCCCCACTTGCTGCATAGTGCTGAGATGTCCCCTCCACCACCTGTGCCTTACCCACCTTCAATCTGGTCTTCCTCAATAGTTGAAGTCTGCTGTTTGCAGTTATCAGCACCTTACCTCTGGCCCTACACTCTGCCCTGACCCACCTGGAAAGCAATAACACCTACATCAGGTTGCTGTTCATTGACTTCAGCTCCACCATTAACACTGTCATACCCACTAGCTTGATCACCAAACTTGGCATCTCCACCTCCCTCTGCAATTGGACACTGGATTTCCTCACTAACAGACCACAGTCTGTTAGGGTCAACAACCTCACCTCCTCCACTGAACACCGGCGTGCCACAGGGCTGTGTGCTCAGCCCTCTCCTCTACTCCCTCATCACCCATGACTGCATCCCTAAGCATGGCTCCAACTCCATCATAAAATTTGCCGACGACACCATGGTGGGGTAGGACTGATCAGTGACAACGACGAGTCAGCCTACAGGGAGGAGGTCCAGCACCTGACAACCTGGGGTGCCAACAATAATCTCGTCCTCAACTCCCAGAAGACGAAGGAAATCACTGTTGACTTTAGAAAGAACAGAGGGGGCAAACATACCCCCATCCATATAAACTGGACTGAGGCGGAGCGGGTCTCCAACTACAAATTCCTCGGGGTACACATCTCAGAGGATCTGTCCTGGTCCCTCAACACCTCCAAACTGATCAAAAAGGTGCAGCAGTGCCTTTACTTCCTGAGGAGGCTCAAAAAAGCCCACCTGTCCCCCCAGATCCTGACCAACTTTTACCGCTGTACCATCGAAAGCATCCTGACCACCTGCTTTACGGTATGGTACAGCAGTTGCACCGTTGCAGATAGGAAGGCACTACAACGGGTGGTGAAAACTGCCCAGTACATCATTGGTGCCCCGCTCCCTGCCATGGATGCCCTCCACCGAAAACTGTGTCTGAGACGAGCCGGGAAGATCATCAAAGACCCCTCCCACCCTAACCATGGACTGTTTGCCCTCATACCATCAGGGAGGCAGTACAGGAGCCTCAGTCCTGCACTAGTAGGATGAGGAACAGCTTCTACAACAACACCATCACACTGCTGAACTCGGAGTCCCACCAATAGATTTCTCCAGTCTCTCCTTCCATATTGTCTGCATTATGTATTTATTTCTATATTGCTATTACTATGAACTGACGCTAAACTACATTTCGTTGTACCGATACTTGTATCTGTGCAATGACATTAAAGTTGAATTGAATTGAATTGAATTGAATAGAACTAATTGCAACACAGTATTCCATTCATCGTCTTGTGAATACTTTGATTGACCACAAAAACTTTGAAGTTAACATGAAATTGAATGAGGGCATGCCAGATAAGTAATCATAAGTACACAACCACCATTATATCCACATCCTCTTCCTGTCCCTGTCATGAGCAGGTTTAAATTAATTTTATAGAACTGAATAAACTTGAGGAAAGGAATTACCCTTATCTTCACCTGACCTCTTGCCATACAATCAATGAACAATTTGCAAAAACCCTGCATACGATTCTCCAACTCACTAATAATACAGTACCTCTACCAATTACCTTTAATATACCTCGCTGCTAAGGAAAATATGTAGTTCAATTTTCTCAGCATCACAGAGAAGTACAGCATAAAAATAGCACATTCATCCCACCAAGTCGATAGAACAGCACAGCAACAAGACCTTTGGCCCATGACATTTGTGATTAATAGATTGCCAAATTAAATAAATCCTGTCTGTATGTGATCTGAAAGCCGATCTAAAAAAAATCATCAACGCTATGATCATATTTGCTTCCACCACCAAGCTTAGGAGTACGATCCAGACACCCACCATTTGCTGTGTACAAAATCTTCTCATACATCTATATAACTAAAAGTCTCATCTTGACCACTTCCTGCCTGTGCTGTATATTGATTTTAGAAATAAAACGCTACCCTATATCGCTATGATATTTGGCAGCCCCAAGGATTTTTAAGATCGATGAAAAATAAAAAAATTATGAATGTTTAAAAATTCTTGAGATCAGCTGATTGGTCCTCTCGCCTGTCAATCACCATGATGAAGGTAACGGCCCTTCTGGGGGGGGGGGGCAGGACTATAAAACCCTGGATGCCTGGATGTGAGTCAGTCACTCTGAAGGGTCTCGACCCGAAACGTCGCCTATCTCCTTCACTCCTTAGATGCTGCTGCACCCGCTGAGTTTCTCCAGCTTTTTGTGTAACCCTCGATTCTCCAGCATCTGCAGTTCCTTCTTTAACACTCTGGAAGAGTTGTTTGGCCTGCCCTGCGCTTGAAACTGAAAAGGCAATGGAAATGAAATTAAATGAAAATGAGATGAGTTGTTTGGCCTGCCCTGTGCATGAAACTGCAATGGCAATGGAAATGAAATGAAATGAAAATGAGATGGGTTGTTTGGCCTGCCCTGTGCTTGAAGCTGAAAGGGCAATGTAAATTAAATGAAATTAAAATGAGATGAGTTGTTTGGCCTTTCACTGAGATTTCACTCAGATTTTTTTTTAAAGTCCCTTCAGCCCATCAGGCCTGTACTGGCCCAGGAGCAGTCCCTTCAGCCCATCAGTAAGTATTCCCCCTGTCAGTATTAGACCTCACCCCAGTAATTTTCTCCCTCCCTTCATTGGCTCCCCGTGAGATCCAGGCCAGGATAGACTCCTCCTTCATTGTTGTAATCTGTAGAAATAGATGAAAAATGTCTAGAATTGATTCTCCACCCTCTCTGCCTCTCGCACAGAGTCTCTTACCTGTTTTGGGCAGAATTTCTGGCAGTTTCTGAGCTGCCAGCCCACCAGGCCTGAGTGACTGAGCTGGCAGCCCACCAGGCCTGAATGACTGAGCTGCCAGCCCACCAGGCCTGAGTGACTGAGCTGCCAGCCCACCAGGCCTGAGTGACTGAGCTGCCAGCCCACCATGCCTGAGTGACTGAGCTGCCAGCCCAATAATCCATTCAGTTCTGAAAACCAATCCCTTCGGCCCACAATACTCATACTACCACTCCAAAAAGCCCCCCCCCCCCCCCCCCTCCCCATCCCTCACTGGCCACCAATATTGGAATTGGTGGAGAGGTGGAATATTGCGTTGGGGGACCAGCCCTCCTGTGTGAACATGGGACCCAACGGGCCCCACTTAGTCTAGTTTCTTTTAAAGTTTCCCCCTCTCACCTTGAAGCACTGCTCGCCACTGACATTATCAAAAATATTCTGACTGTCTACCTGATCTATGCCTCTAATAATTTGATTAACTTCTAACAGGTTGCCCCTCAGCCTTCAATGATCCAGGAGGGCAAGTTAAAGTTTAATACCGTCTTATCCAGGAAGCATCCAGGTAAAATTTCTGCATCTCTTCAAAGCTTTCACATCCTTCCTGTATGGGAGCAATCAAATAATGGATGTAATAGCTGAATAATAAGATCCCTATTTAGCTCTCTCCTGAAAGTATCCAGAGAACTGGACTCCAACGCCGTCTGAGGCAGAGAATTCCACAGACTCACAACTCTCTGTGTGAAAAAGGATGAGAGGGGATCTTATTGAAACATATAAGTTTATTAGGGGTTTGGACACGCTAGAGGCAGGAAACATGTTCCCGATGTTGGGGGGAAGTCCAGAACCAGGGGCCACAGTTTAAGAATAAGAGGTAAGCCATATAGAACGGAAATGAGGAAACACTTTTTCTGATAGAGAATTGTGAGTCTGTGGAATTCTCTGCTTCAAAGGGCAGTGGAGGCCGGTTCTCTGGATACTTTCAAGAGAGAGCTAGATAGGGCTCTTAAAGATGGCGGAGTCAGGGGATTTGGGGAGAAGGCAGGAACGGGGTACTTATTGCGGAGGATCAGCCATGATCTCATTGAATGGAGGTGCTGGCTCGAAGGGCCGAATGGCCTACTCCTGCACCTATTGTCAACTTCCTCCCCCTCCCTTGCTCAGCTCCAAGCGCAGAGTCCGGGCCAGCTCCAACTCCAGGTCGGGGCTGGAGGATGCCAGTCGAGCACCGGGCCAGAGGAGGCTGAGCGCAGGCTGGTGCTCTGGCACAGGCGAGGCCGGGGCCCTCGCTCCTCCTCGTGGTTGTGGATGAAGTGGCAGCGGGTACTGTAGTGGCAGATGCCGGTGGTGTGCAAGGTACGTCTTGTACTTGGGGTGGCGGCTGAGGGAGCGCAACTCGGCCAGGCCTTTGGGCGAACTGGCCCATTGGGGAGCGTGTTCCTCAGGAGTTGGAGTGAGGTTGGGCTGGAGTTGGCGCTGGCCATGGGCCTGTGGGTTGTCCGTGCTGCTGTGGGCCTGGGGCCACTGGTGTCGTCGGACGGGGCTGTTGGTTGGCCCGGCGGGAGAGGCGGAGGTGAGCTGGGGTTGGCAGTGGCGCCGGGGAGACACGGGTTCGATCCTGGCTGCGTATGATGAGCTGCTCTGTGGATGAGAGCCCTCCAGCCTCCCTTTCCCCCTCCCCCATCGATCCCCTCCGCCGATCTCCTCCTTCCTCGCCTCCTCCTCCCGGGCCTCCTTTGCCCCCTCCCTGGGTCTCCTCTCCCTCCCCCCGCACCCCTGGTCTCTCCCCCCCACCTCCCCCGGTCACTCTCTCCCCCCCCAACCCCGGTCTCCCGTCTCCCCCCAGCCCAGTAGGATTTTCAGTTGACTAACATTTGGTACATGGAAGAAAATAAGATTCGAAATAATGACACCCTAAATAACATGAATAAGACACAAGTTGTACTCCTTCTGGATAAATCTGTTAAATGTACACGTTGAGATTTCTGTCATATGCATATTTTCCTGAGACTTGGGTCAATGAGCCACTGTACATGCACATCGCTCATTAAAGCTACAAATGTTACTTACAATGAATACAAATTCAAGGGGCTGTCCCACTGCGGCGACCTAATCCGCGAGTTCTGGCGAGTTTGCCCTCGACTCATACTTGCAGCATGATCGACACAAGGAGGTCTTTATAACTCTCCTTCATGCTCGAGAGCAGTCCCCGCAAACTTGAGGCCTCAGCTAGGTCGCAGTGTATTTTTCAACATGTTGAATAATGTCCGCGAGTAAAAAATGGTCGCCATGGAAAAAATCGATACTTTTTTTACTCATAGGTTTAGGTACTCGAAGTAGGTCGGCATGTTATTCGGAGGTAATCGAGGGTAATCAAAGGTAATCGAAGGTAGTTGAAAGTAGTCATAGATAGTCTTCAACATAGTTGAAGGGACGTCGTAGGAGATCGAAGGAGGTCCTCTTCACTCTCCACTATTCGGTGTCCAATTTGCCCGAAGCTAGTCAAAGCTAGTCAAGGCTAGTCTTCAACATTATATTTTTTCAAACTCTCCTAAACTCTCCTAAACTCACCAATTAGGTTGCCGCAGTGGGTCAACCCCTTAACTCGCAATTATTTTATGACAATTTTTTTAACATTATCTTCTAGAAATTTATCAGAATGGAAATGAATTTTGGAGATAGAATACAGATAGAATACATTACTTTACGGTGCATTTAACTCTACCAACCATTGATACATTTCTAGCCAATTGTTTTCTATCCATTGCATCTGTTGTTTTTCTCAGTATCCATTATCTTCTTCCATATATATGCATTCGAAGTGCCTGGTATCATTTCACTGTATATGAGCTTGCATACAACGTTTCTACAGTATCTCCAAGGAACACAAATGGGAAGGCAATTTGCAAAATTTAGCTGCCACATACAAAACATGCCTCAGTTAAGAATGAAAAGCATCTCTTCTCCCTTTATAGCCATTTTATTGATTATTTTTCTGTTTGTAAGGATCTGCCCAGTCCCTCTGTTCCTTGTTATCTCTCAATATCATCTCATTCATTGTACATTGAACAGACTTGCTGCATCACCACAAATGCACCATCTCATACTACTTTGGATTAAATTTCATTTGCCATTCCACCACCTAACTGACGAGACAATCTACATCTGCCAGCAGTGTAAACCTTGGTTGTATTCATGTACAGTCCTCTCTCTGACCAGATAGCACGCAAACAAAAACTTTTCACTCAACCTCACCGCGGAAGAGTTGCTGCCTTACAGCGCTAGCGACCTGGATTCAATCCTGACTACGGGTGCTGTCTGGATGGAGTTTTTTGTTCTCCTCGTGACCGTGTCGCTTTTCTCTAATATCTTCGGTTTCCTTCCACACTCCACAGACTCACAGGTTTGTAGGGGTGGAAGATTGCAACCTTCACGTGGTCCGCATAGTTTTGACTAATGCAATCAACTCGACGTGCACAAACGGAAGATCAAATAGAACAAGTTGTCCAACAACTTTAAGCTGTGAACGCCACACGAAAGAAGATAGGTTTGTAGGTTAATTGGCTTGATATAAATGTAAAATAGTCCCTAGTGTGAATAGGATAGTGTTAATGTGTGGGGATCACTGGTCGGTGCAGACTCAGTGGGCCAAAGGGCCTGTTTCCATGCTGTATCACTAAACTAAATTAAACTCAGTACACGTGACAATAATAATAATAAAATAAATAAACCAAACTTTCCTCCTCTTAAAAAACTTATATTTTAATACATATTTTTTCTTAAATGGAGAAATTTCACTTGCTTTGAAACAAAGCCTTCAGTTGACAGTCTTAAATTGATGGAGAGGAAGCTGTTGAAAAATTGATGTATGCATGTGTGCATCTCTGGATACTTTCAAGAGAGCTAGATAGGGCTCTTAAAGATAGCGGACTCAGGGGATATGGGGAGAAGGCAGGAACGGGGCATTGATTGGGGATGATCAGCCATGATCACATTGAATGGTGGTGCTGGCTCAATGGGCCGAATGGCCTACTCCTGCACCTATTGTCTAATGTCTATTGCAAGTGTTCAACCTTTCTGGCTGTTTGGTTCCTGTTCATCCAAAACTCAGCCATGTTTAAGTCAATGGTATGTAGGTATATATATATAGGAAAGATGTGGTTTCTGGTTGTGCCGAACTGTATGGACTAGCCCATTCTACATTTAAAATGTTCCAAAATTTATTGCAGTGTTTGTCAATTTTGTTTTCGTTTCCCGGAGCTGTGAAAGTAATCGCAAACTTGGAATTCCGCTCTCATCTACTTGGAAGAAGATCAAATTTAAAAAGAAGGAAGATGTGAATTAGAGAAAACCAATGCTTTTTCTTTTCTTTATCAAATTTATCTTTTATCCTGAAAAATGAATTATTAATTGAGATAAATGATCACCAATTCAGCCACAACGATATCTTTTCAAATGACGCTTTCCAAATTAATTTTCAATAGCTTAAACTCCATGTAAAACTATTTTAAACAACTTTCCTGATGTTTTACATCTATCAAGAAACACTAAAGGGATTTCATATGGGATGAATCATTCTTCAGTTTTCAATCCAAACTGCATGCCTAGGAACTGACTGCTTATTCAAAATACATATGCATTTTATATTCACACACATATAATAAAATAATTATATCATTGCATATAGTTGGCACAGTGAAGCATGCAATTAAATAAATACATTCATGTTGGAAAATATTAGGATTCTCTTGAAACATGAGACCAAGTCAAATATTAGCAGTTTGATCAACAATAATAATTTTGTTACAAAATGAATGCAAAATAAAGTCATCAAATAACCCTGTGATGGTTCATTGTGTTTACAAAGTAGTTGGTATACACGGACTGGTTATAGGATTATATTGCTCTGATGCTCCTACATATGTACTGTCTGGTATTGATTATCCTCCACATCGCAAGTACACATACCAAGTGTCATGAACAAGCGCTGTACCCTTCCCTTTAGTGTAACCCACCCCACCCCTTACATAACAACATATTTTAAATGGAAAGTTTGAAGGACATCATTGAATAAGCTCAAAGTTTTGAATGCCGAATAAGAATTCAAAGTTACTTTGTTTCAGTCAAGCAAGATGACTTACTGCCGTAGAGAGGTTTGTGATGTATGCTGTTAGGGTTAGTTACATTTAAGCAATTGGTGTCATTATTATTGCACTGCATGTTCACTTGCTGTGAGCTGATGTCGCTTTATTCAATCTCAATAAGTGTATTTTTTAAATTTGATAGTATTTTCATGGGAGCATTTGCAAAGGACACAAACGTCAGATTATATAGGTACGTTATAGGACCCCTCGTTTCAATACTGACCACTAGGGGCGCCGCATGAAGGCTGCATCCGCCTACAGTCTGTCTGTTTTTTCCATCTTTTTTTTATTTTTTAGTTTGTTTAAAAGTATGTTGAGGAGGTTTCTTTAGTTTTTCTATGCGGGTGGAGGGGGGTAGGGTGAGGCAGAAACCATCTCCCAGTCGCCTCCTGGCGAGGATGCGACTATTCTCCGAGTCGCGTTCTTGCCCCCCTCCTCGCGGCCTACCAACTGGATTGGCGCGGCCTTGTCTGCCGGGGACCGGACCAGAGCTTCAACAGCGGCGGCGCAGCACTGGATACATCACGGAGCGGGCGATGCCTCACCTGGGATCGCCATTTGAAGCTCCGGAGTGCTGGGCCTGCTGCAACAACATCGCGGGGCTGTGATATGAAGAGCTTCCAGCACAAGTGGCGCTGACTTCAACATCGCAGTGCCCTGGGGCCCTTTGCCAAGCCGACAGTATGGGTCTCCGCTCAACGTGGCCTGTGGACTTAAGGAGCCGCGGACGCCGGTAGGAAGTGGCTGATTCGGAGGTCCAAGCCACTGAGGTTGTTCCCCCGTTCCGACGTCGGAGTTCCATCATCCCGGCGAGAGGGCCTGAGCATCGGGCCACCCGTAGCGGCGACTGCGGAGGCCTTGGGAAGCCTCGGCCACGGTACATCAAAGAACATCAAAGAGGAGGATGACTGAACTTAGGGCCTTCCCTCACAGTAGGAAACTTTGATTCCGCTGTGCAGGGGATGTTTATGTTAAAATACCATCGTGTTTTGTTCTTCTTTTATTCGTATGGCTGTATGGTGACCCCAAATTTCACTGCAGCAATTGGTGCGCGACAATAAATGTCTCTTGAATCTCTTGAAATTCAGACAGTGCCAGATCACCTCTGAGCATAGAGACAGCAGGAGTTACAAATTTGGAAGGAGTAGGCAATAATCAAAACTGCTCGTAATGAGAAACAATTATATTTTCCTCACGTTTTTGCTCAAACTGATTCAGAAGAATTGTATGATAATGCATCCATGAATTTGATATTTGGAAAATGAAGTAGTATGCTTTTTGTTTCAAAAATATTAATATATTCTAAAATATCTTCAAACATAAGCACTTTCTTACAGGAATTATGTGATCTTGTGAGGAAGCTGATTTTAAATAATTGAAAACCACATTAGAGATTGAATTGTTCATACATTATTGTACCCCAGTGAACCTTTTTATTTATAATGTATAGACTTTTAACAGTGTCTATTCATATTGTCCTTGCACAAATAAAGTAGTCAACATTATGAGACCCATTGAAATAGATTCAACCAGTAAAAGTCAATGTGATAATCAATTTGATATGGACATATAGCCAAAGTTGTCATATTTTTCCAACCTACCATATACATTCATGAAAACCAGATCTGCACTGGATGTAATTTGTGCCTGAAATTCCACACTTTGGTAATTTAATTAATTTGGGGCAAGTTTTGCTGAAATAAAACACCCCACTAGTGGATGATTTAGTGTTTGGTGGTACTTGAGTGACTAGCATAATTGTGCAGGAAATAAAACAGTGTCCAAGACGCAAATGTGTAAAAATTGGCTCGTTCCTATGCTCACAAGCCAACGAGCCAGATATAAAATAATGAAACAATTGTCCATCTGATAAAGAAACAATTCCATTAATTCCATTGATTCATCTAAATCAGAAATTTCCGCTGTATCACTTCACTGTTAAACTGTGTCTTTTTTTTTATATAAGCTGGTTGTTCATAGGAATAAATAAGAGATTTTTTGTTGATTTTGACCTTCAGTGTATTTAAGAAATCAAGCCCTCATTTTTGAATCGATGCTGCACAATATGCACTTGCCCTGAAAATGTAGGTCTTCTGAAGGAAATCATAGAGCAAAATTCAATAAGCAGAAACTCATTCAGGATCTGGGAACCGCTGATCATTACAACCTGCTAAAGTAGAATTTTTCCCTGCCTTCCAAAAGCCACCATTATCACAGGGTGAGGTTAAGATGGAAACTTCCATATCAGAACAAAGTCTAACACTCACAACAAGCCAAAGAAACTTTCTAGACTACAGTATAATAACTGGGAAGAAATTGATATTAAAATTTTGGAAATGCTCTATAACCCCCACAATTGAAATGTGGATTATGGAAATGTCGGAGACCCTACACCTGGAAAGAATCAGGTTTAATGGACAAACAAGAACTTTTTGTTAGAATAAGGTCTTCATTCATTGATTATTTGAAAGGGTAGATTGGTTCGGCACGGGAACCTAACTGAAACTTGAACTCAGGATTAGATGAAAAGTTATATTTTATAAACTTCGAACCTATCTCCAATGATGTATTATTATTAAATCATTCCATTCTTTTTTTTAATCTTGACATTTGTGGGTTTTTTCTCTTTCTTTCTTTCCTACTTTCTATCTATTAAAAAAAAATAGAAGCAGAATGAAGCCACAATTGATAATATTAATAATGTATGATTGATACATATGAAATGTTTTTTACCATAATATGTATTCGCTTCTAATAAAAATAATTTAAAAAATAAAAACATTTAAACATTTTTTTAAAAGATGGAAACTTCCTTAGACATGAATCCTTGCACTTGGATCCTCATTGAAAAAATCACTGCACAAACTCTGCTGATTCACCAGAAATACGTTTCATCAGATATAACAATGATCCTGGCTCATGGGAAAAGCGAGGTTTTCCTGCAAGACCATAAAGATCTTGGGCTTTCCAAAATTGAATACCATAAAAAAGTGTGAAGAGTTTAAAAGTTTAAAATAAAAAGTCTACTTGCGGTCATCAAATGATTTATTAGGCCCGGGGAGTTTTGGCTGGTACACAGTGTGACTGTGGAGGGTTGTGGATGTGTCCCAAACTGCCAAAGTCTTTCTGAAGAAGGGTCTCCACCCAAAGCGACGCCTATCTCCTTCGCTCCTTAGATGCTGCTGCACCCGCTGAGTTTCTCCAGCCTTTTGTGTACCCTCTTTCACCTACAATATGCTTCCTCTGACCTTACACAGCACATTTAATATTTGGTGGAGTTGCATGGAACTGGGCTACCCAGTTTACTAAGCCTTTCACCTTAACAAACAGATTACCACCTGTAAGTAAACAATTATGTTTGCAATGTGGATTTTTGTTTAATACCAATGCTATGAAAATGGGAGATCTGAGTTCTGCAATTGTTTGATTGATTGATTGATGCAGTGCTATCCAAATCAAAGGTTTCAAAGGTCTTTTATTGCCATGTGTACCAATTATGGTTCAGTGATATTCAAATTACCATACAGCCATACTAACATTCTTTTAAAAAAAGCAACAAGACACACAACTGCATAAAAGTTAACATAAATATCCACCACAGCGGATTCCCCACATTCCTCACTGTGATGGAAGGCAACAAAGTCTAATCGTCACCCCTCTTTATTCATCATATAGTTCTAAACTACTCCACGATTTTGAGATACTTCATTCAAAACGTCTCTTCATGGAAAAGATTATTTACTGTATGGGGGCCTTACCCATGCAATGTGTGGAATAAGCTTGCAAAAATCTTATATATAAATGATTGATACCTATTAATGTACAAACATGGTGAATTTTAGTATCATCAGACAACAACAGTTTTGTGCTCTCCCTTACCTAAATGTATAAAGAAACAGTAAATTTTACTTCGGAGTCACGTGAGTGACTACGTGAAGAACCCCGTCCAGCTGCACGTGCGTCATTACATCAGACGCATTCGTGCAGGCGACCAGTGGAGCAGCGGAGCTCCTCCAGCGGTAAGTCTAAACTTCAGGTAAGTGCTATTCCTTACCTGTTTTAGGTCTCCTGCAGGAACCTCCGAGGTTTTCAGAGGTTTTTGCGGGATGTTTGCGACGGCCGACGAGGGAACCAGCTAAGAGCTTTGGGGAAACCCTGGTCCGACCACGGAAGAGGGGAGCTGGCAAATGTCGGGTTTCGCGATCAGCATCACTGATAACACGGTCAGTGACTCTAGACGTTGGGTTCCCGGGGAGGGGAAACCCAATAATATGCGGTTTCCAGACCGCAGTAGTCCCCAGGATAATGGAGTTACACTGACCTGAACGGCCATCCAGGGTTCCCGGGGAGGGGAAATCCAAGAATATGCGGTTCTCATACCGCAGTAATCCCCAGGACATGGGATAAAACTGACCTAAACGGTCAGCCCGGGTGCCAGGAGGGTTACCGCGGGTATTATATATATATATATATATGGATTCCCGGGGAGGGGTAATCCAGCAATGTGGTTTCGAAAACCGCAGTCATCCCCAGGATATGGGCACAACTGACAAAAATGGTCAGTCCGATAAAGAAAGATGTTGGGAGGGTTCCCCTCTGGGAATGTGAATCTAGAGACACTCCTACAGCAGGAGTTGAGCCCGCGCAGGTTAATCTGAGAGCCCACACCAGCAGTAAAGTTTATGACAGTGTCAGCCTATTGGAGAGGCTGTGCCAGCAGCACCTTTGCTCAGGGCTGCTTCATGGGAATGCCAAGTTATGGCAGTGCCAGCCTATTGGAGAGGCTGTGCCAGCAGCACCTTTGCTCAGGGCTGCTTCATGGGGATGACAAGTTATGGCAGTGCCAGCCTATTGGAGAGGTTATGCCAGCAGCACCTTTGCTCAGGGCTGCTTCATGAGAACGCCAAATCTATGGCAAATACTGGCCTATGGGAAAGGCCGCACCAGCAGCACCTTTGCTCAGGGCTGCTTCATGGGTGGCAGCAGTACCTTGTTCAGGGCTGCTTCGTGAGAATAGGCTGCTTAGCAGGATATTCCCATTTACAGTGATCATGGGGGATCAGGTGGCATTGCTAGGATAAGGCAATATAACAGAATGATGACAAAAAAGCTTTCAAAGAGGACTACCCAGAGTTCAAAAACACTAGTTATGTATGTAGTAAAATCCACTGTTTAAGTCTCAAACTATATTTGAGAAATTGGGCTCCTCTATCCAGTTAAGATTAAGTTGTTATCAAATAGACTTGTTGGACTTTGGGATTACCTTTAGCTATTCAATTGGCAATTGACGCCGGCCTGGGCAACAGATTGCAGTCAATAGACTCCTGTAACAGCCTTGTTGTTATAAAGCAGCCTTCTATTCATTAAGACTAATTGGCTATGTTATTGATGTGATTCAGCTGTGCAAGTAGGAGAACTATCATCCTGTTAAATGGTAAAATGTAAAGTGCCATATAGGTCATTGTTCACACAATGTGTTATTACCAGCTGAAGCTACTAAAGTCACAATGATGGACAAACAGTATTCATTACTGCTCCAGTAGTTGTTAGGTAAATATTTCATTATATTGCAAAATTATGCTAATGGCCCTAAAATGGGAAATTGCAACAGCAGTGCCTTGTAGCAGACCTGCTTAATGTCTCCCTCATGTAAGAGGAGAGCATGCCGTGTCAGATGCCGAGTCCATGGCAAAGTCGGCATATTGCTGAAGCTGCGCCAGAAGCACCTTGTAATAGGGCTGCTTAATGTCTCCCTCATGTAAGAGGAGAGCATGCGGGATCAGTATAGTCTAATGCAGAGTCTGAGGGTATAGCCGTAGAGCATACACAAGGGATGCAGGGCACGCAGCAGAGGTCTATGCCTGGCAGCAAGATTCAAGTTCAAGTTCAAGTGAGTTTATTGTCATGTGTCCCTGATAGGACAATGAAATTCTTGCTTTGTTGAGCACACAGAACATAGAAGGCATTTACTACAAAACAGACCAGTGTGTCCATATACCATATATAAATATATACACACATGAATAAATAAACAAATGTGGCAGGGGGATGGGAGCATGAGCACAGAGACAGAGGGATGTAAGATGAGGGTAGAAGCAATAGGTAGCAAGGTGAAAAGTAAAAGTGGCAGGCAGAAAAGTCCAGGGCAAATGTCAAAAAGGGCCACTTTTCAACATAATTGTATAAGGGTTAATAGTGTTATAAAAACAAGCCTGAAGGCTTTGTGTCTCAATGCAAGGAGCATTCGTAATAAGGTGGATGAGTTGAATGTGCAGATAGTTATTGAATATGATATCACGGAGACATGGCTCCAGGGTGACCAAGGCTAGGAGCTGAACATCTAGGGATATTCAATATTCAGGGGGGATAGACAGAAAGGAAAAGGAGGTGGAGTAGCTTTGCTGGTTAGAGAGGAGATTAACGCAATAGAAAGGAAGGACATTAGCTTGGAGGATGTGGAATCGATATGGGTAGAGCTGCGAAACACTAAGGGGCAGAAAACACTAGTGGAAGTTGTGTACAGGCCACCGAACAGTAGTAGTGGAATTGGGGATGGCATCAAACATGAAATTAGAAATGCTTGCAACAAGGGTAAAACAGTTATAATGGGCGACTTCAATCTACATATAGATTGGGTGAATCAAATTGGCAGGGGTGCTGAGGAAGAGGATTTCTTGGAATGTATGCGGGATAGATTTCTACCAACATGTAGAGGAACCAACGAGAGAGCAGGCAATTCTAGACTGGGTACTGAGTAATGAGGAAGGGTTAGTTAGCAGTCTTGTTGTGCGGGGCCCCTTGGGCAAGAGGGACCATAATATGGTTGAGTTCTTCATTAGGATGGAGAGTGACATTGTTACTTCAGAAACAGGGGTTCTGAACTTAAAGAAAGGTAACTTTGAGGGTATGAGACGTGAATTGGCCAAGACAGACTGGCAAGTGATTCTTAAAGGATTGACGGTGGATATGCAATGGAAGGCATTTAAAAACTGCATGGATGAACTACAACAATTGTTCATCCCAGTTTGGCAAAAGAATAAATCAGGGAAGGTAGTGGATCCGTGGATAACAAGGGAAATCAGGGATAGTATCAAAACTAAAGATGAAACATACAAATTAGCCAGAAAAAGCAGCCTACCAGAGGACTGGGAGAAATTCAGTCCAGCAGAGGAGGACAAAGGGCTTAATTAGGAAAAGGAAAATAGATTATGAAAGAAAACTGGCACGGAACATAAAAACGGACTGCAAAAGTTTTTATAGATATGTGAAGAGAAAAAGGTTAGTTAAAGCAAATGTAGGTCCCTTGCAGTCAGAAACTGGTGAATTGATCATGGTGACCAAGGACATGGCAGACCAATTGAATAACTACTTTGGTTCTGTCTTCAGAAAGGAAGACATAAATAATCTGCCGGAGATAGCAGGGGACCGGGGGCCAAATGAGATGGAGGAACTAAGTGAAATCCAGGTTAGCCGGGAAGTGGTGTTAGGTAAATTGAATGGATTAAAGGCCAATAAATCCCCAGGGCCAGATAGGCTGCATCCCAGAGTACTTGAGGAGGTAGCCCCAGAAATAGTGGATGCATTAGTGATAATTTTTCAAAACGCTTTAGATTCTGGAGTAGTTCCAGAAGATTGGAGGTTAGCTAATGTAGCCATACTTTTTAAAAAGGGAGGGAGAGAGAAAACGGGGAATTTCAGACCAATTAGTCTAACATCGGTAGTGGGGAAAATGCTAGAGTCAGTTATTAAAGATGGGATAGCAGCACATTTGGAAAGTGGTGAAATCATTGGACAAAGTCAGCATGGATTTATGAAAAGTAAATCATGTCTGACGAATCTCATAGAATTTTTTTGAGGATGTAACTAGTAGAGTGGAGAAGGGAGAACCTGTGGATGTGTCATATATCTGGACTTTCAGAAGGCCTTCGACAAGGTCCCACATAAGAGATTAGCATACAAACATAAAGCACACGGTATTGGGGATTCAGTATTGATGTGGATAGAAAACTGGCTGGCAGACAGAAAGCAAAGAGTAGGAGTAAACGGGTCATTTTAAGAATGGCAGGCAGTGACTAGTGGGGTACCGCAAGGCTCAGTGCTGGGACCCCAGCTATTTACAATATATATTAATGATCTGGATGAGGGAGTTAAATGCAACATCTCCAAGTTTGCCGATGACATGAAGCTGGGGGGCAGTGTTAGCTGTGCGGAGGATGCTAGGAGGCTGCAAGGTGACTTGGATAGGTTGGGTGAGTGGGCAAATGCATGGCAGATGCAGTATAATGTGGATAAATGTGAGGTTATCCACATTGGTGGCAAAAACAGGAGGGTAAATTATTATCTGAATGGTGGCCGATTAGGAAAAGGGGAGATGCAAGGAGACCTGGGTGTCATGGTACACCAGTCATTGAAAGTAGGCATGCAGGTGCAGCAGGCTGTGAAGAAAGCGAATGGTATGTTGGCATTCATAGCAAAAGGATTTGAGTACAAGAGCAGTGAGGTTCTACTGCAGTTGTACAGGGTCTTGGTGAGGCCATACCTGGAGTATTGTGTACAATTTTGGTCTCCTAATCTGAGGAAAGACATTCGTGCCATAGAGGGAGTACAGAGAAGGTTCACCAGACCGATTCCTGGGATGGCAGGACTTCCATATGAAGAAAGACTGGATAGATTCGGCTTGTACTCGCTAGAATTTAGGAGATTGAGGGGAGATCTTATAGAGGCTTACAAAATTCTTAAGGGGTTGGACAGGCTAGATGCAGGAAGATTGTTCCCGATAGGGAGAACACCGATGTGCCTTCCCGATCCCCCATTTGATGTGATGGTATTTCAGTCTCAGTCACAGAGGCCGACGTCAGGAAATCCTTCAGAGGGGTGAACCCTCGAAAAGTGCCTGGACCTGATTTCATACCTGTTCGTGTTCTAATAACCTGTGCGGACCAACTGACTGGAGTTTTTACGTACATTATCAACTTCTCACTTCTGAGGTCTGAGGTTCCCACTAGCTTCAAAAGGGCATCAATAATACCGGTGCCCAAGAAGAACAAGGTGACGTGCCTCAATGACTATCGACCTGTGGCACTAACGCCTGTGGTTACAAAGTGCTTCGAGCGGTTGATCATGGTGCAAATCAACTCCTACCTAGACAAAAACCTGGACACACTGCAGTTTGCTTACCGCCACAATAGATCAACGGTGGATGCAATCTCGCTGGCTCTCCAATCCACTCTGGACCACTTGGACAACAAAAACCTCATATAGTTATTTTAAACTTAACTTTGCTGGTTCAGCCTGAGGCTTGGGAAATCAGCCGTTGCATGATAAACTCAAATTATGTTCTGCAGATTTAATAAACTGCCCTAAGGCTTGGGTTGTTACATCTATCCTTCTATGTGTTCAAAGTGCTTGGATAGCACCAAAAAGCAGGACTTTTCTTTTCCAGGAGATGAAAGAGTTTGTTTCATGCTCATGTTACATTGAAAACGTTATAAATTGCTAATGTTTGCAGTTCATGTTAAAAAAAATGATCTTTTGTTAATTATTGAGTTGTACGGCCATTAACTGTGTCAACGTGCTTTCTCATTGAATTGGCTGTAGCAAACAAGACTCGTCCTGTTGGGTTCACACCAGATATCAAGTTTGTAAGGACATCTTCAACACAAGGTCTCCCAGGACCAGTACAATGCCATATGGGATGTTGACATTGTGAACACTATTTCACCAGGAGGCTCCAGCTACATCCTTAAAATTGGCTGGAGCTCATTAGGTAGTTATCCTTCTGGCACTGGTTTAGCACAGCAGGTTCAGTCACTACATAATTGCGACAGTACAGGATGATTACATTTGTAAATAATAATATATAATATTTTATGTTATAAATACTTGAGCAGAGCAGAAGGGGTGTCAGGTCTCAAAATAGCCACAAGCATGTCAGGGGACCTTTGGTAACGTAAGCACACATATATACAACATATAACTCATATGTCGGGCTGTTATTCATCGATTACAGCTCGGCATTTAATACTATCATCCCCTCCAAGTTGGTTACCAAACTGACAGAACTTCTGCAATTGGATCCTCAACTTCCTCATTCACAGACCACAGTCTGTTCGTATTGGTGGAAATGTGTCAGACTCGATAACAATCAGCACGGGAGCACCTCAAGGCTGTGTGCTCAGTCCCCTGCTGTACTCTCTCTATACTCATATATACAACAATACGTCAAGGTCACCAAGAGCATTCGAGGTTCTGAACTAGCAATGTTGTTAGTCACTAAAAAAAACTTAGAAGAACATATCTGTTCAGGACACTCCAGATAATAAAACGGAGTTATGTAGGAATGGATTCTGATTCCAGATCTCATTCCACCAGGGCTGCTACAACATCAGCAGCAAGGGTATTTACGTTCCGCTGGGCCACATCCTTACGGCTGAAGCATGGTTCAATGAACGAATCTCCAAACATTTATATATAGCACATTGCTGAGCAAGGGGTATTTGTCAACTCTATTTACGTTCTGGTTATACTTTCCATCTGGGTGAGAGATGGAAATATTATTACTTCATTTAAACAGCATCAGCATGTTTTAAATCTATGTCATGACTGTGTGCATTATGAATGTTTTTCCTTCATTTGTCAATGAAGCAGTTGTGTTGTGTATACTCGTTTCACCCGGCATGAAATCACATCTTTGAAATCTTCACGTAGTCACTCACGTGACTCCGAAGTAAAATAGTAAGATTAAATGAGAACTTACCAGTTTGAAGTTTGATCTTTATTTTATGAGGAGTTACGATGAGGGATTACGTGCCCTCCGCTCCCAACCCTCATAAATATCATGTGGCAGTTCTAGTCTTCTGTTCTCTTACTATTATACTTCAGTCACTATTACCTGTGATTTCACACCACTGCTTTGAAGATTGACGCACTGGACGTGCGGCTGGACGGTGTTCTTCACGTAATCCCTCATCGTAACTCCTCATAAAATAAAGATCAAACTTCAAACTGGTAAGTTCTCATTTAATCTTACTATTATTGAGTGCATCACTGGCATACAGCTTAAAATTAGAGGCCAACAGTACATGCAATGGCATCCAAAGTCATAAATTAAACAAATTTCACACAACAAAGCAGGACATTTGAAGGTTTGAGATATTTTTCAGCATTATTTATAGGGAGCCTAAACATTGCATCCACTTCTGCTGGGAAGTTCAAAATTTATATTTTTTTCTCCATGAAGGTTCTTTTTTTAAAAGTTACAAGCAACCTCTACTACTTAAACTCATTGTCCTCAGGGACCTCAAATGTCTTTCTGCCTTGTACACAATCCCAATTATGGTTCCAGCCAATCTTCTCTACTCCCTTTGATCAGCCTCATCACTGTCCACTTCTTCAACCAACCCCTACAACTGAATTGACTGCCTCTTAATGACCCCAGCCAGCCCCAAACTAACCACAAACTCCCAACCCGATAAAACCTTTTACACATTCCCCAAACATGCCTTTAACCCTCAAATCCTTTCTATGTTCCATCCTTATACTTTCCTACTGTTTAACCTCTCCCATCTATTGTAATATATATTGATTTTCACTGCAATAGAGACCTGTTTTATTGAGCACAAATTTGTTGCCAGGGTCTTCTCTCAATTGGAATGGAATCGCATGTAATTCCATTTTAAAGCACCTTCATAATTTCTGGCAACCGATTCATATCTCAATATGTACTAATAATTTTCTCTTACTACAGATACGTAATTTCTTTACAATTTCTGCCCTACATCTGAAGAAGGATCTCAACCCGAAACGTCACCCATTCCTTCTCTCCTGAGATGCTGCTTGTCCTGCTGAGTTATTCCAGCATTTTGTGTACACATTTACAATGTTCTCCTATTATTTATTGTTGAAATAAGGCATCTATCAGAATGACTGCTACATAAAAGCAATCCCTTTATTCATTGTTGGAGCCATTATGCTTAAATAAGTTTAAATAAGTTTATTATAGTCATGTCTAGTTACTTTTAATTATTATCTGCCTGTGTTAATGTGGGTAGAATTTTATATGTAGACTGAGGTGTGTTTTTGGCTAGAGGATTCTGGTGCAGACGCTCAGATGATTCGTTTCCGTTTGATCGGGCCATGGATTGAAACAGTTTTCTACCATGACCACTAGCATGATCGGGACATATATATGTTGTCAGAGTATGTACTTTTACAAGAAGACGTTTTTGGGATAGTGTTATGAAGAGATTACTGCAGAGTAAAGAATCTATATAAAGTGCCTGTCCCACATAGGAGGCCTAAACAGCAACCTCTGGTGACCTTGCCCGCCACCCAAGGTTTCCATGAGGTCACAGGAGGTTTTGGTCACTCTCCCTAATGGTTGAAAGTGGTTTCCGCGTGGTCGAGGCTTCATCTAGGTTGCTGCTATTTTTTCATCATGATTAAAACTGGCCTCGATCATTTTTTAGTCGCAGGTCTAGTTGAAACCGTTTTCTTCATAGTCGAGGAAGGTTTTCAACATATGCGTGGCAGGTGGTAGGAGGTTGCAGGTCACCTCGACCTTGATATTTTTTTTTGGGTGGCGGGCAAGGTCACCAGAGGTTGCTGTTTAGGTCTCCGAAGTGGGGCAGGTCCTTAACTCTATAAGATTTCAACTGGCACAAATATCAAAGAAGAATTTAGGAGTTACAGCAATGAAGAGAACCAAGACCAATTGGGGATCTGAAAACATCCCACATGTTAAAAAATTAGCAGCGACTAGAATGAAGCCGCCACGGAGAGAGAGAATTCTCGTGCCGTAGGTGGGTCACAAGGAGGTCCTAGGAGCCAGGAGGTCGAAGGTCCTCGAAGGTTGTAGCCGGTGCTGACCGATAAATTTCATTGGTTCATTGGGGAAAAAAAATGTAAGAAATAGTTTTCAGAACCAAGAATAACTGACCAGTAATATTAAATGTCCGCCGAATTTCACAGCCGTGTATCTCTGGCTTCTTAAAAGTGGTCTGGCTTCTTAAAAGTTGTCTTCACTCCTTCTCCCTCCTTCTCCCACTTTCTCCCCCCCCCCCCACCCCTCTTTTCAAGGACTTACCGTACACTGTGCTAGCCGTCTTAATTAATGCGCCAATCTTCCTGTTTGTCTGTTTGTGTCTGTATCACCTTGGCTATCCACTGTGTGAATTTAAACAGTGCTCCCCCCGTTTGCCGCCGCCGCCGTCGCGGTGGCGGTGGCGGTGGCGGTGGCGGTGGTGGTGGTGGTGGGGGGTTGTTCAGGCGACTTGACAGTCACCGGCAGTCGCTTGAAAAATCGTTTAAGTGGGACAGACCAATAAGTTTCCAATTTGGGTAAATGAAAATAAGAGTATATCATTCAACACAGGCTGACAAAGGGAAGCATAGGGGCATAAGAAGTAAAGCCTCTGCCTTGAAATGCCACAGACCTGGATTCAATCCTTACCTCAGGTACTGTCTGCATAAAGTTTGCAAATTGTCACGTGTGAAGCATGGTTTAACCACATCCAAAGGTCATAGGGGTCGGTAGGTTAATTGTCCACCATAAATTTGCCCTTGTATCATAAATCATAGAAAATAGGTACAGGAGTAGGCCATTTGGCCCTTTGAGCCAGCACCGCCATGCAATATTATCATGGCTGATTATCCTAAATCAGTACCCTGTTCCTGCTTTCTCCCCATATCTGTACCCCATATGTAGGTGAGAGTATGGAGTTGATTGGCACATGAGGGGGGAGAATAAATATGTGTTTACTAACAGGATTAGTATTAATGGTGGTCAGTGTGGTGTTAGTGGGCCAAAGGGCCAGTTTTCATGCTGATACTCTCCATGACTGTATGCGTCCAATGTAATCTGATACAACTTAGAACAATGGCAGCAGATTTTTGGGTGATTTGGATAGAGCGAAGAACAATCGAGACTGACCAGGGAGTATTAGAATAGTACAATCTAGTGGTCACAAACGCAATAGTGTTATAAAATCTGAAAGACATATAAGCCTCGCATTTATTAAAGAAAAATACATTGAGAATTTCTCACTTTTTTTCATGATAATCCTTAATGCTGAAGTACAGCAAAATCGGCCACTTCCTACCGGAGACTGCGGCTCCCGAAGTCCACAGGCCGAGCTGAATGGAGATTCAATGCTGGCAACCATCGGCAAAGGATCCCAGGACTGTGCGATGTTAAAGTCAGCGCCGCCCGCGGCTGGAAGCTCTGCAACCAAAGCTCCATGGTGTTAATCAGCAGGGCCAACATTCCGGAGCTCCAACACGGCGATCCCCGGTAAGGTATCGGCCGCTCTGCGATGGAATCCAGTGCTGCGCCACTGCTGAAACTCTGGCTGGTCTCCGGTACTTTTTTTTTCCTCTTCCCCCTTCCTCATTGAAAGGGGGAAGAGGAAATCATTTATATTTCTGGCACATTTTCTTCTTGTCGCAGCCACCCCCATTTTCGTCCTTTAAGGGCCTGTTCCACCATACGAGTTTACCCAAGAGCTCAAGAGCACAAGTTAAAAAAAAAATCAAACTCGTGGGAAGTAGGTAGAATGTACGTAGCGGGTACCTCGGAACTAGGGACATCTCTTAGGGGCTCGTAACGCTAACGGCAGGTACTCGGGAAATGTTATTTCAACATGTTGAAAAATATCCACAGGAGCCCCGAGTACCTACGAGCGGCTATTACCGTAATTCTCCGAGTTTGAATCAGGGGAAACTCAGGGGAAGTCTTGAATTACCTCGTACAGTGGGACAGGCCCTTTAGGCTTTTTTTTCCACTCTCTTCTCCCTTCTTCGCTGCAGTTAAACACCACCCTCTTCTGTCAAGTCCATCTTTCATAGATCCAAAACTTAGCCCTTTTGCATTTATAGAAAGGGATACGAAATGATGCTTGACGCAACTGGCATGCAGTTAGGCTTGGAGAAAACAGAAATCATTTTCAAGCTACCCTCATTAAACATTTATTTGCCTGTAAAGAATAAGGCTAAATAAGGTAGGTCTGGACATGAGGTCTCTCTTATTCTTCAAAATGACACAGTCAATTTGCCTTCTCATCATTCTGTTAGAAACATATTATTAAATAAGATTTAAACTGTAAGACTGAATACAACAGTGCACTCAGTTGCAATGGACAGTTCAACATTTAAAAACAATTGTTCTGAGTTTGAAGCACAAAAAAAAGGCAAGAAGATATGCTGGGAGATTTTCAACTGCTAGCTATAATTTTCTCAACTGACAGTTTAATGTTTAGTGGGAATTTTGCCCAGCCACCTCTTCATCCAGTTCATCTTTTAGGCATACCTTTAAACTGGAGCTTATCACCTCATCCCAAAATTAGCAGAAGGATGCTAAATTATTCAGTCTGGTTATAGGTTTCCTTTACAACTGACTGCACTTTAAGAAATGAAGGTAGAACATTTATACAGTCCAGCATTTCCTCACGAGTGAATGGATTTCTTGTTTATCCACACAGATTGAGGCTTGGTTAGGTTTCAGTTTAGATTTATTATCATTTACCAAGATAGTTAAAAGCTTTGTTTTGCATGCTATCCAATGAAATCAGATAATGTTATACATAAATACCATCAAGCCAAACACAAGTACACTAGGTAGAGCGAAAGGAAAGATACCGAGTGCAGAATATACCTCTCAGTATTTTAGTGCAATACATCCAGAGACAAAATCCAATGTCTACAATAAGGTAGAGGAGAATTGTATTGTATTCTAGTTTATGGAAGGACCGTTCAGAAATGGGATCATCTGATAGCAGGGAAGAAGTTATTTTTGAGTCTTGTAGTACACACTTCCAGGCTTTTGTACCTTCTACCTGACGAGAGCAGGGAGAAGAAGGAATAATCAGTGGGAACACACTCATTTCACACACTCATTTCACACACGCATTTCACCATTGCCATTGGGAGAAGGTACAGGAGCCTGAAATCTGTAACATCCATGTTCAGGAACAGCTTCTTCCCCACAGCCATCAGGCTATTAAACATGACATCAAATAAGCTCTGAACAATAACAGATTATTATTATTATTGCACTATATCTGTTTATTTATTGTGTATATATGATCTATGGTCTATAGGAGCATACTGAACTTTTATCTTTTGTATTATGTTTAGATACTCTGTTGTGCTGCAGCAAGTAAGCATTTCATTGTCCTATCTGGGACACGTGACAATAAAACTCTCTTGTCTCTTGACTTGACTCTTGAAAGGTGTTTGATTATGTTGGCTGCTATCCTAATGCAGCATGGAGTGTAGCTGGAATCAATGGTGGGGAGTCTGGTCTGTGATTACATCCACAATTCTCTTGTGGCCTTGAGCAGAGCTGTTACAAAAACAAGCTCTGATGCAACCCAACAGTATTCTCTCTCTGGTGCATCTGTAGAAGTTTGTAAGAGTAATTGGAGAATTTCCACAATCTACTGAGGAAGTAGAGATCATGGTGTGATGTTTTAGTTGATGCCTCAATGTGGTTGGTTCACAATAGATTGCTGGTATTAATTACACTAAGCAACTTGAAGCTTTCAATAATTTCCACATCAGCACCATTGATGCTGATTGGGGCATGTAATCCACCACAATTCCTAAAGGCAATAACTAACTTGGAATACTCTTACAGCAATATAGAAACCGTCTGGATCACCACAAAGCATGTTTTGCAATACCCAATATTCATGCTTCCACCAAACTCACCACTCTATAAAGTGACAAGCATAGTGATCTACTGTACACTACAGCAAGGACTCCTGTTACGCATTGTATAAGTAACTTTACGACGGATTAATAATGCTGTCCATCTTCACAGTAGTTTAGAAATCCCGATGGTCATCTCATAAGAACAACAAGGAATGCATAATTGCTGGTATATCTGTTAAGTGACCAAATAAAAATAATTCCCAATATCTATCTAGATATTCACATTGCAATCTAGATTTCACATTATGCAAAATAGCTTTTTTATTTTTGCTTACTTATTACTTTGAAACTTGGATCACTGTTTACATCCAAAGACTAAATTAAGTAATCTACTTATATGTATGTAATTTATCTCTCTTAGAAACTTTTCTTCATAAATGAATCTTTAGTTATCATATTTAAAGACAAATCAACCTTGAAATTCAATCTTATGCTGAAAGATTTTTTATGTAGTCTCTTCAATTTTTCTCAACATCTAAATACAATTCTCTTAAATAAACATAAATCTGAGTATTTAGTGTTGTCTATTTCAACATACATGAATACAAAATGATTTTTCCCAGTGTAATAAATGAGAGAACATTTCAAGGTTGTTTTATGTCACTCGTGAAATTCAACCCAGCTCATCATAAAGTGAGGAGCACTGACATGAGTGACCCATTTTCAAAGGACATTAATCCTTGCATAACTGCACTTTTTTTAGGTAAGATTTTGTGATATTTTTTTAATCAGAAACCCACCTGTATTCATCAAGCAGAAACCTGTTGGGATCTAATGCAGAACCTAGGCACAAAGTACTGGACTAATTCAGCAGGTCAGGCAGCTTCTCGAGAGGAAAATGATGGGATGCTTCGGGACGGAATCCTTCTTCAGACTGAAAGTAGAGAGGATCTAATGCAGTTTGTTTTACCTCCTCAGCTCCAGACTCACACCATCCATGGACTGTTCTGCTAGCAGAAGCCATAGTCAACCTCCTGACCTCAGGGTCTTTCCAGACAACAGAAACTGACGCACATAATATCTCCTTGTTTAATATTCACTGTGGCCTAGCCATGGTCATGATATTGTACAATTCAATTTATCTAAAATGTGGTTAGATGTATAAATAGCATTCACTATTTATAGCATGTATGGATCATCTTAATTCAGATGAAACAATTTCTACAGTAAAATCTTGCAGTAATAACTATCCTGGTATGTTAATTTTAAAATCAGAAATCTAGCTCAAATTTGTAAATTTGGATACTTTCCAAATATTAAGTGTTGTCAATGTAACCAAAAAAGGATATTTTTTGTTGAAAACGATGGTCCTGTCAAAATATTAAGCTATTTGGTAAAATAGCAGCCAGTCATATACTCGAAACAGATGGTTTGGTCCAAAAATAATGATCTTCAGATTTATATTTTTGTGTTGCCTGGTGGAGTTTAACACACTAACATGTTTGTGCACAGTAAGTCTATAAAAAATATGAGGCGCAAAGTGTTTATATTCTTTTAGCATAGCTGATCAAATTACAACTGCATGTATTCATGTCTTTGACAAAATATACTTGGATAGATCACCATGGGATAAATCAGGAATTTTTCATCAGTTTTCAGAATTAATAAAATACTTGCTGTTCTCTGTTTAAGAAGGAACTGCAGATGTTGGAAAGTTGGAGGTAGACAAAAATCCTGGAGAAACTCAGCGGGTGAAGCAGCATCTATGGAGCGAAGGAAATAGGCAACATTTTGGGCCGAAACCCTTCTTCAGACTGCTGTTCTCTGATGCCTTTCAAGATCACACCAAAAAAATCCCAAATACTTTACAACCAAATGTATTTTGTGTAATCACTGTAGTAAACATCACAATCAATCTGTAGTTAGAAAGATCCTGCAACTGGCAATGTGATTATGACCAAATAAATTGATGCTGTTAACCAAGCAAAAAATAGTTCAGTATACTGGGAATCATTCCCCTGTTCTACTTAAAAAAATGCTTCATACGATCTTTTACATGAACTTCTAAGCGTGGACGGGATCTCGGGTTAACAACATATCCAGAAGGCAGCACTTCCAACTACGAAGAGTTATATACAGTCATAATTATATACCACAGAACAGACCCTTTGGCCCAACTCGTCCAAGTTATCTACCTGACTTTAATTCCATATGCCTGCACTTGGCCTGTATCCTCCAAACATTTCCTATCCATGTGTTAATCGTGGCTGAAACCGAGCAGCCATAATTCCCAAACTTTAATCAGGACTCGTGTATTGCTAGGCCATTTTGGTCAAGTTTGGTGTGCTCTGTAGAAATGGGACAAGCTTCTGAATGGTGCCAGCAAGTCTGGCGCCCAGATCAGTGTTGCATATTCAATTGACAGATGGATGGGATTTTTGCAGAAGACATCAAGGAAATGTAAAATGCATGAGGTTAATTGGATAAATGCAAACTAAGTGTACATATTGTAAATAATGTTGCGATGTTACCCTGTTAAGTGTTGAATTGTTAAGCCCCATCTGGTTTGTTTGAATCCCAGGGTAAATGTTGCATTATTCAACATTCTTTTAGCCCCTTCTGGAAGCTTCCCCTGCAACAATGTAAGGAGGTTCGGTAATAGGCCTGTGTAACTGTCAATATTGTATTATTGTAATTTGTTATGTTTGATTGGACAGTAAATATACCACCGCTCTGCAGTTTGGCCCCGCAAGGTTCGGGGACCTATAAAAGGCAGATCCCACGAGGTCCTTTGTCGATTGTCCGGAAGCGCGCTCAGGACTGCGTGACCTTTTGGAGTGTTTCTGCCTGCACAAGGCATAAGGGCTTGGCCAGGCAGATACAAGGATCAAACCTGCAGTGGTTTGGGTATTATATGCTGTGCTATCCAAAAATAAAGATTATTTGTTCCAGTGCTTGAATCAGTGGTTTATTAACTGACCTAGACTGGGGGAAGCTTAGAAAGAGCTTATGTACACATGTACCTTCTATAATTAGGTTAATATTGACTAAATTAGAGTTATTATAAAATGGAGGATCATTGCATTTGCAGGGCCTGCTTGGTCTCTGTCTATGAAAAGCTACAGGCTGTGAGTTGGCACCAGCTACTCTGAACCCTAGATTGATATGCAGGATGGGGAAAGATCCAGATGTCCTCTATTGTTAAAATGTATGAGAACTTTGCAGAAGAGCTTAAATGTGTTGCAGGATTATCAGGATTGGCCCGCTGCAGAAGGGTTGTAAATACTGTTAAAAATGTTGCAAGGTGTTTGTGTTACTGTTTGATGATTGGCTGAAGTGTGAAGCCTTGTTTGAATTGTTTATACTCCCTGGGAGAATGTTGCATTACTTGATTAATTGACTTCCTTCCAGTAGCTTCTGTAGAAACATTGTAATGGGGTGCTTTGGGGAACTGGGAAACTGTCAATAACACTTTAATGGGGAACTGTCAATAACACTTTAATGTAATTGATATCTGTGATTGGTTTGTAGGGGACACCACCCCATGTAGTTCTGCCCCACAGGGTCTGATGACCCATAAAAAGTGATCCCCACGAGGATCGTTGTCGATCTTCTGGAGGGGCGCTTGGGACTGCGTAATCTTTTGGAGGTATTTTCTTGCAAGAGGCCGGTGGTTAGGTATTGTATCGGGAGTTTGTTATTGTTTCATAAAATAAAGTTTAGTGGTCCAGTGCTTGACTCAGTGTTTTATTGAACTTGACTAAGGGGGGTTAACTCTAGGAGCATAATTACAATTGTACCCGACTCTTCAGCCTCCCATGAAGCCCATTGCACATACTCAACCCTCTGGGTGAAAATGTTGCTCTTCAGGTCCCTTTTAAATCTATTTCTTCTCACCCTAGATCCATTACCGTTAGTTTTAGACACTCTAGCCTGGGAGAAATACTATAACCATCCATCCTCTTTATGTCCCATCAGGTGTAAATAGACCTCTACAAGGTCACGCCACAACTTCCTAAGCTTCAGAGAAAACAGCCCCAACTTAACTAGCCTCTCCTTGTAAGTCATGCCCTCTGGTCCCAGTTACATCTTCATGAATCTTTTCTGATCCTTCCCAGGTTCATGACATTCTTATAACCATATAACAATTACAGCACGGAAACAGGCCCTCTCGGCCCTTCCAGTCTGTGCCGACCATTTATTTTCCCCTAGTCCCATCTACCTGCACTCAGACCATGCCCCTCCATTCCCTTCCCGTCCATATACCTATCCACTGTACTTTTAAAATTCTTCCTTTAGCTAGGGAACTAGAATTGTTCACAATACTCCAAGTGTGTTCTCACCAACAACATCTATAGTTGTAACATGATTACATCGTTGTCCCAACTCAACTGAAGGGTCTCGACCCAAAACGTCACCCGTTCTTTTTCTCCAGAGATGCTGCCTGTATCACTGAGTTACTCCAGCATTTTGTGTCTGTCTTTGGTTTAAACCAGCACCTGCTATTCCTTCCTACACATGATGCCCCGTACTCAATGCCCATTTCCCCTGTTGATCTAGATTCTGTAATAATCTCAGATAACTCTCTTCACTATCCAGTATACCATCAATTTATGTTATCTGCACATGTTAACAATATTGTCATATCGTTATCTCAATCATTATTATAGGTGCTGAACAACGGCAGACGCAGCAATGAACCCAGTCACACCACTAGAAAACAGGCGTCAAATCTGATAGACCACTCTTCACTACCACGTTAATATGTTTTTAGACTTCAAGCACTTGGTCTTTTCTAATGCCTGTCATACATCACCTTCTTTTTCCTGACCATAGCCTCAATATCCCTCTTCATTCTAGGTTCCCTAATCCAGTCACCCTTGCCCTTGCTGTCCCAGAATTCATCCTATTTTGTGTTTAAAAGCCTTCCACTTGCCTGAACTTCACCTGTGTCTCAAGGGTAAAAGGATAAAATAGGATCCAATAATTTACAACAACACATACCTTTCTTCCCAGATAGTTCCTGGGGTTCAGGATAATCTTTTTCCAATCACTTTTGAGGTGGCATATGAGGCTCAAGTGGGATGGATAGACTTTCTCACATATGGTTAACCTGATACTTTGTGGGTGGATGAGTGAGTTGATTAGATTATTGTCAACTCCAATGCCTGTGCATGGCATCCATGTGCTCCATATGACTGAGAGACCTGAAGTATTCAGTACCTACCCAGATGCTACTGCATCATATGGAGATGTTTTGGTCCAGAGATTCTCAAGAGTTGATGAGGATAGACATTTAAAAAAAAGCATTTGTTCTATACCTCCCTACTTCACCATCTATATCTCCAGTTTTACTTTCCCCGGACTCTCAGTCTAAAGAAGGGCCTCGACCAGAAACTTCACCTATTCCTTTTCTCCAGAGATGCTGTCTGACCCGCTGAGTTACTCCAGCATTTGTGTCTCTCTAACATTGGAGTAACCTTGATTTTGCAATAGAGGCGACCGAGGTTGAGTATCTTCTTGATGTTCTAGGAAAATTAACTTCTATTTATCTTTTTATCCTTTTTATCCATTTTATCCATGTCTATCCTTCTATTAATTATTGTGTTGCACAGGGAGCCAAATGCAACGTAATTTCTTTTGGAACTGCATATATCAATGTATTTCTAAATGACAATAAAGTTTGTTTGACTTGACTTTGACTTGACTTATAGGCGGGTTGAAATCCTTCTATTCCTGACCAACAGACCCCTATCAGTGAGGATAGGGGACAAATCATCCTCTACGATAATCCTTAACATGGGTCCTCCGCAAGGATGCGTACTCAGCCCCCTTCTTTACTCCTTGTACACCCACGACTGTGCAGCCGTGTACAAATCTAATCTAAATTTCAAATTCTCAGACGACGCCACCTTAAAATTTCTTGGAGTCAATATCACCAACAACCTCTTCAGGACCACCCATATTGAAGCAATAACCAAGATAGCACACCGACGCCTCTACTTCCTTAGAAGGTGAAGGAAGTTCGGCATGTCCACTACAACTCTCACCAACTTCTTCAGATGCCCCATAGAAAGCATTTTTTCAGGATATATCACAGCTTGGTTTGGGAACAGCTTCATCCAAGACCGCAAGAAATTGCGGCGAATTGTGGACGCAGCCCAGACCATCACACAAAACAACCTCCCATCTATTGACTCCATTTATGCTGCCTCGGCAAGGCCAGCAACCTAATCAAGGATGAGTCACACCTGGCCACTCCCTATTCTCCCCTCTACCATCAGGCAAAAGGTATAGAGGTGTGAAAATGCACACCTCCAGATTCAGGGACAGTTTCTTCCCAGTTGTTATCAAGCAACCAAATCATCCTACCACAACCAAAGAGCAGTGCTGAACTACTATCTACCTTTTTGTGACCCTCGGACTATCCTTGATCGGACTTTGCTGGCTTTACCTTGCACTAAACTTTATTCCCTTATCATGTATCTATAAACTGTAAATGGCTCGATTGTAATCATATATTGTCTTTCTGCTGACTGGATCTCACGCGACAAAAGCTTTTTATTGTACCTCGGTACATGTGACAATAAACTAAATTAACTAAATATTGCAGGAAAGGAGAGGGTTAATGTGACAGGATGGATATTGAACCAACTGCATATTGGTCTTGTATACATTCTGGATATTTTTAAATGATCACAAATCTTCTGTCGAGGTGAAACCAAAAGCAAAAGTCAATCCTCAATCAATATCTTTAATATTTACAGGTAGATGCGGATCAGGCCCAATGAAACATTACCTCAATTGTGCACAGAGCCCCACAGAGGGACTAATTGCCTGACAGCTTTTATTAAAAATGTCTCCTATTTGGAAGATGACTAATTGCAATGGGCATCAGCGGGATTATGACATTTTCTTAAAGTTGTCATTTTCCATGAGGGATTATGATGGCTAGCTATACCATGAGACCTGATGTTGATCATATATTTCTCATAACGTCTCACTATTTTATATTTGCAATTAGTTATATTTGCAATTAGTTTTCATTACAGAATAGTTATCCAGTTAAGGGTATTCCTATTCTACATGTTAGTAAATAACATGATGCTTTATACTGAAAATCATCAGCAAAGAACATAACAATACATTTTTCAACAAATGATTTCAGGTCACTTCATGGTTAACGTTTTGCTGACAATACTCCCCCATTCTTACTAAAGTTACAGAAAGAGACTTTCATGATGTTTTGTTTATTAAATCACCAGATGAGTGCAGGAAAAGTTAATCAGTCTACAAGCTTTCGGTCCCTTTGGTTCGATCCAAACTGAGTCAAGCTTGAATCTGATCCAGGTTAATACTCAGAGCTCTTCTTGTTCCCCTCCTCTGAATGACAATGGGAAAACTACATTCTGCTTCAACTTAAGCTTCTTTCCACGTTGTCAATGGAAATTTTCTGCACCATTTCAAAGCTAGATTTTTTTTTAATCTCCTTTGCTCACCCTGATGACACCAGCCAAATTGTCAATAGTTAGAAATTGTTCCGGCATGTCACCCACGCAGTGCCTCAAGAGCCAGCAAATCTTTCTGGCTGATTCATTAAGGCACCTAGTTTTTTAAATAGGAAGCCACATTTTTAAGATGAAATTATAAATTTACTAAAACTGACATTCCATGGGTTTGTTTGAATATTAGTGATTGATGACTGAGGTGTACTGACACAAAATATATATTTTTTAAACTTCTTTCATCAGAGATTTTGCACCGTAAAGCAGGTTGATACCAATAAAGTATGATACGAAGTAGATGTTAAATTTGAGGCAAGGAAGTATAAAAAAAGAAGGCTGGCAAAAGCACATCCACCAAAATACCCGTTAATATACAATGTATACAACAACATTCAGTGGAGAACCATTTGTACATTTTCACAATAGTATGTTCACATTTAACTGGGTAACAATATTCTGATCATAAAGATCAGATTTTAACAATTCTTACATTCACAATGGATGTTCAAGTTTGCATCTACCTTTAAAGCAAATTTTCAGTAAAAAAATTAAATATCCTGTTTTTTCAAAGACTAACTAGAAATACTGTGCATTGTTTAGATTATTCCAAGGAAAATAAACATTTTTGTACATAACCCTCTAAAATATATAAACTGCTTTACCTACCTCAGATCCTTTCAAAAGAAGTAGATATGTTAGCATGCTAATGTATTTCAAAACTGGCTCTCCTTAAACGGCGAAAGAAACTGAAATAATTTGCTTCCCTCTGGCTGCCCAGAATAGTCACATCTTCATGCCGTTAATATGGAAATAATGTTTTGCAGCTGTGGTTTCAGTTCAAAGAGTCTACAAAACTGAATGCAAATTTTCACATTCTGTAAATCCATTGAAAATGTCTTGTGAGGACTGTTAACATAGGCTCAGTGGGCCGAACGTCTCTTTCAGGGAAGACAGATCCACAGTGCACAAAGAAACCACATTCTACAAATAAATCCATAACCTTAACAGAAACTAAATCCATCTATACATTGCTAACAGAAACTACACTGAGTTTCAAAGGTTAGGTTGAGGGCACCCAATCTATAGACAATTTCTGTTGACATTACTTTGGAGATTTAAAAATAAACGACTGCAATGAAAAGAGAAATTTAATTGTTAAGTGAATGTAAAATCAATTTAGCTCAATATAGCAGGGACGGAAAAAAGCTACACAGATGACTTGAAGTAATTCATTACAGATGAATAAACAGATGACTAATTAGACAGAACACATACAAAATGCATTTATTTAAATAAACCATCTCAATTGTATTCAGTGGATTGTTATTGTAAATCTGAAACACAGATGTTAAATGAGAGAATCTCTGTGATATTTGGAATTATTTCTTCTATTACCACTTCATAGCATGATTGAGACCCTGACATATGAACTAAAACTGACTTTTACTGGACAATATATTGCAATTCAGTCCAATTAGAAAGGCAATATACTTAATTTTACAGTTTATTTCAGTGATAAACCAAAATACTCCTTACAGTCATGTAAAAAATATTGCATTAAAAATTCTGCTACATGGAGCAATAATTCTGTGTGCACCTTCATCTAAAGCCTCTTTGCTGAAGTATTGTGCAACGGTCTGTGTGTGCATGTCAGAACTGTCTAAAATCCAACCATCATCTCTCTTGTCATGCTATCCTTACAGACAGTGGGGTTAGGTGTGTATTGAGTGAGATCAAATAGGCAAAATGAATGATCAATGCCTTACCATCCTTGCAATTGTTCTTGCTATGGACATATATTGCTCATTTATGGCCAGGAACTCAAAAGCAGGAGCAGGCCCTGCTGGTAAAAGTCTATTCCTTCATTAGTTAAAGACCTGGGCTACTCTCGGGCTTTCCTGCTGTGAGGTTTCTAACAAGATAGATTGTTATTTTTTAAGGTAAGTTTAGGGAAATAGGAACAGAAGTTGGCCAACTAGCCTTCAAGCCTCCCCCACCATTCAATAGCCCTCAATTTCCCAATCTTCTTTCACTGTAAAACTTCTGTAAATTGTCCCTAGTGTGGAGGTTGGAACTAGTGTACGGGTGATCGCTGATCAGCACAGACTCGGTGGGCTGAAGGGCCTATTTCCACGCTATATCGCTAAACTAAACTAAGTCGATGTTTCACATGGGAGGTCCTTCATCGAAACTGAAAATGAAATGCTGCAGAATGGATGGAAGAGGATGTCTGATAAAGTAAAAATTGTGAACATGGGGATAAGCTGTAAACTAGGCTACCTGGTTTATGAGTGATTAGGAGTAGTTAGACTGTGAGAGCAAAGATGAAAGTACCAAACTGAAAGCATGTGGGAATTATGAAATGCAGAGCAGGATGACAAGCTCGGCAGATCAGGCTGGAAATGTCCTCCCTCCCATGGAGAGAGAAAAAAGAAAAGCAAAGGGGAAAAAAAAACAGATTAATATTACAGATGGTAGAAACAAAATGCTGGAGTTACTCCAGCGGAATAGGCAACACTTCTGGAGAGAAGGTATGGGTGACGTTTCGGGTCAAATAATTTTATATGTTTCTATAAGATCCCCCCTCATCCTTCTAAACTCCAGTGAATACAAGCCCAGTCTTTTCAATCTTTCCTCATATGACAGTCCGGCCATCCCAGGGATCAATTTCGTGAACCTACGCTGCACTGCCAAGCGTTTGGACAGAAGAGTGTGTGTGAGAATACATGGCTGGTTCAGAAGGAAAGAGAAAGCATAGAGAGGGATCAGGTACCTAAAATTGGTGAATTGAATGTTCATGCCATTAGGTTGAAGATTACCAATGGGGAAAACAAGGCACTGTTCTTCTGTACCAGTAAATGTTAATAGAGCCCCAATTTACAAGATTGTTTTGTGGAAGTCTCTGGTGAATTATATTTACACCATTCATACCGAGTCTGATGTGAATGTAATTTGTATAAGAAGTACATGAATGCACAGAGGATGATCCAGGGGTGATTAACGAAGATGTTACCTGGTATGGAATGTTTCAGTTATGATTGGAGATAGGAAAGGATAGGAAAGTAGGGTTAAATGCAACCTGATAGAGATCTACAAAATTATGAGGGACATAGATTGGAAGAATAATGAAAAGCGGTTCTCCATAACAGTGATGCCCAAACTCAGGGGGCATAGATTTAAAGAGTAAAAGATTTGAAGGAAATAAAAATAAACTAATTTTCACCCAGAGGGTGATTGCAACCTGGAATGCGCAGCATTGGACAGTGGTGAAGGCAGGTAATCTCAGAACATTTAAGAAGTATCTGGATGAGCACTGACAGAGAATGGTATGAACCAAGATTAGTAAATTAGACTAGTTGGTTACTTTATGGTCAGCATGACAGTGAGCCGAAGGGGCTGTTTCCATGTTGCATGAATCTATGACAAGAAAAAGGACAACTTTGTGTTCTAAATGTATGATAAATATGTGTTTAACAGTCTATTTAAGCATAATAATGTGCACATCTGGGCAGCTTGCTGTAAAGATCTTCAAGATAATGAGATTATTTGGGAGGCTGGAGATAAAAAGTGAGCAGAACACAGGCTATAAAAATAATATATTAGTACAGGCACGCAGGACTGAATGGCCGATGATTGCTCGAAGGGCCGAATGGCCTACTCCTGCACCTATTGTCTATTCTACAGTAAACCCTTGTTTTAATGGACCCCTTTATAACAGATTTATAACAGATTTCCTCTTCTGGAAGTACCACAAAATACTCTGGAACCTTTTTGCAATTCAGTAGGCAACCACCATGGGGATGTTTAATCTATCCATTCCATCAAGAAACTGGTGTGATCTGATAGAAGTCCGTTTTTACACCATACTGATCCTGATTTTAATTTCCAATGAAATCAAAGGAGAGTAACATTGGATGGGGTACAAAACTGATGTTCACCAGACCCAGTCGATATTCTGGTTCAACAAGTTAAATCAGGATTACTTTTGGATGAACCCTTTAATCTTATGCAATCATTGGAAGATCAGCCATCTGTTGTGCAGCCGGTCCAGATTCTCTTTTCAATAACTCTAATAGTCAAGTTGTGAAAAAATTGCTCAATCTTTTGCCTATTTTATGAACCCATCAAAGCTAAAGTTCTGAACTAAATAAAATTCAGAATTGAGGCACAGATCGGCACCTCCTTGGTGTGAAGGTAATTATCCATTGTGAAACATAAAATCTAAATCTTGAAGTTTCAGCATTACCCGTTAACCTAAAAGTGTTAATATAATATCAGTCTGTCTTTTTGAGTAAATCATGTGTTTAAACATACAGAGGGCGACCTTCTGCAAGGCTCTTGCAATCTCCAGCCCCTGTTTCTGAGAATGCTGAGGAATGATTCCATTATTTAAGGCACATGTCTTTAATGAGAAGGTCAAATGCCTTTTGGATAGCTGTGAATCACACTTAACTATTTTCTTACAATGTACTTTGTCAAAGCTCAGATGGAGTGATTAGTGAAACACCACAGCTGGGATATGATTAAAAAAAAGATAAATGTCAAGAAAGTCATCTCTGGTCAGTATACCAAAACACATTACATCGTTCTGAGATGCCGACTCCAATATACAGCGCCAAAACAGATTCTTTAGCTGAACTTGTCTATGCCGAACAAGATTGCCATCTAAACTAATCCCATTTGTCTAGTCGCATTTTACCCATAAACCTCTTAACCTTTCCTATCCATAAATCTGTCCAAACATTTTTTTAATGTATTGTACCTGTCTCAACAGCCTCATCATTTGTAAATATACCCCCCCCCCCCCCATGTATTTTCGCCCCGCGGGTCCGATACAGTATAAAAGAGGGAACACTACATGGATCGGAGTCGATCTTCTGGAAGTGCACTTGGGACTGTGTTGACTGTTTGGAAGTGTCTATTCGAACGAGGCTGAAGGGCTTGGACGAGTAGAGGCAAGGATTGGACTCACGGTGCTGGCTGGGTATCGTATAGGAAGTTTGTTTGTGAGTGAGAATAAAGAATTAGTTGATCCAGTGCTTGACTCAGTGTTTTACTGAACTAGACTAAGGGGGTAAGCTGTAGAGAGCATAATTACAAGGTAACATAACTTTCATCACAAATTTGTCCATGTATTTCACTTGACAAATTCCTGAGGCTGACAGCCTGATTAATATATCTGACTCACCCCTTGAAACAGGTTTTGTGTGATCTCTGTAAGCAGCAAAGTGGGCATGCAGAGGTGAATTAGGATCAGTTTAAACCCTTTTTAAACCCTTCCTCCCCTTCCCATTCAACCTGCCTCCACAGATTATATTATTTTAACATGAGTGATTATTCAATTGGACAAAGGAACAAAGTATTTTCAAAGCAATGCAATACAAGATAAAGCAAAAGTAAAATATTGTAGTATCTTAAAATATGAAATAAAACTTTAAATGCTCAGTTGGTTGGCCCGCAATTGTGGAGAAAAAAACAAAGTTGGATTTCCAAAATCATCAATTATTTTTCCCTAACCTTAAATGCTGCTGGACAGATTGAGTATTTCCAGCATTTTCTATTTTTATTATTTTTATAATAAATATATTTTTTACTGTGCAAAACATTTCATGGAGTGCATTCTTTTATTTTATTTTTGAATATCCATTTTGAGTAACAAATGCAGCTCTTAAATGCAATTAATATTTATAAGAATAATCCCAGGCCCTATTGTATAAAAATTATGATACATTAATTATGCTTTATTCATGTTAGTTGAACAGAAAATACTGCAGTAAAT